>CM048666.1:10750000-11070000 GCA_026401315.1 Dysphania ambrosioides | reverse complement strand
CCTATTCCCTATATGAAGTGTATTGAGTCCGGGAAATCATGTCAAAACCAAGAGGTGGCTAAGTTGCCTGTTGTGGAGGGTGTTCTAGTCTCCTAATAACAAAGGAAGCCTAGACATAAGTAAACCAAAAGAGGAAAAATAAGGAAAAGACATCTTTTTATATGAATGAAATACCAAATCATTTCTTCTCAACAATAGACTTCAAAATAGTAATCAAGAACACAAGCAAGAAAGGGCTCTAAAAACTGTTCATGCCATGAAAAAATTGGACAAAGGAAGAAAGTCAAAAGGTTGACCTTCAAGAAAGTTGAAGTGGATAGCCAAAGGTCCACTCTCCCAAACTTGAACCGCAATGGGGCGAAATCGAATAACATGGGTGACATCTTCCAAATCATAATGGTACACACCACAAGTCATCTAACCATCAAAAGTCCCTTGTTAGTGGAGCCTAGACAAAACCGAGATGCCCCCATAGAAAATTTTCTATATGAAATGAAGTAATGACAAAGAAGATGAAAGAACTGTTGATCATCAATAAATAAACTACTCGCCCGAGAAATGTCTCGATTTCTATGGAGGAAATCGTAGCACGATTTCATCGACAAATGGCCAACGGGATAAAGTCTCTCTAATAAAGAGAGTCACAATCTTGCAGAAGAGGAGGATCCACAATGAGAATATCACGGGCAGAAGAAGATTTGAAAGTCTTACAAACTCACACAATACTCCAAGCTTCGGTGTCAGGATCAATGAAGTCTCGAACTTTAGATGAGTTGTTTCTAACAGATCAAGGAGATTGATGATCGACAAACCAAAAATTTTCCATGCATCCAATAGTCTGAACAAGCTTTGACTTTCTCCTTGTTACCTATCTACCAGTCGCACCCATCGAGCACCATATTTTTTGCCTAGCAAAGACTACCAAAACACTAAGAGTGACGAGTGTAGAGTAAATGGTTTATTCGCACTATAAACCCTGGAAACCAAAAGTTGTGGGTGATGCGCTATCCTCAAAGGCTCTAAACCTATTTCATTAAATAAGCCTTATATTTCGAATCTGCCAGATTTTGAACACCCACTTCTCTCTTCCCTTTCAGTTTATGGACAATGGATTTCCCTACCTAATGGATGTCAGTTCCTTGGTACTTAGCCAAAAGGAGCCAGATGAATATGGAATCTATTTTGAAAGAGACAGTGAGAGAAAGGTCCAAAAAGGAGAAAGTCGAACTGGCTATCAAAACCAAAACTGAATTCACCAAAATTAAATGTCTCGATTTCTTCCACACCTATGAGGCATTTTAGAAGGTGTTTTATATGTCAAGGGCTTGGTCATATAACATCAGAGTGTCCTAATAAGAAGATTGTGGCTTTAGCCGAGTTTGAGAGCATGGAAGAGACTCCTTTGAACCTGTATGTTTAGGGTGGTGAAGAAGAGGAGTGTTTGAGGAAGATGAATTGGATCTAGACAAGGGAGAATGCTCGATGGTCATGAGGGCTTTGAATGTGCATGCTTTAAAAGAGGAGAATTTTCATAGGGAAGCCATTTTCCACACCAGATGCACAATTCAAGGCAAGGTTCATACCATTAATTGAGGAAGTTGTGCCAACATAGCCTCTCAAGTGTTAGCCAACAAACTTGGGTTAGCTATAGAAGCCCATCCAACTCCATACGTGATTCAATGGCTAAACCAAAAAACCTCATTATTTTATATTAAGAATTAATCAGAACATACCAACAAAATTTGAATTGAATACATGAAATTACATAGTATGAACCATAAAGTTCTAAAAAATGTCCTGACTAAAACTGGTAAATATTGTCTACAAAATTATTGCACCCTCTATGAGTATTCCGCGAATTTAAAAGAAAAACAAGGTCAAGGATGACTAGAGCAAATATATATGTATATATAGTATAGGTATAAAACTTCCAATATACGCCAAAAATTCCTATGAATTGCGGACTTAAATAATGATTTAGGGTTATGCATTCCCCAACCCAAAACTAATCTAGTATGCATCCTCCCAAGACATCACACGATATACACATCCTACCTAAACTTCACACTATGGCGATAACAAATTTAAAGAGGTAGATGCATGTATAGAACTCTCCTTTTTTCGGTTCACAAATCTTATGGATACAATGGTGTGGGAAAGAGTGAGATAGGCCATTGGTTTTAGGAGTGAGACTAGAGAGTATGAGGTAATATACTTTTGTGGTTGTTCAATGATAGAATTGAAGAATGAATTAAGCTTGAACGGAGGAGGATTTATGGCAAGAGTTCGTATTGGGACGACGAGTTGGAGAAGATGAAGAGTTTTGATATTTTTTGATGTGCATTATACCAGGAATTCGCACAGATGTTGCCTGATGTTTAAACTACCTTTGAATGAATGTTGCAGATAACCTAAAACCAAATCACTTGTTAAATAAAATCCCTAAATTCTTCGGTTTTAGGTTAACCGAAGTACTTAATTATACAATTATTTATAATGTGTGATGCACTACTTATGTAATTAATGCTTCGATTTTGTCCTAAATCGAAACACCTGTGTTAGTTTGATTTTGCAAAATATAAAATAATATGGCTATTTGAATAACTAAAGCAATTAAAACATTAAGGCTCTGTTTAGTAGGGTGTAAAACATTTTCCCTGAAAACTATTTTCCCATTTTACATTGTTTAGTTTGGAGTAAATTATAGGATGTAAAACTTTGAGTGTAAATTCATTTTACATCTTATTGAAAACATTTTTCCTTTAAAATTGAGAGTAAAATAATTTTATATCCATTCGCTCAAAAAAAAAATACCAACTAACAAACAACTCACGCATTACCAATTCATGCATAGAGGTGGGCATGGGTTGTGCCGTGCTCGTCATGGACCGTGTCAGCTCGTGTCTGGCCTCTTGTCGTGTCGTGTCTAATTGTAGTCATGTCGCGCTATGACATACTACCTTTCCCAAAAACTTGGTCAATGGCCTAGCACAACCCACGTGCTTGACATGTCGTGTCTTGCCTCGTGCTACCCTAATTTTTTAACAAAAAATTAAAAATAAATTATACAATATAATTCAAAAAAAATAATTTTAGATATAAGAATATAATAATATTAAAAATAATAGTAATATTAATTTTATTAAATAATATTAAATAATAGCGTGCTTCGGCCATGCCTCATGCCAAATTGGTGTGCCGCTTGCCTGCTAGTGCCTAAATTTTTTTGCTGTTCGCGGTTTGGCCTACGACCCACTTCATGGATAGTGTATCGGGTCGTACCATGATTTTGCTTGTATCATACGGTGCCAAAAGCGTGCCTGATCGGTTTGGCCCATGCCCAGCTCTACTCAAGCATTTTTCATTTCTCATCTTCTTGGTAGCTTCTCTATCTACTCCATACTTTCTCTATCTTAAAAATTAGGGAAAAATCCACAATTTCTTTTCATCTTCTTCAAATATCATCAATTTAGTACGTTTTCTTTGAAGTTCATGTTTTGATTATTAAATTATCGAACTATATCATGAATTTGAATATTTTTATCCATTTTCGTCGAAAATAAAAAACCGTAGATTTTCCCCCCGGTTTGATTGAATCATATAAGTTTCTCGTGAAATATGGACAATCAACAATTTATTTAAAATCAGAGTGGGAATTTTCTTTCTGTTAGAATTTAAAATGTAAAAGTATAAACTATTACTTTACAACCAATTGATTGGTTTACCTATTTAATTTGTTTCCTTATTCGATTGCGAATACTCCTTTATAATTAGCTTAATGTCTTTTTATAACGTGGAACCAAATTTTTAGGGTTTTCTGGTTTTATGTCGATCTTCTTTATAATGTAATATGTTATTAATAGATCAGAGAAATGTATTGTAGATTTTATAAAAAAATATTATAGCATAAAAAACTTAGCTATGACAAACAACTAAAAAATATAATGGAAAAAAGAGTTAAAAAATGACAAGAGAATATAATTAGAAAAGATAATAGGTTTAATTGATTTTCAGTTCAATTAAACAACATAAAATATTTAAATGTAAAATCATTTTTCATGTAACTAAATAACAGAAAGGTTCCATGAAAATGAGTTTTCCATGAAAAATCATTTTCAGTTGAAAACGTTTTACACCCTACTAAACGGACCCTAATGGTGGTTAGAGGAAAATGGGTGGCTGAATTTGGTCAGCTTCTCTGTCTAGTAAAAGCTAATTCTAATAACAAAAATAATCTTTTTCTAGTAAAAGCTTATTCTAATAACAATAATTAACTTTTTCTAACCCTTTTTACCGCTTCTCTCTTGGTCAGAGGATCTAGTCTTAACATATTGGTGCGTTTAACCTACTACAAAGTTACCTTTTTTTTAGTAAATGCAGTTTAAAACTTCATTTAGGTTAACAGGTTGTAATTCATGATAAGATAACATTATGGTCTCTTAGTTTTATAATAGGTGTTATCATATGAAGTTTTAATTTTTTTTTATGGAATGAAATACGAAAATACATAATGTAGAAAAACAATTATGTAACAATTTTTTTTGGGAGTTGAGTTTTTTTTTAATAAAATGAACATCTTTTTGTTTTTTAGACAAGTACCTGTGCAACTATATGTCTATATATGTGAGGTGATCTAGTTTATTAAGGAGCCGAGATTTTTTTTTAATAAAATGAACGTCTTTTTTGTTTTTTAGACAAGTACATGTTGATATATTTGTTTTGACAGGACATTGAAAGAGAGAGGAGGAGAAAGGATAATTCATGTGCTCGTTTTAGAGCACGTTTACAACCCCATTTTAGTGTCGAGTCTCGCGCTTTTATAATTCGTTTTATGCACATTACATTCGGTTTTACCTTGATCTTGTCCTCGAGCTGTTTTTAGGTTATTTCAAGTACTTTCGATGATTTCAAGGTAAAATGAGACGTGTTCGAGAATTTGACACTCTTATCAAGAGTTTAGATGCACGTATCATAGCTTGGGAACGCGTTCCAAATCACTCTCGAAGATCCCACAAACTCCAAAAGCCATTAGACACTTCAAAGGAGCTGTTCAGCAAGGTTCAAGTTCAGATTCGACCGAATCTGACATCCATTTGGTCGAATGGAAGACAGGGATTCAAGCACATGACTCAAGCTCTCGAGAATAGCCGAATGAACTCCTATTTGGCCGAATCAAGGCCCATTCGGCCGAATGGAAGCTCTCCTTCGGTCGAATGGTGGACAGGGTGAGAAAAGTCAAAGTTTCTGATATGGGCAAATGAAGAATCATTCGGCCGAATACACCACTCATTCGGCCGAATCTACACTACATTCGGCCAAATGGACATTGCTTTCGAAGTTTTTGGTTCTTTCTTAAGCCGGCGCTCGAGGGTTTTTTCTAGGGTTTTACCCCTTATGTCCCTAGGGTATAAATACCCTCTTGCTCTATAGATAACAGGGATGCCTACTTTGAGAGCTGATAACCATTCTTTTAGGTCGTTTGACTAAAAGAATAGTTATGCAAACTGAATTTATAAACACCCTAATACTACTACAACTAGTGTAGTGGTAAGTCGGGGATCGAACCACAAGGACAAGGGGCGATAACTTATAGACTTGATGTAAAGGATTTAAATTGGATTTGAAAAGAATTATACTAATAACAGAAAAACAAAGCAAGAACTAAAACGATATTATGCTATGAAGGGAAAATGGGGATAGATTAGTTCCACCCTAGGAAGGACAACCGAGCTATCAATACGCTAAATTAGGAGAAATCAGTCAACAATGAATCATGACACTCAAGATGACGAGAAGAAGTTTGTGACCCTATAAATCACACGAACAACCTATAATCGCCCTATGTCTCCAAAGGAGTGGCAGGATAAGATTCGCATCGAATATCAATCAATCAACCGTTAACAATCTCAAATCCTAACTCTACGCATGAAGAACGAGCCAACCTAGGGTTTCACCAATCAAACCCCTAAGAAGGCTACTCACACATAGTAATAATAAAAGACATGATTAAAAGCATGAATAGACTGAATGGAAATGAACAAGAGAACGAAAACTAAGAACTATAACCGAACCAACGACTACTCTATCAAAACTGTAAACGAAACAACGATTATAGCTAGAGGAATGAAATCAAGAAAAAAAATACTTGAAAGCATTAAAAGAACTAAAACAGAAAAGAAATAATACCTTGCATAAACAAAATTGTATGAACGAAATAGGAACCGAATCCGAAATACAAAGCTTGAAAACGAGAACAACGAAAGCTGTAAATCTAAACTAAGGCATGAAAGAAATGAAAAGCTTTAAAGTGATGTTCTAGGTTGAGGCACAAGAGCTCTCAAAGTAGGCATAAGGTTATGTACAGAGAAAGAGGGTATTTATACCCTAGGGACAAAAGGAGTAAAACCCTAGGAAAAACCCTCGAGCGCCGACTAAATAAAGAACCAAAATATGCGGGAAAGAAGGCCATTCGGCCGAATGCATAGTGGATTCGGCCGAATGGGTGGCCATTCGGCCGAATGGTGTGGCCATTCGCCCAAAACAGAAGCTTGATGATTTCGCACCCTGTCCACCATTCGGCCGAATGAGTGGAACCATTCGGCCGAATGGGTCTTGATTCGGCCGAATGAGTCTTCATTCGGCTATTCCCGAGAGCTTGATTTATGCACTTGAATCCCTGTCTTCCATTCGACCGAATGGATGTCAGATTCGGTCAAATCTGAACCTAAACCTTGCTGAACAATTCCTTTAAAGTGCCTAGTGGCTTCTAGAGTTTATGGGATCTTCGAGAGTGACTTAGAACGCATGCCCAAGCTATGATACGCGCATCCACACTCTTGATAGAAGTGTCAAAGCCTCGAACACGTCTCATTTTACCTCGAAATCATCGAGATCACCTGAAATGACCTAAAAGCGGCTCGAGGACAAGATCAAGGTAAAATTGAATGTAACGTGCATAAAACCAATATAAAAGCACGAGACTCGACACTAAAATGAGGTTGTAAACGTGCTCTAAAATGAGCACATCAACTTCCCCCAAGCCAAACCTTTGCTAGTCCCTAGCAAATGAAATAGCAAGGCAACACCGTGAGCAAAACTCTTGAAAAGCAAGGTGAGCGAAAAACAGGACAATGACAGCCGTGTGTGCGTAAAACTCTTCCCTAGCCATGGGTGCACAAGTACAATGGGCTCAAAAGAGCATAATACCAAGATAAAAAACGTTTTCCACAGACTCGGGATCACTGGAAAAGCTACAACACAGGCCATGCCACCCACTACCTAATGAGGTCACAAGTCCACGCTCCCCATGCTATTTCCCAAAAGATGTGGGAAATTTCTAGTACGCTCGTGTGTTTAATATGGTACGTGTTTCGCTCATAATCATCCGACTTAAGATGAGTCGGGAATTAAACACTCAATCAAGGAGAAATCTTAGGGATTGCATCCTATCTACTCTCCAGCATAGAACTTGCTAATCAGGCCAAGTCGAACAGGTTTGGAAACGGTTGCAATGTAGGCTGGGATCAAGGTAGGGTAAAATTTGGGGATGTGGAGTTCAAATAGAGGATAGTAAGCAATCCAAGGTAATCAAACCAAGGATGGCTACGACTTCCGAAAACCATGCCACTTCCCAAAATTCTTTGGATACGCATAAATGAGCTCATTACACCAACTTTATTCTCGAATTTTTCTTTTTCTATTTTTCCTTTTCTTTTTCTTTTTTCTTTCTTTTTTTGTTTTCTCTTTTTTTTCTTTTTGTTTTCAAGAAAATGCTTCTGAAATAAACTAAGAGTAATGTAAAGAGTCATATCATACGACAACGATTTTTCCAACCAAAATCTTTCACTACAATGCAACGGGCACCACTTCACTATAATCACTTGACTATCCTCTAGGTAAGAGGAGGGAATATTTGGCTCATGTGGAGTTAGGTGATGTAACTATGAAGAAAAGGTAAAGGCACAAAATTGGCTTACCCTAAAGTCAATCAATATTCATGGTAGGCAATTTGGCCATGTAGCTGTAACTACAAATGTGTTATCATCCCTGGCCTTTAGAAAAGAAGACTATGCTAGAGGAGAACAGACACAATACTTAGACTCTATAACTAGCAGTTTATAACATAGGACTCATAATGGAGTCATAGAAGGCTCCATCCTCACTAGGCTAGTCGAAATGTACCTCAAAAGGTAGTCATCCAAGCCGCAAACCAAGCAGGACCAGATCCCCCAAGTCAGGTGGAAAACAATCAATTATTCGGTCCCAAAACAGGCACAAGGCTAGGAAAAGCATGAGTATGCATAAGACCACTATAATGTACACGTCAGGAGCTAGCATGCCAGTTTCACAACTCAAGCACATTAATCTTAACATACCTAGACATGCAAACTAAAAAAAAGGCAATAGTTTCCATAATGCGGATCTTTCAAAGCTTTGAAAACACACTCTTGATAGAAGTGTCAAAGCCTCGAACACGTCTCATTTTACCTCGAAATCATCGAGATCACCTGAAATGACCTAAAAGCGGCTCGAGGACAAGATCAAGGTAAAATTGAATGTAACGTGCATAAAACCAATATAAAAGCACGAGACTTGACACTAAAATGAGGTTGTAAACGTGCTCTAAAATGAGCACATCAAGAGCTCTTGCGCCTCAACCTAGAACATCACTTTAAAGATTTTCATTTCATTCATGCATTATTTTAGATTTACATCTTCGTTGCACTTCCTTTCAAGCTTTATATTTCAGATTCAGAATTACTTTCGTTCACGAAATGTCATTTATGCAAGGTATCGATTCTTTTCTGTTCTGTTTCGTTTAATGCTTTCATTTATTGCTTTTGGTAATTTCATTGCTCTTGCTATTATTATTGCTTTGTTCATGGTTTTGATAGAGTAGTTGTCGTTCTCTTGTTTACTTACATTCAAATCGTTTATGCTTTTAATCATGTCCTTTATCATTGTTTATGCCCTATTTTCTATTACTATGTGTGAGTAGTTTCCCTAGGGGTTTGATTGGTGAAACCCTAGGTTTGCTCGTTCTTCATGCGTAGAGTTAGGGTTTGAGATTATTGTTGATTGATTGATTGACATTTGATTCGAATCTTGTCCTGCCACTCCTTTGGAGACATAGGGCGATTATAGATTGTTCGTGTGATTTATAGGGTCACAAACTTCCTCTCGTCATCTTGAGTGTCATGATTCATTGTTGATTGATTTCTCCTAATTTAGCGTATTGATAGTTTGATTGTCCTTCCTAGGGTGGAACTGATCTGTCCGCATTTTCCTTCCATATCATATTATCGTTTTAGATTCTTTTTATCAAATCCCAAATAAACCCCTTTGCATCAAGTCTAGAGACAATCGCCCCTTGTCCTTGTGGTTCGATCCCCAACCTACCACTACACTAGTTGTAGTAGTATTAGGGTGTTTACAAATATTGTTTGCATAACCATTCTTTTAGTTAAACGACCTAAAAGAACGGTTATCAAAATGGCGCCGTTGCTGGGGATGAGGCGTTGTGTTTAGATTATAGTCTTGGTGTAAGCTATTTTTGTTTTATTTATATGATTGTCTATTAATTTGCTTGTCAGTACTTACGCTTGGTCTCTAGTGTTGATTGCATGCCATATAGCACACGTAGATCAAATCAACAACTAGAACCATACGACCCTGAGGTTCAACGTAGTAAACGGAGAATTCTAACCCAAACCTCATCACAACCAAATACTTCCAACCCCCCTACACCACCAATGGATGAAAACCAACAATTGTTTGGTCAATTTGGGACACCTGGGTCCTAAGAATTTCAAGGAGGTGTAGTGTTACCCATAGCCCCAAATCCTTATCACATACATCCTCAATTCACCCGGATGGTGAAGGAGACCCCTTTTTGCGGTTTGAAAAATGAATGCCCTCTCCAATACTTCGAGGCATTCTCATATATTTGCGGTCTCATTCCTCCATGCCCCAATAGCCTGGATTATGTGCGGATGCATTTATTTCATTTGAGTTTAGCTGGTGATGCTAGGGGTTGGTATAAATGCTTAGAGCCAAACTCAATCATTAATTGGGCTCAATTAAAAACAACTTTTCTAGAAAGGTTCTATCCCACGGTTCGTACGTAGGATTGGCGTAAGAAAATTGCGTCATTCACTCAAGAGGATGATGAGAACCTTAGTGCTACTTGGAGTCGATTTAAGAGAATGATTAGAGTATTCCCCCACCATGATTACGGGGAGAACCATCTCAATAAATTCTTCTATGATGGTCTAAATGACTCCACCAAGGCACTTCTAGACTCGGTTGTTGGTGGCCAACTCTCAAAGGTCCCATGCAATCAGGTGAAAGCTAAGATTGAGGAGGTGGCTAAAAATAGCTCTTGGGGAGGAGCAAGAGGTAATGAATTACCGAGAGGAATAATGGATTCAAGTAACTTGGACATAATTAGTTCAAAAATCGAGGCTATCATGGATAAGAAACTGTCCAAGTTCAAATTTGCTTAAGGTAGCTCCAATGTATCATTGGTTAAAGAGACGCCCTTTTCATGTAGGATCTGCGAGGCACCAATAATGATACATCCTATTATGGGGGTTCAAATTATGAACATGTAGCGGCTGTTAACTATGGGGGGTATAACCAAGAAGGAACCCCAGTCATGAACTATGATGGATATGGGTACAATCCCAATTATATGGCGGTTGTGGGGTATGGTGGTCAAAACCAAGGGTTTGCTCAACAAGGTCCTTACAACAATCAACCCTTTAGACCTCCCTTCAATCCAAATTCTGTCCAAGGAAACCTCAACCAAGGGTACAATTCCAATATTCAAACAAATGGGAGTTTTCCTAGGCCAACTGGGAATAGGCCGTACCCTCAAGTGCCAAGACCCAACCCCAACCTACCTTATCCATCTACATAGTTATCACCAAACTTGCCTCTAAATAATGACTACCTTTCCACCCAAGTGAACTCCCTTGCGCAGCAAAATCAAACCCTCTCCTAGATATAAACCTTGATAACTCAAATGCAACAACTTCAAGCACAACAGAAGTTGTTTGAGTCCCAGCTTGCGCAGATGGCTAGTCCACCCCCACCATTGCTATTTCCTTCTCAACCTCAACAAAACCCATCCACCCAACCTCCACCACAAAACCCTCCTGACTCCAACCCTAAGCATCACACCTATAAGGCGATCTTCCTAAGATCTGGAACCTCATACCCTGCTCTAGTTGTAGCTAATGAAGATGATTTAGGGGTAGATTTCTCAAAGGATAGTGGTTGTCTAAGAGAAACTGAGCACAAGGAGAATCTTAAGGGGAGAGAAAAAAAGGAGGGTAGTGAAGAGGATAAGGGAAACAATGTCGAGGTAAATAGGAAGGAGAGAAAGAAGAAGTAATGAAGATAAGAGATGGAGGGAGATACAGGAATGGAGGAAACTTGAGCGTCAACATGCTCCGCCTCTACCTTTTCCTTACAAAAAGGTAGAGAAACAATTACAAGAAAAGTTTCTTAAATTCCTAGAGCATATGAGGCAACTTGAAATGAAGATACCATTCTTACAGGCCATGGAGCAAATGCCTCAATATGCTAAGTATCTGAAAACCCTCTTAGAGAACAAGAGAAAGCTTGAGGGTGAAGTGATTAGTTTGCCCGAGCAGGTGAGTGTCATCATTCAAGGCACGTGGGCAAAGAAAGAAAAAGATAGAGGACCCTTTGTGCTCTCAGTCACCCTTGGAAAACTCAATTCTAAGGGAGCACTTGCTGACCTTGGGGCCTCCATTAGCCTAATGCCGATGTCCATTGCCAAGCAACTAACCTTTGAGCTCAAGCCTTCGAAGAAAATCATCCAACTGGCCAACCGTAGTATAAAAATGCCATGTGGGGAGTTTGAGGACCTTCCGATCCAAGTAGGGAACATTGTGGTTCCATGTGACTTTGTGGTGCTTGATATGGTTAAAGATCCTTATACCGCCCTCATCTTAGGGAGGGACACTTTGAAGACTTTGGGTGCCTTGATAGACTATGAATCAGGGACTATCACTGTGAGGGTGGCCCTAAAAAAGATAGTATTTGCCTTTTCTAAGTCTTTCAAGGAAACTATGGTTGAGAAGATTTGTTCCTTTGAGGTTGGTGAGAATGAAGCTGAACAACAGGTTGAGGGATGTGATGTTTTTACTGCCCCATTGTTGGTTGAGGTGTCGGATGAGGAGGACGCAAAGAAGCGTGTTGTTTTCAAGGTTGCGAAGGGAATTACTCCGCCAACGGAGATGTATTACAAATCTGAGGGAACTGACAAGCCAGCCCACAAACGGAAAAGGGCTAGAAAAAGAAAATCAAAAAAGAGACCAATGGCTCCATCCTAGCTTGGGGAAACCATCATTATAACCCACCTCCAGATGACCCTGGTTCTCCATTGCTTACTTCCGCCACTGCGGCTCGGTGGAGAGTTTTGACTCCCCATGCTAGAGGTGATGGTGATGCTAGGAGTGAATCCACTCCTACGGCAGGTATGATTTCATTGTTTTCTTTTTCTGTATGAACTTGTGCCTAATGGTGTCGAACTTACCGACGTTAAACAAAAGTACTTACGGGAGATAACCTGATGTTTGTTTTATTTGTTTGTTTGTATAGCAATAGCTTCCATAATGCTGATCTTTCTCCCTTTTGGTTCTCTTCTCCCAAGTGCCGAGACGGCTCTTGAGCTGGCTTGGGGGAGGGTCCTTGTGTTTTCAAAGCTTTGAAAGATCCGCATTATTGAAACTATTATCGTGGTTTTTGTTTTAGTTTTTCTTTGCATGTTTAGGTGTGTTAAGTTGATGTGCTTAAGTTGTGAAACCGACATGCGAGCTTCTGATGTGTACTTTATAGTGGTCCTATGCATACTCATGTTTTCCTAGCCTTGTGCCTGTTTTGGGACCGAATGATTGACTATTTTCCACCTGACTTAGGGGATCTGGTCCTGCTTGGTTTATGGCTTGGATGACTACCTATTGAGGCGCATTTTGACTAGCCTAGTGAGGATTGAGCCTTCTAGGACTCCATTATGAATCCTATATTATCGAGTTCTAGTCAGAGAATCCAAGTATTGTGTCTGTTCTCCTCCAGCATAGTTTTCTTTTCTAAAGGTCAGGGATGATAACATGTTTGAAGTTAATGCTACATGGCCAAATTGCCTACCATGAACATCGATTGACTTTAGGGTAAGCCAATTTTGTGTCGTTACCTTTTCTTCGTAGCTATATCACCTAACTCCACATGGGCCAAATTTTCCCTCTCTTTACCCAGAGGATAGTCAAGTGATCACAGTGAAGTGGTGCCTGTTACATTATGGTGAAAGATTTCGGTTTGAAAAGTCGTTGTCGTATGATATGACTCTTCACATCACTCTTAGTATATTTTAGTATTATTAGCATGAAAAACTCAAAGAAAACAAAAAGAAAAAAAAGAAGAAAAGAAAAAGAAAAAGAAAAATTTCGAGAATAAAGTGGGTGTAATGTATTAGAGTTCATTTATGCGTAACTTGAGAATTTCGGGATTAGCATTGTTGTCGGAAGTCATAGCTGTCCTTGGTTTGATTACCTTGGATTGCTTATTATCCTCTATTTGAACTCTACATCCCCAAATTTTACCCTACCTTGATCCTAGCCTACATTGCAACCATTTTCAAACCTATTCGACTTGGCCTGATTAGCAAGTTCTGTGCTGGAGAGTAGATAAGATACAATTCCCAAGATTTCTCTCTGTTTAAGTATTTAATTCCCAGCTTATCTTTAGTCGGATGATTTTGAGCGAAATACATATCGTATTAAACACACGAGCGTATTAGAAATTTCCCACATCTTTTGGGAAATAGCATGGGGAGCTTAGACTTGTGACCTCATTAGGTAGTGGGTGGCATGGCCTATGTTGTAGCTTTTTCAGTAACCTCGAGTCTGTGGAAAACGTTATTCTTGGTATTATGCTCTTTTGAGCCCATTGTACTTACACACCCATGGCTAGGGAAGAGTTTTACGCATACACGGCTGGCATTGTTTTGTTTTCCGCTCGCCTTGCTTTTCACATGTTTTACTCATGGTGTTGCCTTGCTAGTTCATTTGCTAGGGACTAGCAAAGGTTTGTCTTGGGGGAAGTTGATGGGCTCATTTTAGAGCACGTTTACAACCCCATTTTAGTGTCGAGTCTCGTGCTTTTATATTGGTTTTATACACATTACATTCGGTTTTACCTTGATCTTGTCCTTGAGCTGTTTTTAGGTTATTTCAGGTACTTTCAGTGATTTTGAGGTAAAATGAGACGTGTTCGAGGCTTTGACACTCTTATCAAGAGTTTAGATGCGCGTATCATAGCTTGGGCACGAGTTCCAAATCACTCTCGAAGATCCCACAAACTCTAGAAGCCATTAGACACTTCAAAGGAGCTGTTCAGCAAGGTTCAGGTTCAAATTCGACCGAATCCGACATCCATTCGGTCGAATGGAAGACAGGGATTCAAGCACATGACTCAAGCTCTCGGGAATAGTCGAATGAACTCCTATTCGGCCGAATCAAGGCCCATTCGGCCAAATGGAAGCTCTCCTTCGGTCGAATAGTGGACAGGGTGAGAAAAGTTGAAGTTTTTGATATGAGCGAATGAAGAATCATTCGGCCGAATACACCACTCATTCGGCCGAATCTACACTACATTCGGCCGAATGGACGTTGTTTCTGAAGTTCTTGGTTCTTTCTTAAGCCGGCGCTCGAGGGTTTTTTCTAGGGTTTTACCCCTTATGTCCCTAGGGTATAAATACCCTCTTGCTCTATAAATAACAGGGATGCCTACTTTAAGAGCTCTTGGGCCTCAACCTAGAACATCACTTTAACGATTTTCATTTCATTCATGCATTATTTTAGATATAAAGCTTTCGTTGAACTTCCTTTCAAGGTATGTATTTCGAATTCAGAATTACTTTCGTTCACGAAATTTCATTTATGCAAGGTATCGATTCTTTTCTATTCTATTTCGTTTAATGCTTTCATTTATTGCTTTTGGTAATTTCATTGCTCTTGCTATTATTGTTGCCTCGTTCACGATTTTGATAGAGTAGTTGTCGTTCTCTTATTTACTTATATTCAAATCGTTCATGCTTTCAATCATGTCCTTTATCATTGTTTATGCCCTAGTTTCTATTACTATGTGTGAGTAGTTTCCCTAGGGGTTTGATTGGTGAAACCCTAGGTTGGCTCGTTCTTCATGCGTAGAGTTAGGGTTTGAGATTGTTGATTATTGATTGATTGACATTCGATTCGAATCTTGTCCTGCCACTCCTTAGGAGACATAGGGCGATTATAGGTTGTTCATGTGATTTATAGGATCACAAACTTCCTCTCGTTATCTTGAGTGTCTTGATTGATTGTTGATCAACTTTCCCCTAACTTGGCGTGTTTTCTAGTTCGATTGTCCTTCCTAGGGTGGAACTAATCTATCCCCGTTTTCCTTTCATAGCATATCATCGTTTTAATTCTTGCTTTATTTTTTCTGTCATTAGATTTGTTCCATCAAATCCCAAATAAACCCTTTACATCAAGTCTAGAAACTATCACCCCTTGTCCTTGTGGTTCGATCCCCAACTTACCCTTACACTAGTTGTAGTAGTATTAGGGTGTTTATAAATATTGTTTGTATAACTACTCTTTTAGTAAAACGACGCTAAAAGACGGTTATCAATAATCCAGAGGCCATAGAGGAGGATTTGGACGATGAAGTTGATGAAATCAAGGCTACACATTTTTTTAATTCGATTATATACTATGAAGAAAGATGCTCTAGAGTTTACCAAAAGATGCAAAGCACGTTCGAGGCCAACTTCGATCCCTCATCACCCATTCGAGCCATTATATCCTATTATCACCTTGGCCTTCCATGAAATAGGGGATAGATATCATCGGAAAGCTTCCTCCTACTCCAAGGCAATGCATCTTCATGCTAACTATGATGTTTACTTCTCTAAACGATAGAAGCATGAGAATTTAGGCAAGTTTAAGACGTGTAATTAATATCCTTTATCAAATGTAACATCTATAAATTTGGAGTTCCCTATGAAATCATGGTATGGTAATGCGAGGCTAAGTTAGCCTACAAAACAAGGGTATGAGATGTTATGAACGAGAAGACAAAACTAGAAACAGGATTGAGTCGAGTATATCAACAAACATGGAAATCAATAAAGATGTTTTCCACGCTCGCCTCAATAGGAAACAACTTACCCTGTCGAGTCTTATTACATGGGAACCAAAGGCATTTGATTTTTGGTCACATTGTTTGTGCCACGTTTCAAGAATCCCTACATCCTTTAAGAAAGCCACGTTTCAAGAATCCCTACATCCTTTAAGAAACTCAACCTATGGCAGCCTAAGGTAGTGATGAAGTCTTGTAATTATATATGCTTGGATTTGTAGCACTCTAAAGTCCTAGAATTCTAAGGGAAAGGTTTGTGAAATTAAGAAGCATAATTAAGGGGGTTAGTTGAGCTTTCACATTCGCATGGATTAATGGCATTGTAATGGTCATGATTGAGCTAAAGGTTGAGATCGATCTCGTTTGTGATGACACAAGAAAATACGAAGTTATTGCCTAAAAAAACTATATACACATCTCTCTTAATGCTTTAATCTTGATTATCTCTTTATTTTTAAATCGTTAACCCTTTTCAAGATGATAGGGATACATCTTGCCGAAATCGTCCAAAATAATGAACATACTTTAGAATATAATGATGGATTAATTGATGGGAATAATCTAGCCTTTGCCCGATTTACGGATATTAATCCAACCTTTTATTTATTTATAAATACACTTACCTTTAGCCATTGTTGTCTTTCACTAAACCACCCCCAATTGTGACCTGCAAATGGGGCCATGAACAGGTAATCCCTCTTTAAATAATATCCGGTTTTAAATATCATTCCTCAGTGTTAGGCTTTCCCTTCCCTGTTCACTCTTCTCTGTTAAATATCATGGAAGAATCTCACAACACCAAAACTCAACACCCTGATTATATTCAAACATTGATTTCATTGATTATGAGCTACAATTAGTTAACAAAATCACTGTTGTTAGTCCTCCGACGCTTCTTCCCACCAAAGCCACCACCATTATTACTTGGAGTAGAAGTTGTGGGAATTTTCAACGAACCATTTACAGAAAAATTGATTAAAAATAAAAAAATACTATATATGTGGCAACACATATCAACCTAGCACAACAAATATCAGGAAAACTACAATTTATGGGTTTATCCCTATAGATTATAGAATACTCCGTAGTAGAGTACTAAAGTAGAAGGAACAAAAAGAGAAGAACCTTAGGGTATGATGATTTTACGTATCCTGCTCGTTTTATACTCTTGCGCAACAATAACAGCGCCATTTATTTGGCATTAATATACACCTCCAACACTCTCATGTTGTTAGCGTCTTTAGCCTCCTGTTTTGAAGATCAATGTTTGAATATGCTAATCTCAGAAGAAACAAAAACAAAAGAGAATCATAGTTTTTTTTGTTATTTCATAGATTTGCTTTACAAAATTAAATTTTGAAAAAAGTAGGAGAGAAACTGAAAAATAAAGCGCAAATCTAAGAAATGAGGGTATAGTAGTTGAGTAGGAGCCATATACAGCCATTACTGAAGACAAAAGAGAGATCTTGGAGCATCACAGAGTTCACATTTTGTGTGTGTTCTTGTGATTGCGACGTGCCTTTTCTTCTTTATATTTTGGTGATCTATCACATAATTAATGCCACTCTATATGATGAATTGAAAATTCTAATTATATATATTGAAATTTACCGTTGCTCAAAGTTTTCCAGAAATTTATAAATTTCATTGGATTTGTTTTGGTCTACTCAATAGAAATGGAACTGCCTCTGCCACGTCACAAAAAATTCACTTGTTATTCAGGTCACCAATAAACAGGTTTAGTGAAAGACAACAATGGCTAAAGGTAGGTGTATTCATAAACAAACAAAAGGTAGGATTAATATTCGCAAATCAGACAAAGGTTAGATTATTCCCATCAATTAATCCTATAATGATTAGATAACAGTCTTACGATCATATTATGGGTCAACCACAAGGAACTAGGGGTGACAATGGGTCCAAGACTTGATATAGACCCGATTAGACCCGACTCATTTTTTAGGATCTGAGTCTAAGTTTTTTAGACCCATGGACCGCACATTTAAAAAAATAAAATTAAAACCTAATCTCCATTTAGAAGTAAAACTAAAGATTCATTTACATTGCCCCGCTGTCTTCCTCTTCTACTCTTCTCCTCTTCATCCTATATTTTCCACTCTACTGCAAGCCTCCAACCTTTTCTCATCGCCACTCCTCAGGTTAAATATTCATATAATTTTGAAGTATACTTTGTGATTACTAGTTTCTCGTTGTCACACCCCCGCAAACATATTCAATTAGGTTTGATATTGCTAGCTTCTATGTGATTTTAAAAATTGCGAGTAGCAATTAACTTGATCTTAAAAATATTGTAACAGAGTACTATTGAGTTAGGACTTTTGATTTAGTGTTGGATTTTAGTTATATTGCTTACTTATTTACCACTCACTGAACTAAATATTATTTTGTAAGTATTTCAACGATACAAAATACAAATTGTGTACTTATAAAAGGATTTATTAATTTACCACATATAACACAAAAAAGCAATTTATGTTTTTTCAACACTTAATCGGTAAATGATTATAATAAGGTTTAAAATGGGAAAATACTTCCAATTATAAAACATGTTAATAATAAGCAAATAAAAATAAAATATATGTTAATGATCCATTTTGTACCCATTTTAAACCCGAAACCCATCAAATCTAGTGGATTTGAGTAAGGATTTGAAATTTTAGAATTAAATAAATTTGAGACGAATATGAATCTAATTTGAAAATAATGAATATGAATTTTTGGTCTAATCAGATTCGACCCAACTCAAATCTGAACTATTTTCATCCCTACTAGGAACCAAGTCAAAGTGAATTAATAAGATAGTAGCTAATCGATGATAGATAGGAAGTTCTACCCCAACCAAAAAAAATCGACATGGCAGACCAGATTGTGCCCGAATTGAACCCGTCAAATCTAGTTGGTGGGTGGGTCAATGTTGAATGGGTTAAATCCGTTTAGACAGTAACACTCATCTTCGGGGGAAATTTAAACAATGAAATAAAACGACCTTTGCACCCATTATTATGCCCATTTGAAAGACTTTATGTAAACGAACTCCACTCAAATCTTAGTGAGTGACATGGCCAAGCTTATCCAAAACCAGAAATGTCGAAAATATAGTGGATGAATGTGAGTAAGGTGGATGCCACGTGTCAAGTGCCTATAATGACACGCATGAAGCAAACCATCAGAATGAGAAATCAAATCTAATACGGTGCTTTGCTTTCATCATTAACGTGCGACTTTCAGGAAAAAGAACTTAGAATAACCGACAAACATAGAAGGCTAAATGGCGGCACTTTGACGTTGACAGTTATATCGTCATTTCACAACCTTAAGTTTAGGCGTCGATTTCTTATAAGCTCATGTTGCCGACATCGAAAGAGTTTGTTAAGCTTGGTCAACGTTGCCGTGCTACTACTACGAGTATTCTTATTGGGCTTCTAAGTAATAAAAAACATAGTTAATGGGCCAGACTAATTGACTGAATAAGTTTTTACGTAAAAGATGTTCGTGTTTGATTGAGTCAGCACTCATCAAGTCACGAGAACCGTGAACCGTGTAATAAGGTCTACCCATAACGCCGCCTCTCCTGTTCAAGGTAGGGTTGAGTTTGTGGTGGATAGTTTTAAGTTTGGGTCATATTTGAGTTGGATAATTATATGTCAAGTAAATACTGGATCGAATTGGGTTCAAATCAAATTTAGGTAGAATAGTTTTTAAGTAAAATGTCCAACTAGCTAATTTTAAAGTCAGAATTTGGATCGAATGACTATCAGGACAAATAAAATAATTACAAAGAAATTGCATCCATCCTTAAATGTTTCCAAATATCATATTAAAAATATTCTATAATAAAAAAGTTACAATTTATGCGGAGTATAAATTAACATTTCATATTTAAAATTTTAGTTTCGTAAATTTAATGATTATTATGTGATTATTAAGGAGTATTTATGACACAATCATCATTCAATTATTTTTATGATTTGAAGTTTACTTCTCGGGTCAATAACAGGTTAAGGCAATGACGAATTGAAACAAAATGTGCTACAAGTCACCATAGGTTGGGTTAATAATAGGTTAGATTCAAAGTTTAATCAAGTTGAGTGTCATTTCGTGTTTGTATCGTCGTCAAATTAATTCAAATCGGTTAATAATTTATGTTAGGTTTGTATGGATTCGAGTTTGGATCATAAACTTTCATGTCAAATTGATTATCGATCAATATCAGGTAGGGTTCAAATTGGGTCACCAATTTTAAATATGAGATGAACGTAGGACGAACTCAAATCATTGTAGGATCAGGTAATTTAATTGAGTCGGGTTAATTTTTGACAGTTTTAATATTATTTAGTAGTGTATATAAATTTTTTAAAAGTGCATGTATTTATTTTTTCTTCTTTCTAGGCAAACATATATGTCTGAGGGTAGAACAAGAACCATCAAGTATATGACTATTCTGCTATGCATGTAAACGTATCAAGATGTTTTTGTAAATGAAACTTGAGACAAGATATCAAAATGTTTTTTTTTTCTTTTTCTTTTATTTTACTTTTTGCATCAGCAGTTTTGTTCTTTAAGTTTGTAAACAATAATCTAATAATTAAAAGGATTGGGAATGCGTAATGGGAGTCGATACCTAGGACTAAGTTAAGATCCCAACTTTCAAGGTCTCATTTACACCAACTAGCTTTACAAATGGGTTCTTAGTTAGAATCATGAAGTTCAATTAGGTTTCTAATATTAATCATATGATTTGGAATTCAATCAATAACTATTTCGGAATAGTAAAGAAAAAACAAACAAAATGTTTTATTTAAATCAAACTTTATTGAGGAAAATTTGGAGGCGTAGAGTAAAAATGCTTCTAGATACTGCCTCTTCTTATATTATATCGAGCTTTTATGGATCAAAGTTGGCTAGGAATGCCCCATTAACCATGTGTCGAGCAATTTATTTCAAAAGATAGCCTTAATATGTCTCGAGCCCGCATAATTTTGTGTCCATCTATACATAATCCAAATTTTAGTTATTTTTCGCATCTTTCTTTATACATTTGTCATTATTAATCTAACTAATCCTATAAAATGTTGCTCTTGCCCCCACAACAAAACATAATGTGCCTTGTCAAGTTGTCAAGCTCATCATCCACAAATAAGAAGTATGATTCACAACCTAAAGAACATGTAGTGTCTAAGTGACGTATTGTCGTGCTTGCCTTATATATTTTTCGTCATGAAGTATCATATCATACCCTCTTTAGTCAGAATTTTGGTCTTATACTTACTATAAATAAAAATAATTATACTTCTTATGGGAAAATATGGCCAAATCATTAACAAAAATTAAAAACCCAGACAGTCCTCCACCTCACTCTAACTGCCACAAAATCCAAAAATAGCAACAGTAAAAAAAACTTGTTGAAAATTTCTAGAAAACAGTAAAACACTCCCCATTTTTCAAAAAAGGGCCCAGAACAGCTCAAACCGCAGCCTGGAAAAAGGCCCCTTCACTCTAAAGCCACCGAGTCACCCCTTTGTCCTTCCCCCCTTCTTTTTCTCTGTCCTCCTATTATTCCTATTTAAATCCCCCCATATTATCTAATTTCAATCATACCACAATCCTAAAACCACTCAGATATTTCCCAAAATTCCTACTCTCCTCTTTACTGCTATCAACCCCACAGCACTAAACCCCCTATTTCATCGCACCCCAAATTCAAGTTTCGCAATTTCATGTTCTCAAACGCTAATTTCATCATCAATTCATCATACCCATTTCGCAGTTTCATAAACACAATCCCCTAATTTTGTCATCAGTTCGTCATAGCCAGAATATAGATTACGCAAATTTTCTTAAAGAATTGCCCTAGTGTCCTCATCAATTTGTTTAAACCAGAATTTGGATTTTGCGAATTCTGTTTAAGAAAGCTCTAATTACATCACACCCAGAATTTAGATTTTGTAAATTTGTACCCCAAAACCCTAATTTGTCAAATTTGGGGAATTCTTCGGAGATTGGAGGAGAGAATAAGTGGTGGATGAGAGGTGATTCGGGGAAGTGGACGAGAGCAGAGGACAAGCTGTTCGAGGAAGCTCTAGTGATATTCAACGAAGAGGAGGCGGAGGATCGGTGGCAGAAGATAGCAAGTCACGTGCCAGGGAGGTCACCGGCTGAGGTGAGGGACCATTATGACGCTCTCCTTCACGACGTCGACCAGATCGACTCGGGCCGAGTTGAACTTCCGAGTTACGCCGATGAGTTGGCCGCTTCTTGGTGGGGGACTGAGTCGACTCACACGACTCAGTTGAACCAGATTTCTTTCGGGTCGGATGGTGTTAACAATAATAGTAAGAGTAAGCAGAATGATGTTGAACGTAAGAAGGGTACTCCTTGGACTGAAGAAGAGCACAGGTAATTATTTCTCTCTTTTTTTTTTAGAAATGATTGTATTTATTTTTGTTATTTTATTACTGAAATTGGATTTTTTATTTTGAATTTTTAGATGCTTTTAATTGAAATTGAGAATAAAATATCATTGTTTCGCGTAACAATATTACTAACACCTATTTCTTGATTTTTTAAGCTGTTAATAATATATATTGATAACCCGGTTTCGTGAATTTCTGCCGAATCCTCGAAATTTGGAAAGAGTGGAAATGGTTAAGCATAATCAATCATTAATAGGTGTATCGTGTATCCATCATGTTCGGGTTTTTTTGGGGTGAATTTATGCCCACAAAATTTAGGGGTTTTAGAATTTTCGGAAATGTAAATTTTATTGGATTCTTCGAAATTGTTCACACTTTCTATTTTGTTGTGCTTTTGGCTGGATAGTCTAACAATTTGGCTACTTTGTGCTTGAATTTGGTAGAAGTTTGGTTAGAAATAGATGAATGCTGGCGATCTACCTGTTTCTAATTAATGTGCAATTTCTATCTTGTGCACTATTCATTAGGGGTGTCAAGGATCAACTATCCCTCGACCCGAATCTCGGTTGAAAACCCCAACTTGAGCCTAGCCCATTCAATCACGGGTTTTAAGTCGAAAATCTCAACTCTCTAATCCACTGTTTTCGAGTCACTATTCATAGAATGGTTAAACACATCTTTTCATGATTATATAAAAAATATTGTTTGGTAATACATTTTTGGATTAGTCTCATTGTCTCTATTTAAAATAAAAACTCTTTTTGATCTTCACAAATGGATGATCGAAAATACTAAAAAACAGTGTATCGGAGTGGTGCAAGTATTTTGAAATAGGGGTAATATTTAATAATTTCCGTCACTTTTATTTGGTTTGGCCAGGTTGTATAGTTTAGGGGGAATAGTTATCAAGCAAGAAAGTTTAGTATGAAACTTTTAAATATCTTTGAACCAATGCTTGATTAGTTGGCGTACATGGACTGGCACCTAATTTAAATGATATTTTGGTTTGTTGGTAAGAGGATAATACAGCGTACAACTTGATTAGAATCTACCCTTTAAGGATTAGGTTTTGACTTGGTATGGCGAGGAGGGGTCTGAAAAGGATGGGTGAGTTTGAGTTGAGTTGCGTATTGGGAGCACGGGGAATTTGTGCTGTTTGGCTGCTGTGGCACTATCATTGATTGACTCTATCTTTGTTGAATACAGGCTTTTCCTGATTGGGCTTGAGAAGTATGGCAAGGGTGATTGGAGGAGTATATCGAGGAATGTGGTGGTTACAAGAACCCCAACTCAGGTGGCCAGCCATGCGCAGAAGTATTACCTTCGGCAGAACTCCGGCAAGAAAGAGAGGAAAAGATCGAGCATCCATGACATTACCACTGTTGATGAGAAATCTGCTACTCGGCCTGCTGTAGAGCAAAGTTGGATCCCGCCTCCGGGAGGGAATCAAATGGAACATCATACGACGACGTTTCAACAATTGGGTAATTCACCCCAATTTAGTGTTAATAATACTCAAGGGGGATCCCCATTTGGCTATCAAAGTTTCGGCTTCCTGATGTGAATGTATGGGAACAGGACGAGAGGTGTTATTCAGTTTGAATATCTGATTCTGTACATAGAAGGAAAGTTGTGTGTTTACTGTGTGGAAGCTGTACTTTAAAGGGGGATACTGGTGTGACAGTGTGGAGTAAATATTAGGGCTGGTTGTTAAGTACTAATGTTATTAGGATAGTTAAAAGACAAGCAAACATAGATTTTAGTATTTACATGATGGGAAATGTTAGATGACAACATTTTATATTTCTAAGGTGCTGATAATTTGTATATATTTCATTTCTGGTCTGTGTTGCTTACGGAGTACTTGAAACTGATTGTACTTCACCCTGACATACCGTGACAATAAAATTATCATGTAGGAATGTAGGATGGAATTATTTTTTAGTCTCATTTTCTAGATAGATTATTGGCCTTGAAATTGCAAATCATGTTTACTTTAAAAGATCAAACTAGGCGGAGGATAACATTGAGGGGCCGTCAGGGTTCTTCATTGCTTTCGTAGACTAATTCTAGGGCCACCCCCATTCTTTATCTTTGATGAAATAGTAAACTATATTAGCTATCCATGAACTGATCTTTGGTTACATCTCATTAAATCTTAGCCCTAGGCTAAAAGCTGCCCAAATCCTTTGAACAAGACTACATTAGATGAACAAGTGGTCAAATGCTCTCCTCTCCCAAATCACAGAACACAAAAGTTATATCTAAAGCAACTCCTCTTCTACCAAGTCTTATGAATTGTCTTAGTTTGGAGACACTTCGAACCTATCTATTGCCCTTATTAGGAGCTTCGAACCTATCTACAGGCAAGTGGGGAGACACTTGGAACCTATCTATTGCCCTCACTAGGAGCTTCCTGATGACATTGGATCACTTAGCCTATTCCCGCCTTCACCTTGCCCCATTTCCCAGTTTCCAATTTCAGTCTTTCCCACACACCATCCACGAGGATGTTTCCAATTTTATTACTGCTTCTCTCACCCCAAATTCAGTAGACCTCCAAGCTAGGCTTTGAAGCAAACCTTCTTAGTTCCCCTACTAGGTTCGCCTCCACTCTAAACCATCTCGATGTCAACTCTTGCAATACAATCATGACTCTCCTCGGATTTAGGGTCTTTCCCTTGAAATATGACTTCAGCCACACACCATACGATAAGGAAGAACTCCCTAGCTCTAAGGCCAACTCATTCTTTATTTTTGATGAAGTAGGAAACTATATTAGGTATCCATGAACTGGTCTTTGGTTCCGTCCCATTAAATCTTACCCTAGGCTTAAAGCTTCCCAAATCCTATAAGCAAAACTACTTTAGATATATAAGTGGTTACTGCTCTCCTCTCCCAAATTGTAGAGCACGCAAGTTCTATCTAAAGCAACTCCTCTTCTATTAAGGCATAACTTTGTTGGGATAGTTGAGTGAATAATCTTTCAAACAAAAATCTTGCATTTATTGAATTTCTTTAACCTCTAAAATTTCCTACAAAAGTTCACTAATAAGGACGAGGCCTTTGACACAGTCTTGTGCTATTGTGAGTCATTTGTAGGGAACTCATCTGGCAAAACTCGTCTTGCATACCTGAGAAGAGGGTTGAAATAAGAAAAGAGCATCATCATCAAAGAACAAATGAGATACGGGAGGAGTACCTCTACTCATCTTTATCCTTTGAATGAGATGTAGTTCTTTCTAATTCAATCATTCTTCTTGACAGAACTTCCATAAAGAGAATGAATAAATAATGGCGATAGAGGGTCTCCTTTTCTTAGCCCTACTAAAGGTAAGAAGAATAGCAAAGGTTCCCCCCTTGATTAGAATCAAATATGAAACTGAAGAAATACATTGCATTATTTTGTAGATCTATCCTCTAGGAGAGTTCATAGCCTGCATTGTTGCTCGAAGAAGTCACATCTTGTTACGATCAACTTCCAAGTACAACTACTAATTCCTAACGCCTCCTTTGATGATTTTTATAGTGCATTAGTTCATGAAGTATAATATAGTTGTTCATCATACTTCTTCCCAGGACAGAGCGATTCTCCCACAATGTCCCCAAGAACTCCTTTCGTCCTTATAACCAAACACTTGGAGATAATTTTACATTACTAAATTACAAAGGCCAATAGGTATGTACTAGAAACTGAGTTTGCATGATTACTCTTCAGAATTAGCATTATAAAGGTTTTATTCCATTCTCTTTCCAGATTACCACCTTTTTTAAAAGGCTGATTAAGACTGCTTGTTTAATATCTTCTCCAATTGAATCCCTCTTGAGAAAGAGAAGTGACACCGGATAGACACAATTGTTTTTATAGGAGATCCAAATCTTCTCCAGACACCATTTTCCAGTCCAAATTCTAATAAGAGGGGGTATTCTCTACTTTATAAACATTCTTATAAAACTGCAAGAATTCTTGCTTTTATTTAGATAGGGTTAGAGGTCCAACTTCTATCTTCAGTCTTGAGAGCTCTGATTTCATTCTTGGATTTCTACTCCTTAACAGATCTAAAGAGAAAACAAGTCATTTGGTCCCCATATTGGCCCCATCTAGACTTAGTTTGTTGTCTCTAATACTCCCACTACAGAGTTGCATCACTCACCAACTCACTTCTAAGAGAAAGGAACACTTGAGTATCCTCATAAGAAATTATCTCCCTCTGAACTTGAGTAAGGTCTCTTTGGGTCTCATCCCATCTGACCCCTTTGGATTTTTTAAAAATTTACGCACCAACTTTCTAGACTCTCCCTGATTTTTCCAGAAATTGATTGAATTAGTCGACATGGATGATACTTTAGATCTTAGCCATATGTCATGGATTAAACTCCTGACTTCATCCATCATCAAGGGCCAAACCTCCAGCTTGTAAGGGCTTATTTTCTTGTTTCTATTGGGGTTCGTGTCTAGAATAATTGGACTTTGATCCAGCAGAAAATTATCTATAATTAAATCTCGCTAAGCTCCTTTCGAGACACTCTAGGATAATCTCATCATCTTTCCATATTATTCGTCTAGTTAGGTGAATCTAACCCCTATAGATAGAAGGCCTGAGATGCCATTTTCCATTTTCCAAAAGAGGAACTTAGAGGCTACCCTAGTAGTCCTTAATCCTCCTAAATTCTAATCCATACTTTCTAGCAGGATAGAAATTGGAGTCTATAACTATAATTGTTGCCAAATGAAGAATTTGCAAATTACAACCTTTTAAATAATTTGAGTATGTAGTAAATAGCACTATCTTTAAATTGTAACATTTATTACAACAATGTCATTATTTGCATTATCAACAAGAAAAAGTATTTAATTATCTTTAATTGAAAATAAAAAGTTATTAGATGATTTAATTACGTAAATAATTACTTTCTTCATTGGATTATGACAAGTGGTGCCAATTTTAAAAAATAGTATAAGTCAGTAGTAGATATTAATATACAATATAAATTTTAAAAACTATATTATACAATTAACTAATATTGAAAGATTGTAATTTGCAAAATCTCCTTGTCAAATTTAGGAAATTTATATAGCTATTTAGTGTATCCATAGAAGTGATAAAACTATTGGTGTTACTTAATTTGTGATACTATCTTAAATTAAAAAAAAAAAAAAATTGGGACTTTGGGAGTCAGATGCATTAAGCTAATAATAGAGAATTAGAGGCAGCACCCTATAAAAATTTATAGGCACATGCTTCATATTTTTGGGTCCAAAACTTTTTTTCTCCTTAGTTACTTTGAATAAACATCAGTGTGTTTCTGCCGAAAATTTTCATCCTCATGCTTGGTTATTTAATCATCTTTGGTTACTCAAGTAATTAAATTGGTTATCCCTAATTAGTAGCTACAACTTCTTCATTTATAATTGGACACACTCCAAACTATCTATTCTATAGTGCTTAAATTAGATGTGCCATTCCATTGTCCTTCCCTAAATACTTTAAGAAGCTTAAGGATTTCTCTAATAATTATGCCTAGATAATTAACACCAATCAGTCTTCTCCTATAGCATCTTTACCAATGTCCATACAATCCCTGTAAAAGGATACTGACATAGCATTGTATTGGAGAGCTAACTATAACCCTAATGTATTTCAAGTATAAAAAATAATTTTAGCTAATTACACCATCCTAATTTGACTCTTTTGGTGGAGCTTTAAGTCATATATTTAACTTCTTTTAATTGAGATATATAAAATAATAGTAAGAAACATATCAAAACAATGCATAGGAACAGTTGCTGAAAACAAATTATTGGTAACCAATACATGCAAACAACGAACACTACACTATTTTTTCCTCATTTTCCACTATTGGACTAAAGACTCTCTAAATTCAAAAATAGCTACAGATTCTCAAGCAACCTATGTATAGAACTCTTGATGTAATAATCACATTAGTATGTTTACATAGTACGGAGTACTATCTTTGCGACTTTATTTTGGACAGAGAGAGAACTGCAACAACAAATTAATTTTAAAAAGACTAGATTGGTTACATGAATTAAGATATATCACAAGATCATCTACATAATTTTTTCTCATCTATTCGCTCCAATTTGGAGCCAAATTTTCTAGGAAACCCATTTTTTTCCTATATAGTTGTTAACTCTCTCTATTCAAGTCATCTTTGATCTGCCTCAACCGTATTTGAGGTTTTCTTTATCCTAAACCTCCACCTTTCTAATCAACGCATTTACGGCTAGGCATCCTACATGCCCAAACCATTGTAGTCAATTCTCCTTATCTTATCCTCAATATTTATCCTTCTAACTTTCTTCCAGATATTTACATTTCTAATTTTATCCCTCAAGTTGTTCATGTACATCCACCTTAACATATGCATCTCTTTACATTTCTACTACACTCTTCTTCTCAAAACGCTCCTTCTTAAAAGCTTAATATTCCGACCCATATAATGGTGCTGGTCTAATTGTTGTCCTATAAAATTTTTCTTTTAACCTTTAGGGTACACAACAATAACACAATAATCCAAGTGTAACTCTCCATTTGAATGACCTAGATTTTACTATGAGTAACATCTTAATATCTCCATTCCTATGAATAACCAATCCCAAGGTTTTAAAACATCCGCTTACAAGTACTACTTGCCATCTAAAGTCACACTATCTTTTCTTGGTCTATTGCCAATGCAAAAATAACACTCCATATACTTTGGTTTACTCCTACTAACTTTAAAATCTTTAGATTCCAACATTTATCTCCAATACTCTTACTTAGCATTCATCCTCGCTCTAGTCTCATCCACCAAAACAATATCATTTGTAATAAGCAAAAATCATGATATCACATCTTTTATTGATTTTATTACTTCATTTAGGACTTTCACGAAAAGGAAGAGGCCTTGGACATATACTTGTAACCCAATTGTTATAGGAAAGTCTTTTGTCATTCCTCCGTAACTACTATCATTTGTTATTATATCTTGATCATATTCTTTATTATGTCGATGTACTCACACAGTATGCCCTTATTAGTCATTGCCAACCAAAGTACTTCTCTTTGTACTTTGTCATACACCGTACCCTCACCAAATCAATGAAAACCATGTTTAAATCTTTCTTCCTTACACCTTAATGATCCAATATTTGCCTAATAAGGTGGATATCTTCTCTGCTAGATCGACCTAGTATAAACCTAAACCGACTTTCCAAAATACTAGCACACTTCTTTAACTTTTGGCCTAGCACACTCTCCCATAATTTCAGGGTGAGACACAGAAGCTTTATTTCTCAATATTTAAACACTATTGAGCATCATCCTTGTTCATAATAAAAGGCACCCAGGAGCTTCTCCTAAAATCTTCTGGCATCTTACTTGTCCTCCCATTCTTATTTAAAAGGCAAACTACTCAATACCAATCTTGTCTAGGTATCTCCAACCCTCAATAGGAATATCTGGCCCAAAAGCCTTCCTTGATCTCATCCTTTTCAACGCCTCCTCTACTTCTAATTTTTGTATTCTCCTCATATGCTCCCAATTAAATTCCTTATCCTCAATAGTAGTATCATCTATACACTCCACTTGACTTCCATTGAACAGCTTGTCAAAATACATTCCTTTTGCTTTTATCCTTCACGCACTTAGCCATACAAAGATCAATGGTCAACATATATCTTCTCTTAGTTATACTATGTATTTCCTTCTCCTTCTCTTTAGAGTTTAATTTGTCATATACATCTTATACAATTTGTCCTTATCCTCTTGAACAACTTCTCTCACCTTAACTTTAGCTTTCCTATATCTTGCCATAGTTTTTTCATCTCTTCTTCTTGAGCACAACTTTAAAGTCCTCATTCCACCATGTTGTCCTTATGCAGCGGTGGTTTCCCACTTGACACTCTGAGTAGCTCCTTTGCCACTTTGCAAATACATGCCTTCATCTTTAGCCAAGTCGAATCAGGGTTATGCTTGAGAATCCAATAAGCTTCTAAACCCGATTTTTCAACCAAAACCTAAAGTTTTTTACCTTTAAACTCCACTATTTAATCCTCTTCACCCTTGGTTGTTTGTTCCTCTTAACACTTGATTTGATGCAAATATCCAAGACCAACAGTCAATGTTATGTCACTACAGTCTCCACTAGAATCACCTTGCTATCCAAATATCTACTATTATCCATCCTCCTTGCCAACACAAAGTCTATCTGTATTGTGTTTTCCCTACTCCGATAAGTCACCAAATGGGTATCTTGCTTCTTAAACCAAATGTTAGCCAAAGACAAGTTATATGACTTTGCATAGTCTAGGATGGTTTCTTCTCCTTCATTCTTTATTCCATAGTCAAAACCTCCATCAATAATTCTCATAACTAAACAAGTTATCATCACATGAACATTTATATCTCCTCCGAGGAAAACCTTATTTGTTTATGGAGTACCTTATACCAGCTCATCTAGATCCTCCCAAAATTAACATTTAACAACTTCCTTAACACCTACTTATGGAGTGTATGCACTTAGGATATTCACAAGCTCTCTTCTACAAATGATCTTCACCTTCATTATCTTATCACCCTTTTTATATTACCTTGACATTAATCGATTATCTACGATAACCCCTTCTCCTTTCCTATTCTTTACTTGCTTTGAGTACCACAAATTTTGTACCCTATCTTAGCCCTGTCTCGAATCCACTTTGTCTCTAGATGACACAAAAATGCTAATTTAGTTTTCATTATCTACACTAGCTCAACTAACTTTCCTATAAGCAATCCTACATTTTAGGATTCAATAGGAAAATTAGTCTCTACACTCCTCCAACTCCTTTCCCAATAACCTAAATGCTTCACTCATTTCTCACCACTCGGGCAATATATAGTGAGTTAGGTTTTTGGTATGTGCATATTAAAAAAACCAAAATGATTAAGTGGTCCTTGAGTGATTAAGGTCAGCCACTAACACTTTGATTATCACCCCTCCTGAAATCAAAGGGCTCTAAAGACTAAAGGATGAATGCAATGAGCCCGTTTCAGAGCGATGATTTAGCATTCCATGCATACTTATTATTATACTTGAATTTAAAAAGTGCAACATGTCCCTTAGTAGAGAATACCCATACAACAAGTCATCTTAGCTCATGTTTAGGGATGTACTGACACTGTATGTCATAGACCTACTGTAATCTTCCTCCTTTATCTTGGCTTTGAACCAAGAGCAAGTAAAATTTAAGTCAAATACGACAAAACGAAAAATGCCTTTCTCAAACATAGGATTGTATCATCATCATACAAATACGGATTGCATCAAACAAGTTAATACTTAACAGAATCTCAGGTAACATGATTATAGACAGACTCTCAGACTAGGGACAATCAATACAACAAGGATTTAGTTCTTGAACAAGATTGTCTTGAAAAACTATACGCGACACCCTGATTCACTTGGGTACAACATATGTTATTTTCACAAAGCTATCAAAGAAACCACAAGCTCTGAATCTGCTTCAGTCTTAGTGGGAATCTCCCTCAGTTTTCTGCAAAATAAAATAAGAACGTTAGGCATACAATCATAAACAAGGCAAATAGGAGAGGGTACTGAGACAACATAGCCTGAAGAACAATCAGAGAAGATATTAGATGGACAAACAATCCGTTAAAAAATCAGAACGAATCATTTTTTAAGAAATTCAGGAACATTGCGTGATTAACATTTTTCTTGAAGCATTGACAAAAATGCACAGCAAAAAAAAAAAGTTTTTCTTTTTTGGCAATCAATATATATCCAATGTCCTCATTTCTTAACCTTCAGCAAGGTTAGCAAGGTTGATGTGTGAGAGCATAGGAAGTTTGGGACTTAGTTCCATCACCCACCATCAGTTATTCCTCATCACACAAAACTTGGCTAGCCCAAAACCTCTCCTTGTAATTCCTGTCTGATAACCTGACTTAGAAAATTATGTTCCCTTCCATTTGTTGGCATCTTTGGAAACGTAGGAACTCTTGGGTCTATGAAAGACAGAATATTACAATCTCTTCCTGCTTCCAAAAGTAACCTTCTCAGCATGGGAGTGGTTTCCTACCAACCCACCATTCCCTGCAATACAATCCACAAAATTCCCAGCAAACCACCCTCATCCTCTATCTATCTCTATCACTTGGCATCCTCCTCCAAGTCCTCAACTCACTTTTTATAAATTCGATAAGAACCTTAACAGCTGGTTATGCAGGGGTTGCCTGAGCTGAAAATTGTCAGCAGAAGTTGGGATTCCTTTCAAAAGGAAACACCAACACAAGCCAATTGGCAAAGCTAATATTGCAGCATATCAAGGGTGGGCTTGCATTTTTGCAGCTAATCAGGGAAATTGAACTGTTGCTGCTAATCAGGGGTGGACTAACATTGTTGTGGCTTCAGACTGCTAGGATATGATGGACCTCGAGCTTTGGTTCTTAGATATGGATATGAACAAATAAATATCAAATTGAATTGCAGGGAACTCGAGCTTTGGTTCTTAGAATATCAGTTTTGTGATAAACATATCAGATTCATTTTGTGGTTGGCTATGCAGGAAAGACTTTAGACCAGACAAAAGCTTCACAAACTCCAGACCAGCGAGTCATCTATCCATTGATTGCTTATGTAGTAAGCAATGTATTGTTCTCATTAAAAATGTGGTTGGGAATAAGAAATTCTACAACTGATTTATGCGCGCTGCTTACATGAATATATGTAAACGAAAAAAGAAATCCAATGTCCGGAAGAACACACCTATTGCTGGAGTATGTGATCCCACTATTCTGTGTGGCTGTGCTTTAGCTGGGGTCAGGAGGGGTTTAATTTTCCCTGTCTGATATCTGATTTGTACATGTAGGGCTTGATTGAGTAATAAAATTGCTTACTTAACTAGAAAATAATGTCAAATTTGATTCAAGGGCAGAAATCAAATCATGTAGCAGATGCTTTGGACAGAAGAGCAATTGAAAAAAGAAATGGCATCAGACTCTATTCTTATCTTGGTTGCTGTTGCTGTAGATTTATCTATGACACTGAACTTCATAGTGTTAGGAATTTTATAAGGTCTGTCAACTTATTATTACTATGGCTGAAAACTCTCTGTACTGTTTAATACTTTAATTTGCTGTTAATCTGATTTCTGCACATTTTCACCAAAAGAAATCAAAAAATACAACCTATAAGCCATCTAAACTGAACATGTCATTGAAGAGAACATCAAAACAACATAGAACATGAAACAGGAGCAATATAGGGTCGATTGATATCAATTATAATCATCCCTAGAGAAGTAGATAGTGGTCTAGCCAACAAGACTATAAAATTCACTAGAGAGATCCCATTGTTCATACTTCAAAGCCAGGAGAATTTCTAACGTATAAAGTATAATCCTACACATATTTTTCTTTATAATAACCCCCCCCCCCCCCCCCCCCCCCCCCCCCCCCCCCCCCTATCCCGGGTTTCCAGCAGCAAAGCAACATAGAATGAGTGCGAATTTGCAAACAAGGCTAAGAGACCATTGTTGGCAAGCAACAGAAGAAGTCCCATTAGCTTACACTCTTCATAATGAATCAAATGACCTCAAGTTACTTCTCTTCTTCATATCTGCATCTTCAGATACAAAACAATTCTCTTTTATCATCTGTAAATAATTAACTCCCACATTTAACTTCTCCATATCAGACAATTTCCGTTCAATAGATGATGTTCAGAATTTTCAGCAGTTGTAAAATTACAATTATTGTTGTTTACTCTACTTATAAATCTAGTCCTGCTTATGTATTATTTTAACTCACTTCACTTAATTTTGTATAAGTGAAACATATTTCACCTATATATTCGTATAGAACACAATCTAGTATGGAGTATAATCATCTTAATATCTCAATCCACAATATAGCAGCAAAAACCTTTGATGTGTCTTGCCTACAAAATTCATCAATAATTCTATATTTATCTTGACAGACAAATCAGTGATTGATCGATTTCAGTAGTTGAAAAACAGCATAATGGATCATATTTCAGACGAATAATGATCTTGATCACAATGCCATTAGGTAGAAGAACAGATCATACTTCTAACTCTGAGCTTCGTTTTAAGATGAGACCCACCCATAGAAAAGACACTAATTAGAACTAATGAATGACTAATTCGGTTTTGTTTCAATCACAAAGGACCTGAACATAGTAAACCTGATCTTCTAAAACTAACTGCTAGAAAAAGGCTCACATTTGTATGTCTGACAGCTAAATAAAAATCGTTTCCTGTAATGTTAATGATGTTGAATAGAGTTGTTATAACCTTGAGCCCAGAGTACAGCAAACCAAATTCCACCTCCTTAAAGCTAAACAAACTTGATTCATCTTTGTGTTTCCTAATTGGTATATTGTTGCATTGTCACCAAAACGACTAAAACCCTACTCATTTCTCCCTAAGCCAAGTACTTGTCCACTTCTTAAAACCAAACTAATCAAAAACACGAAATAAAGAAGCCGAAAAAAAACAAATAATCAACCTCACAAGCCAAATCCCCCACGAAAGGGACACACAAAATTTCAGGACATACATAGCACAACCAACATATGTTGAAAAATTACACAATTCAACAAAATCATCAATCATATAATCAATCAAGATAGTGGACAAAAACTTATAAAAGGCGGCACCACGACATGCTGAGCATCCAGTCTTCCACCAAGTAAACATCAACTTCTTCCACAACACAAGTAAATCAAATACACCAACCAATCCCGTGGAAATATACACCAAAACTAACTATATACTGCCGCAATCTTTATATAGTTGTCTAGTTCAAATAACAATATCAACACGACTATCAATCCAACCCATAAGTTTTATATAAATATACCTTCTCAACAGGGTCCTTATCTTTCTCAGCCTTCTCCTTCTCCGCCTTCTTCTTCAGCTTCTCCATCCTCTCCCTCTCCATTTTCTACACAATAACCAAATCACAAATCATCAAACACAGTAAAAGTTTGTAAATTTAAAAGTATGGTGTAGACCTGGATGTAGACGGTCTCCTTAGCACGCTCCTCCTCGCTGAGGATGCGACCATCAGAGGAGTAGCGAGCGAAGAGGGAAGACTTGGGAGCAGCTCCCTCCATCACGCGATGGAGTGATGAGCGAGATATTATTCCAGCTGCTGCGGATCTCATTGCCATGATTGAAGGATGGATGGATGGTTGGACGATCGAGTTGCAGTTCGACTCTTCTCTTCTCTTTCTACGGAGTATGTTTCACGTAGGTTCGGAAGGTTTTGATGTACAAGTGCAAAATTGACGGGTTCTTTCCATTGTGGACAAGACAGCGATGTTAAGCTTCTGGACGTTTTTTAAAAAAATAAAATAATTTGTAAAATAAGTTCTAGTTGAAATATTTTATAATATAAATTCTTTCTAGAAGTTCTAGACCTACCTGATACGTAGTTGGGCCTAAAGCTGGGAACGGGCCAGCTGCCGGCACGATAACCTAGAGTTCGAGCTTCGGACGTGCCGCAGACGAAGTAAAAGAGCCCGACACGGCTCGCCTGATTCCGTGCTTTCTACCGTTTTATGCCTTATTTGTGTTGTTGTGTAGTGTGTGGTAGTGTATTCCAACACTAGAGCTGTACAGCCTTGCTTCATTTTGAATGTAGGTTTGCTTTATGTAGACTTGCAGTGGCCCAAAAAAACATTCATAAATCATCATTTTCATTCATTCGTCAATTCTTGATATTCATCAAACGACTACTTTTTTCTTCAAACGGTTTTCAAATGTAACGGCTAGTAGTGGTAAGTAAAGCGCTATCAAATGGTTTTGCCTATGTTATTCTAGGGTAAACACTTACAAGAGAGGGGTGAATTGGAAGTGAAGATTATCCATACTTTTTGGGGAATTTCAATCGAAACTTGTAAACGAAAGGAACTTTAAAAATGAACGCAAGAGATTTTTAGCGTGGAAACTCTTTGTGTCAAACTCAAAAGAAAAACCACGACTCACTCGGGATTTTAACTCTCTTTCATCAATAGGGAAATTCTCTATTACAGACTATTGTCTCTCTTTACTCGAGTTCCACTCAGAATTGAAGTTCCTTTCTCTATCTCTCTTGCTCTCTTCTCTTTCTCTTCTCCTTTCTCTAAAGACTTAACTCTAACTCTTTTACAAGATCACTCAATCTTGCCTCTCTAGTATAACTCAGTACTACTCTCAAATATTACAATATAAATTAAGTTTCGTGACTTTGAAACTAGGTTGAAAAGAACTTGCGAGGTAAAGCCTTGATTATTGACAAAATAATTTTTCTCTTTTTAGGAAAACTTTAAGTACGTAGTCAGTTTGTCTATTTTGTGAGAAAACAAAGTCCTTTTGTAGTGTTAAGCGTGTACCATTAACCCATGACTTCCTTAAAATAATGTAGATTATGGTTCACTAACTAGGTAGTTGTTTAGATAATTTCAACTTCTTAAAACCGTGCATAGTGGATTAGAAGTGCATTCCTATTTTTTAGCCAACCACTTAGTGGATTAAAATAATGTAGTTTTGACTAGGTAAATAATCCTAACCTACATACATATCTTGCACGTACATGAGCAAAAATGGTTTAGAGATTAACTTAGAAAAGTCAACAACAAACAAAGTGGTAGAGTAATTTTAGGAGTCTAGTAAACCAATTTTTCAGACTTTATTTTTAAATAAATAAAAACAGTTTATTTAAACTATAAGAGTCGTTTATTAATCAACCTTTATAAAATAAGTTAGAGTAAAATTAGGAAGATTACTTTTTATAAAATCACTAAATTAGTTTGCTGAAATTTTCCAACTGTACATTCAATGTCACAAAGGAACTTTGATTTAAAGTACTTAGGCTTATCATTAATCGCATGTTCTAATTAGCTTTTGTTCCTAATCACTTACATAAAACCTAAGTACTAACTACTTAGCTTCATGCCTTGTCAACTTTGAAGCTACCTCAATGTTGCTTCATTGAAAGTTCCTACTCTGGAACTTGATGGTCACCATTTGCTTCTTGATTCGTGAATTGATTTAGTATGGCTTTGGTACTTGTTGATTATGAGCTTCTCTTTGATTCTACTCCGAACCACACATCAAAACCTTCACATACTAAAACACACATCAAATAAGTTTGCAAATTATGTCATCACCAAAACCAATACAACAACCTTCATTCAATTTATTTTCACATAACTAATCAACTATCCTATATTCATCAATCTTATAATATTCAACTCTTAATTTTTTAAAGTGCAAAGTTTATTTCTCCAAGTGGTGAAAAGGGTAATCGATAATTCGATATTGGAGCTTTGAATTAGTTGTAAGATATAACTCATTTTTATTTTTATTAATTGTAATTATTATTATTGTTGTTGTTGTTGTTGTTGTTGTTATTGTTATTGTTATTGTTATTATTATTATTAATGTTATTGTTAATTTGTTATTATTGTTGTCATTATTTTTGTTTTTTTATTATTATTACTACTATTATTATCATTATATTATCATTATTATTGTTGCTTTTCATTAGTTGTTAATTTGTCATTACTATAAATTATTCAATGATATCAAACCCAAACTTCTCCTCTAACACAGGCAAAAACATAGTTACGAATAGTGAATCTGAATCACCATACTCATATACTCAAATGCCTCCACCTCAAAACATGGAATTCGGTAAATTTAACAATGTATCCCAACCTTGAAATGTTCCTAATCCTGGTTTTCAACAAAATATGTACCAACCTAAACAAAATTATGTGCCACAAAATGAAATTCCTTTTTATTTAACTAGTCAAACAAGCCAAACACATACATTTAGGTTTAGTTAACTTTCAAATGAAAACTATGAAGGTGTTGAAGAAGAAGGCCAAATTCCAAACCCATTAGAGTAGTAGTATACTGGAGGAAATGGCCTCTAAGAAAATTAAAAAAAAAAGGTTTGGAACTATTTTGTGTTGAAAAAAGATGAAAGCAAAGCTAAGTATAAACACATGTAGTAATGTGTTCTAGACTATATTTAAAAGTAGGACTAGGCACCACAATAGGCATGTTAAAAAATACGGTGGGCCATCTAATGATCCTTCTCAACCCAAAATTTCAATAAACCAACCACATGACTTCAATTACAATTACGAAAGGGATAGGGATTGACTTGAAAAAATTTCAGTGCATTTAGAAGAGTATTGGACGACAGAAAAATAAGTTTGAAACTCGAAACACTTGAAATGTGTGTTTGTTACAAAGATTGGTTGGACGCCGAAAATCGCTCACAAGATCGTATATACGATTAAAACGACAACGAAGATGGCACATCTGCTTTCGATCATTTGGGGTCTAGTAGTTCTCTATTGATGCAATTAACCGATGATCTCGAACAATAAGAAGATGAAGAAGAATTGTAACTTAGTAACTATTTAACGTAAAACTCACATTTTTATTTTTGTATTCAATAATAAATGGAGTTCTTTTTCTTAGATTTATTTCTGTAATATTTTCTAATATCCGATTGTATTACCATTGTTTAAATATTAATACCATTATCCGAAATTAAAGTATGGACTAATGTTATAATTACCCAAATTATTGTTTTTTTGAAATTATACTTTGCAAATTAGTTACAGTTGACCGAAAAGTAAATAAAATATCCAAAATTAGTTATAACGAATTATAAAGTACTTAAAAAATAAAAATAAATTAAATTATGGGACTGCATGGTGACAAGCACGACAAGACGAGCCAGTTGCTAGCCTGGCTAGACAATGGACGTGATTTTTAGGGAGTCAGGCACGGCATGGCACAACATAATAATATACTAGACACGACACGGTACGCACAAAGAGCAAGCAAGACCCATGGCGGCACGAGAATGGCGTGTGCGGCTAATCTCTAGTTGGGCCTACACTATGGGTACACTTTGTACATAGGTTCTATTTTTTCTCACTTTCTATTACAACATTTACAATCTATAAGCTTGTTTTTCAAGAAAAAAAAGTAATATAGGAAAATTTGGAAATTATAAGAATTGAGAGATGTGGTGGTTGCTTGGTTGATAACAAAAAAATAAAAATATATAGGACTTTCAAACTAATGATAATTTCTACTTCCCACATAATATGAGAATTTACCACTCCACCACGGTCATTATAAAATCTCATAATTTTCAAATTTTAAAATGTCAACCAAACAAGTATATAACAATTCCCTTGAATTTGATGTGAAAATTTATTCATGCGGTTATTTTCCATGTTAACCAAACAATTACTACATATGATGTTCGCTCCTTGAATGTTGTATTCTTTTACATCAATCACACACTATATTTTCTCTATCTACTATAATTTATACGTAATGAAACATACGTAGTCATGTAGGATCACATTGAATTCGTCTTGATTTTTATATGTCAATTTATTTTAAAACTTTTACATATTGAGAAATTGAGATAGCAAAGGAATTAAAACACATAATCACTTAAATCCCGAGTAGCATAGGTTTTAGGGGAACTTTCTGATTTCAAACTCAATTAATCTTATTCCAATAAGTAGCGAATTTAGTTAAACTAAGCCAACTCAACAAACAAATCAACAAAAACAACAAAATAAGCTAATTAACTTCCTAGAAAATAGGAAACTAGAATATCTAATTCAACTGATTCCAAATCAATTCCTTCTTAAAATTTAAACACGTACTTGAGAATTCTAAATAAATTCAAAAACCAAGATTTCAAGCTATTCCACCAACTTGCATGAAGTCATTGTTTCAACGTGCATAGTAAAACTCATTCTAACTCATACGTTGAAACAAAGTCTACAACGTCCATAACTTGAATCCCCCTTCCAACATGTCACGAACTCCCTTAAATTAAATCCTTTATTCAACAAGTGAATAAGCTTTTAATCCATAACCAAGAAAGTTAGCCTCATGGAGTCAATGCTTTGGCTAAAATTTTGGTTGGTTGAATGATAAGGGATTTCATGTTATATTCCATGTAAGTAAGATGAGTGTACATTTGGTTGAAATCCTAAATTAGGGACATACCAAGAATGGTGCACATAGCTAAATTGGTTGAATCCCATGATTTGTAATAGGGGCATTAAAGTCTTTGGATTTGGTGATTTACTACTAGTAGCTACATGTTTATCTTTCTTAAAGGAAGAACAGTTTGAGTTTGATGCCAATTTTTAAACAACTTAAACATAATAACAAAATAGTAAGAACGAGCAATAACAACAACTGCAGCAACAAAAACAACAACAATAGAAATAACAATAACAAATAATTACTAATAACATTAATTAATTAAAATAATGAAGAGTTAGATATTACAACCATTATAAGGTTTCATGATTGATTGCACTTGCACCATTTTCTAGTTTTCACTAAAAAATTTCACGAACTTTTAAATTTTTTTTCCTAAGCACAAAATTTACTAAATACACAGTTTTGAGAATTAAAAAAAGAACAACAAAAAAGAAAATTAAATATAGAATGAATGAATGGGTTATGTGAAAAACTAAACTAAAATCACCTTATATTTATAAGCAAAATTCTTGTTGTTGGAAGGAAACTAGCTATTAAATTTGCTCGTTGAAACATTATTGGCCCATATGCTAACGCATGAGACAAATGTCCGAACCGCCTATGAACTCATGCTATTTTTTTTTCTTGTCCACAACATGATATGTCACTCACACCATAAATAACATGGCGAGTCGTACCACCACTAGGCTTGTGCCATGTTGGTCCAAGTATGGTCAGACATATGCCAGCACGACCCATGTGGAGCCTAGCTTTGTATGAGTTTGTAAACTCTGGTCAAAGCACACAATGGAACTAGCGTTGTCAAAAATTGACCCAACCTGAATTACCAACCCGAACTCCAATAATTTGAACATGACCTACACCCGCTTCATATGTGAAATTGGTAACACATAACTGGACGTGAACCCGACTTGGTATTAACCGATAATCGACTTTACCTGATATTATTTGACCCAAATTCAAGTTGCGCCCGACCCGATATAATTCGATAATTGACTTGAATCGACTTGACAATGAAGCAAATCCGAAATAACACACGACCTAATTAGAACCTAAAACTGATTATAACCCAAGACAACCTATTATAGACCCGACCTAAAGTGACCCATAACCTATTTTATTTATATTCATTGTTGATTCGACTCATTATTTACTAGAGTAGTAATAACCTATAACCCGATGAGTCAGAATCGTTAATCATTCAATCATTGACTATAGTGAATACTTGCTTCAATCATTGACTAGATTTTATTAAAACAAGTTTAACTAATTAAAATTAGACTTAAGACTTAGTTTATTTATAATACTAAAACTATTAAGAACTGAAATAATATTATTAGTTTAGTGCAATTGTGTTAATATAATAAGTTTTAATTCTTATATACTAGCATGTTGATACTTCTTACTTCGTTAAAAAGTAATATAATTAAATTAATCATACAATTAACTTTCCCTAAATGGACCATATCATAAATAGGAGCCAAGTGTTCCAGCAGAAATATGGAATGACAAGATTATAAGAGCATGACTCTTAGATTATCAGGCTTAGTGATTGACAATTTTAGACTATTCTAATAATTAATTACTTCTATGATTCTATCCCGTGGAAGGCAACATTTGAAAAATATGAATTGTATTAGCATTTGGAGAAACAAATGTGAATTGTATTGGAAAATGATGGAAAACAATGTAATAAACTTTAAGGGTTTGGTCTCCAAACTAAATAAAACACTGATGTATGTTCAATTCACCTAATTATTGTCTCAATGAATTTATAAATTAAATTTATGATAATTTATTACTTAGTAATTAGCATTAGAACTTATCTTACTTAATTTACTTATACGTGAAATGAATTGGAATAGCACTTACATTCCATGCATTTAATTTATATAAATTTATTATATTTAAAATTATATATTCGACTAGTAGAACGTGCGTTAGATAATAGAATTACAGTTATGAGTTAAAACATAGTATTACTTAGCTATGATTGGAATATTCAAAATTTTAATTTGATATGAGCAATTAAATTTTATTACTTGTATTAGTTATAGTATTAACTCTAAAATATTTTTCTAGAAAAGGACATAATTTCTTTTATAAGTTTAATTTATTCGTCCATATAGTCATATGACCCACTTGAATTTCTTGAAATAAATCTCACTTGGTAATTATTTGACCTAACTTTGACTGAATATTTTATAGTTTTTTGTTATTTTTATAAAGGATAGAATTTCTTTTAGAATTTAGTATTATGTCGTGATAGTTATATGACCCATATTTGACTTAAACCTGAAGTAGTTGAGTAAAAGGCCCAATTCAAATCCGATATTATCCGACCTGATAATACCCAACCTAAATATGACTCGTACCCAAATTTACCCACCACAAAACCGGCTCAAACCCTTTATAGTACAATCCGAAGCCGAAATTGAACCAGACTCAAATAGGCTGAATCAAACGTGACCAAAAAGGTAAATAATCCAACATGAATTGAACCAAGTTAAGCGTGAGCTAACTCCGAACTTGACCTGATAAATACTTGACTTTACTTGGCATAACCCGATCCATACAAGACCTGGAACCCAATATGACATGATGTGAACTCGATTAGAGCAAGCGAATTGACAACTATAAATGAAGGACTATTATTAAAGAAAACTTAAGGCCAAACCGGCCAATAATAGGATAGCCTAATAAAATCAGTAATTCCCCTCTACTTGGCCGTCAGTTTTCCTTCTAACAACTCACGTTACAAAGGAGGATTGTGGAAGCCAATCCCGTTAGCGGTAAAAGCAAAACGATGTATCATCCCACCCGAGGCGGCGTTCGCGGTGGCCGAGATCGTAAGCTTCCTCTATCTCTCTCCTTCCCAATCCCTTTCCTCTTCTCTTTCCATTAACTATTGTCGTTCATTTCATCTTTTCGCACTTCGATTTTATATCCATCAAACTCACGAATCTATTTTTTCATTGGTTCATGTTATTACATGACATGTGGGCCCGCTTTGTATGTAGCCGATCGCGATTTGGCCCATGGTTTGGCCTTAGTTTAATTACATTAAGAATGCAATTAATGGTCTAATTTATGTTTTAGTGATTTATTTTATGACGTAGGTTAAGACTGAGTGACTTAGGAACGGCCTGTACGATTTGTAATGAAATCTGAGTTCTCGTTGTAGTGATAGAAGTTTATCTCATGGGTTTCAAGATCATGTACGAGTCGATATGCTGTTGAAATTTGGGATGGTTTGTTTGCACCGGGGATACTGAAAGTGGCGATTGCATCTGTTTGTGGAGAGGATTGCAGGGGTTTTCTGTGGAAGGATTGTGGTTGGTTTCTGTGTACGAAGTCCAACTTTTCTGTGAAGTGACACCTTGTTAGGAATCTATCTTAGGTTTCTAAGACTACGTAAGAAATTGGAAGCTAGAACTGGAGTTCAAATCATAATGGTGCTGAAAAATTAGATGTTGATATATGATTTCGATAGGCTGTTGAAATTTGGGACAATTGATTTGAGCCAGTGATACTGAGAATTGGCAATTGTATCTGTTGGAGAGGAATGCCTGGGATTTTTTTTCCTAAGGAAGGCTTATGTTTGGTTCTGTGTATAGATCAAGTTGTTATATGAAAAACTGAGTTTTCGGTGAGGTGACAGGTGTGTATCTGACTTTTTAAGAGCATGTAGGAATGTAGGATATAAGAAGCTAGGATTGGAGTTCTATTGTTCTAATTATAATAGTGCTGAAAAATGAGCTGTTGGCGTTCAAGTTTGACGGGCTGCTGAAAATTGGGATCATTGCTTTGAGCCAGGGATAGAACTGGCTATTGTTTCTTTCTGTTGGAGAGGGTGGGCAGGGTTTTTTTTTTCGTGAGTATGGCTTGTGAGTGGTTTTTTGTATGGGTAGAGTTGTTTTCTTGTCACTATCTAGTCTCATACCTTAGTGTCATTTCAGGTTTATCCATGTCTAACTTGCGTTCACATTGACATTACCATGCAATAAATGTCTTCCGCTTCTGTCCGACTTCTTAATCGTAGTTTTGATGTATGTGTATGTTTCTATACCTGTTTTTCCCAACTGAAGTCCTTATCACATCCAAAGACATTGTTGACCGGAGGCTTGAGATTAGATGGAGGGTTTTATTTTTTTGACAGCTCAAGATGAAAATGTCGACTGGTTTGGGGTGATGTTGTGCATATCTCCCTAAACCTTGTCATTGCATAAATAAGAAATTCATAGTGCATAGAATTTCTGTTGTACGTGGCCTAATTTTAGGAAGATCAGAGTATACTTCGATTAGTAAAAAATTATTAGGATGTTAAAATAATAAGGGGGTCTGAAATTTGTAATGAACATGGTTTTGATTTGGGGTACTAACCCTGTTTCTTTGGCTGTGCAAACCACCTTCCTTGACATCCTGAATGGATGTAGATATTTGGATAAGATCCATTATAGATAACAAGTTATTTTAGAAAGGAATTTTTATACAAGATGGTTTTAGTTGGCCCATAACCAATCAAAATCAATTCTATTTGGATGATGTTACCAATCCTTGTAAAAATCTCCATTGAAGGTCTGACTTCTAGCAAGTTGCTTGATTGAGGACTTAGGAGTGGAAGCCAGAAATGAAAGTTACTTTGAATAAGGCTCACTTTAGCTGCGGCATGTTGCCTTACCTTACCATTCTTTTGCTGTGCCTTGACAATTCTTCTTTCCAAGGATAATGTTATAAAGAGCCTAATTGTTGCAGGGAGTGTTCTCTCTTCAACTTTTGATTTCAATTTTTGGAAAACTGTGATAAACTTATTGGTTTAATGTGTGATAAACTTATTGGTTTAATGTGTTATGCATGCTATTTCCTGAAACTGTGATTTATTTTGTCGTCATTTTTTGGTTTCCATTTTCTCTCTCATCTTTTATGTTATTCTTATCTAAGAATTTTAATGGCTATTCTTGGTCAATCTCAGAATTTAAGTGGGATGATGTGAAGGTTGATAAACACAGAGAAAATTACCTGGGTCACAGTCTCAAGGCTCCTGTTGGGAGATGGCAAAAAGGTACATTTTTTGATTCCACTTCATGATTTTGTAGGTTAGGGCGGTAGACACTTAGATTCAATGGACATATGTTACTCATGATATAAAGGACAGAGGGGAGGGAGCATTTGTTTTATCTTTGGTTTTTATTTCATAGATAAGGTGCTAGCATTTACATGTTTAAGGCTTAATTTGAACATATGTTGACTGTGCTCTTTGTGTTTTTATTTATTATTAAGTATAAGTCTTTAGCTGCAACTTTGTTATTGTTTGGTCTGCAAGCTCAGATCTGTTATCTAATGATTTTATGTAGATTGCTAAAACTTTAGGTTAACTATGCTGATTAGGCCTGCCAAACTGGTCAGTTGGTTTGGGGTAGGAGAATTTCTGGTTTGACTCATTTTCTAATAAACACTTTTCAGGTTAGGGTCAAACTATTGTTGCCTATGAGTCTCAAGACACAGCTTTCTGTTGCTCAGTTTGGTTTTATTCTTGAGTGTGATATATATATAACCATATCTCATTAAAATATACATGCCTATTAGCAATTGTAATGACCATACATCAGTTATTTGTAGCCAAAGATGACCATAAAATGATGTAAGAGTCCATTTAAAACCACGTTTCATCCGACCTAGTTTTCATTTGATCTCGTAAAAACACACCAGCAGTAACATTTTAAGTTTTTCTGTGTAATAAATTCTCCATAATCTCATATTATCTACTATAAATATGATGATTCTTTTGTCTGTCAGGTCGGTTGGGTTTGACCTACAATCTTCCTGGTGGCCCAAGTTGGCAAGTTCAGATAGTGAGTTTGGGTCACAATTTTTTGTTGTAACCTATTATTTTCTGGTTGGATTAGGGTTTGCTCAATTTTGAGAGGTCTTACTTGATGCTAGTCAAAAAGTATGCTTAGATAAATCAAGGAGTGTCAATTACAATATGTAGGCCAATGCTATCAGATACATGTAAGATGGAGATCTATCTTTACTCATTCAAGACTTGTTAATTTTTAAAAAAATGCAGATTTTATACTTCTATGTATTATGTATGCTGGTTGTGGTGCTTTGTGACTTCTCAATTGTGATACTTATTACCTATAACTTGTACAGGAAAAGATTTGTTTTGGTACACGAAGGACAAGAATAGTAAGAGTGTTGAGTTGGATGCCTTAAAAGCTGAGATTCATAGGGTCAAAGAAGAAGAGGAGCAGTTGATGAGAGAAGCTCTAGGCTTAGCTCCAAAGCGTTCTGACAGACCCAAAGGGAATCGTCTTGATAAGCATGAGTTTTCTGAACTTGTCAAGCGGGGGTCAACTGCTGAAGATTTGGAAGGCGGTCATGCTGAAGCAGCGAAAGTTCATGGACTTGGTTTTGCCAGGTGGGTCAGGCATTTCGAATATTTATTCGTTAATTTTTTCAAATTTTTTTATGCTGATATATCTTACTTGATACAGTCATGAAGTATTTTTATATCATTCTCCTCGTATTGGTAGGCATCATTGGAAATGTTTGGTAAATATTGGCTGTAATTTTACTTTCTAATTTTTGGCATTGTAATTTTACTTTTTCTTTAAGCTGACTATTTTTTTTATTTGTTGATGTGTAAGGGCTAGGAAGGATTAACAATCTCCTTAGATTACATTCTCATTCAAATGTTTCTCTCTGTGTGTCTCTGCTCTACCATACCCTCTGGAACACCAAAGCAAGGATAGTCATAAACCACATTCTTCACCCAACCCTGACAATCAACCACTAGAAAGGACCCTGTGAAGGATTTAGGAAAATAATCATGGGCAAGCTTCTTAAGAACACTACAATTTTAATAGAATAATATTAAACTTGGCAGTATTGCATTGCAACTTTGTACAGCAAAGTATTACTTGAATAATGTTGAGTTGCATGGAGGAATTTACAGAGCCTCACTTTTGTGTTTTGAGGGGCTGTTATCATTCCAAAGAAAAGAAAAAGATCACACATTTTCTGAATGGCCTTTTCCCTCTCTTCCTCTTTATGACATCCTTTTATATAACATTATTTTCTAGTAAATTTCTGGCTATCATACTCTGTTATCCCAGCCTAACTGGTTTATTCTGGATTCCCTCAATGACTCTATTATAGTCATATAGACTGGCAAATCAGAAAAGTAGAAATGGGAAGAAGAGGAGAGGGTGGGGAAATATTGGTTCTAGATTGGAATTCGATACAATTAAAGCATCAAATTGAGCCTGCAATCCCTGACTTATAGTGGTTGGACACTCACTAAAAAGCTTATTAATACGAAATAAAACTCATTACACTATTCTTCATACTTTTATCTCTAACTGATCGCTTCTATATGTAACTCCCTAGTTGCCTTCCTCTCCATTCTAATCATAAGTAACTTATTTGCATTTTCTGAAGTGCCCCTCCTTCTAGGCTAGTCTCTTACATACCTGGAGCTACCATCTGAACCTAAGATTGGGAGAATCTGGTTTTCTTTTAATAGCCATCTCTAAAATTCAGATCCAAAGTCATCCTATGTACTACGTGTAGTGCTGAGATCCCACTGAACCTGTTCCAGCATCTTTGCAACTTTTTCTTACAATATGTAGGATTCATAGGGAAAACCAGGCACAGTAATAATAACATCCGCAGATTAAGGTCAGGAAATATTGACATGATCAACATTCTCCCATTCCCTAATGAATACAAATTTGATCAAAATTTGTCCTCCTGGCAACCCTGTCTATAGTGATGTACACTTCCATGTGCACAGGCAATGTATAATGCCTTCTTCATCCAAAAGTAATCCCTTCCAAGAAAAAAAACAGAGAGCGCTGTTTACTTCAATGTGTAGGAAAATTAGAAGCCTACTTAGTAGGTTTCATTCTCTCAGCCTGTCAAATTTTATACTGCCAATTTCTGGAGCAAAAGTTTATCTTCAAAGAGCCAACTTATTATTATGTGAATGTGCCAAATTACATGATCTTGGACAAAGGGTGACCTCATAGAATTATTTATTTTCCGTATTTGATCCTACCACCTCTGCTAGGATTCCTCTTGAAGCTTCTACACTCTAGCTATAAGGAGAGTGACATGTCATCAAAGAGTTCTCTTTTATTGCCTCATTGTCATTTTATTTCCCCCAGCTTTGCACACACCATCTAGTGGTGTAAAGGAAAGGTAGTAGTAGTAGTTCATAGGTGAAATTATGTAGCACTGCCTTGATTGAATGTATGCTGCCAACAGGCATATTTCTCATGGTAGCCAATCTCTTCTTAAACCAGTCCTTAACAGTCTGCCAAAAGCGATTTGCCTCTAGGTGCCCTCGAGTTGGTACTCTTGTGTAGCAAATGGAAATTATCTTCCTCACATTAGCTGGTTGAGAAATTAGGCCTTCATTCTCATGAATCGGTGGGATGACTTTTCAGGAAATTGATCATGAGGCAGAAAACCATTTGGAAGTCTATTTTGTAATGCAGGACTCAATTTGGCTATTCTGGTGAACTTTTCTTTGATTAGGTGAGGTTAAGAAATAAATTTGTGTGGGGGCTAATAAGATTTGACGACAATTTAATGCTTTTTGTGCATGAATAATAATACTTCCTCCATTCCAAAAATATTATAACGGGGGGGGGGGGGGGGGGGGTGTTGCACAAGACTTTAGGCTAAGAGATAGTTAGAGAGAAAGGAAAATAGGGTGATAAGTGATGAGTAGATTATTGGAACCTTAGACTTGTTCATTTCATGAAGTGACAACACTTCACAACTTTGGTTGGAGTCTTGACATCTCATTTTGAAATAAAAACTTATATTTGACACTAGTTGCTGAGCTTGAGTGATAAAGGAGTGTAGAGTAATGATAACAAATTAACAGTGTTGTTGAGGAACTTTATGTTTTGTGTTTGTGCCTCACATTCTCCAGCTAGAAACAATAATGGAAAAAGATATAAGGGAAAACTGTTAGAAGTCCTTTGTATGGCGTGCTTCCATGATGGCATAAGGACAATTACATGTGTCATTGAGACTTGGACATTACAGTCTCTTTGCTGAGTTGATAGGGGTTACTTGTCACTGTATATCTTCCATCATTAGGTGAATGCTTTGCCATTGGACCTACTTTTGGCCAAAAGTTGAAGTAACATGCAAATGATGCTAGGTTTGCTCTTTTCTAGCTATGGAACTAACTTATCTACTAGTGTTGTGTTCCATGTGATTTCCCATGCTTGTTGCTTTTGAGCTCTAGATAGGGAAAATGCTTGTGTTTATGCCTAAACGGTCACCTATATGTATTTTTTGTTTATGTGATGGATAAGGATGGCAATGAGTAGGGGTGGCAATGGGTACAAGACCCGATCCAGACCCGCTTAGACCCAATACAAACCTATTAGATCTGGGTCGGATATGGGTCTAAATGTCATTGGGTCGGTTATGGGTCGGGTTCAAAAAATTTAGATCCAAATCCGACCCATGGACCTACACATTTAAATAAAAAAAATTTAAAATCTAATCTCCATTTAGAACTAAACTAAAGATTCATTCACATTGTTTCGCTGCCTTTAACTCTTTCTCATCGCCACTCGCCAGGTAACTTATTTATATAATTTTGATGTATACTTTGTGATCACCTATGATGCACGAATTTGTCTAAACCATGTCGTATCCCATACTGGATACGTATCGGATACAGTACGAATACAACATGGATATGTCCCTAGGACTTCGAATACGGGCTGGATATGGCTGGTAAGTGTTAGATACGGTTGGATACATACTGGATACGTATCGGGTACAGCTAGACCGTATCCGACCCATATCCATACCCTTAAGCTCACCACTCCTCCCGATTCCGACTCCGCCGACGCTGACGATGACTCATCCGCCGCCATCACCGTTGCCATCCCCTTCTCCATCCCTGTTGCTGTCCCTCCTCTTCCAGCTACAACTCAAACTCGATTCTAGCTACAGAGTTTGATGATTTTCGAGAAGAAGCGCGTCATCATTCCTGAGAAGAAGCCAATTGATGATTCCCGAAGGCACTTCCAGGGGCTCTGGACGGATAAGGACGAGATCGAGCTTTTGAAATGGTTCCTCGACTACATGGCGAGCCACAGGACGACGTCGTCGGGGCATCACCATGATTCGATGGAGGTTGTTGTTTTTGTGGTTGAGATTCATAGGTCTCCTCAAACCCGCCTTACTTTGGATCATCGAATGAGGGTTCTGGAATTAAAATAAAAGGAGGAGCCAAGATGGGGGAGCCAAGATATGAATGTTGGCTGGTTGGTTTTTTTTTTTGGGCAAAGATAGAGTTAGTGAGGGTTTTGTGATTTAGTTTGCGCCTTGGACCCAATTTTTTTTTGGGCAATTAATTGATCTAATTATTTTTTTAATGTCTCTATTTTTTTTTATTTGCATTGTGTTTTATTTTAATTGTAAGAGTAATATTTAAATTTTTTTTAGTTTTGTATAATTTCTGTTTTTTTGCCGTACCTATGCCATACCTGTATCTAGAAATTTGGATTTTGCCGTTTTCTATATTCGTACTCCTACCTGTATCCGTATTGGTGCAACATAGGTGATTACTAACTTCTCGTTGTTACGCCCACGCAAATATATTCAACTAGGTTTGAGATTACTAGTTTCTGTATGATTCTAAAACTTACGAGTAGCGATGCATTTGATCTTAAAAACATTGTAACAGAGTACTGTTGAGTTTTAGGACTTTTGATTTAGTGTTGGATTTTGACTCTAGTGCTTGTTTTCCACTCACTAAATTAAAAATTGTTTTGCAAGTATTTCAACGATACAAATTGTGTGCTTAAGAAAGGATTTATTAATTTATCTTATTTGACATAATAATGCATTTTATCTTCCTTTATAACATTTAATCGGTAAACAATTTTAAGGTCTGAAATGCGAAAATATATCCAATTATAAAACATATGAATAATAAGAAGGATCCATTTTGGACTCGAGATCCATCAGATCTAGTGGATCTGGGTAAGGGTTTGAAATTTTAGGTTCCAATGGGTTTGGGGCGGATATGGGTCTAATTTGAAAATAATGGATATAGGTCCCGGTCTAATAAGACCCGACCCAAACCACTGATGGATATTAGCATGGATTTCCTTGTATGTTCTAAATTGACTTCAAATTGTAGTTTATAAGTTGGTGGTCACTCTTCAATATCTTTTAAATATTCTGGAATTCAACACTTTTTTTTTGTTTTTTCTGCTGTAAGTTGAGTAGGGCTTTTGACAATATCCTTGTGAAACAGCATTTTGCATCTGCAAAATGTTGGGACTTTAGCTTGGTAATATGCTTTTCCTAGGATGCAGTTTATTGGTTTTAATTCCTACTCATGGTTGTTGGAGTTAGTCATTTGACTTCTAGTGCATTTGTGTCTTCAACTCATTATGTTTAAAGGGGGATTGCATGGTTTAAAGGGGATGAGTTATCTTTCGATGATACTGATTTCTGTTATTATATCGTACAATCTTTGCAAGAGGACTGTTATCTGTAGAAATTGTTAATTATCCCTATGGATTCTTTTTTTTCTATTTTTTGAACTCATGATATTCCCTGAACTTTTTTGCTGTTAAGTCTTTGACCCTAGGTTCTTGGTGGAGGTGCAGGGTGTTTGCACAAATTTCACCAACACTATTAATCATGGCTAGGGGTGCTAAATCAACGAGCCGAGCCTGAATAGTAGTGGGCTTGGCTCGATAAGGATATACTCGGCTCGGCTCGAGCTTGAAACTCGACAAGTTTTTGAGATTGGGTTGAGCTCGAGCTCGAGCTCGAGCTCGATAGTTGAATAGGAGCTCGGCTCGAAACTAGGCTCAAAGCTCTACTTGACAACATTTTTTTAAAAATAATAAAAAAAAAAAATTCAAAATATAAATTATATATATATATATATATTAAATTTAAAAATATTTATATTAAAATTTTTTAAAAATTTATATATTAAATTTTATCGAGCTTGTCAATGAACTTTCGAGCCGAGTCATACCTTGCTCGACTTGGTTCGTTTAAGTCTCGAGCCGAACCCGAACTCGAGCTGAGTTCTATTTGATGGAGCCGAACCCAAGTAGCTTGTTTTAATCATGGCATTAATCATTTCAATTTGACCTTTTACATGAATTTAATCTTGACAATTTACTCTTTAATCTAGTTCTGGATAGTTTCTGTATAATGTTTCATGTTTTAATTTTACCATCTTAACAAATGTCCTGATTTTGTTTATTCAGAGCTCCTCGTATTATGGAGGCTTCAACTTCTGTTCTGCCTGGTGCCAAGGATTATGCTCCTGAGACAGATAAGGCTGCTTCTGAGGCCCCCGAAAAAATAGATAAGCAGCTCTCTGACGATGAAGGAAGACAGAAGAAGAGAAAGCATGACGAGAAGAGACGTGACAAGCACGAGGATAGGAAGCACAAGAAGCGTGAAATACATGAGAAGCGTCATTCTCATGATTTAAATGACAAGAGGAAACGTCGCAAGGAGAAGAGAAGGCATGATTCAGATTCTGAGTGATATTATTGGCCGTTTTCATGATTTTCTCTGTAAAACTAAAACCCCTCATCATCATGGAATAGAATTTTCATGGACAAATTTAACTTGTTCGATAATCGTACTCTGTATATGGTGTTGGCTGCCCGGTGAAATTTAATGATTTGCAAATTCAATCATGTGGCTGATGTAATTTACAAACTCCTGGGAAAAACTCCGTCGAGGGGCAATAGATAATGCTGTATAGAGATAAGTATTAGCCAATTTCGGAAGCTCAAGCCCATGACATTATTTTGGTGGAGTTGACGATGCTTCATTAACGTGTATCCATATGGTTTGATAAGAATGCTGGGATAGGAGTTAAATTACCGTTCATTTTATCTATGGAAAGATGTGTGAAGTTAGTGATAGAGTTGGCCATCGACTCCCAGTTTTCAGCCCACTTGGCCCGGCCCAGCTTGGATTCAGTTTGGCCCATCAAGTTAGTTTGATTTAGACCGGTGGTTTGGCCCGATTCAACCTTTAAAAAATAGTTGTTAAACTATCTCCTATAAATACCTCTCAATTCAATTATAAATCCTCATTTTATCTCTCATTCTCTCAATTTTTCAATCTCATAATTACACCTAAATATAATTAATTTATCAACTAGTACAATTTTTTTCTTAATTATTCTCTTAATCTTAATTAGTTTTTCTTAATTAGTTGCTTTCATAGTCTTAATTTACTACTACAAAAGAAATTGCTTCAGGAGAAAGTGCTAGTAATGTTAGTAGCTCATTCGAAAATTCGTTACACTGATATCTTTGCTCAACATTTGGAGCAACAAAAATTTTGGAGCAATAAAATTTTGGAGCTCCTACTTTGAGTGCTCAAATTCCTCTTAGTTTTGGCAAGGTAATTTCTTTACTTCTAATTTTATAAAATTATGTTAGTTTAATGTAGTTTAGTTTATAACTTTATATGTATGGTTGAATGTTAGTTTAGTTGAATGTTATAACTTTACACCAATGTTAGTTTAAATTAGTTAATAACTTTATATGAATGTTAGTTAAACTTAACTTATATGTTAGTTTAGTTTATAAGCTTTATATGAAAACTAGTTTATAACTTGTTATGAATGTTAGTTTAGTTAATAACTTCATATGAATGTTAGTTTATTTAATAACTTCATATGAATGTTAGTTTATAACTTGATATGAGTGTTAGTTTAGTTTATAACTTGATTTGAATATTAGTTTAAAACTTATACGAGTGTTGGTTAATTTTAAAACTTAACTGAAACTTATATGTTAGTTTAGTTAAGTTTAAAACTTATACATTAGTTTAGTTTATAAGCTTTATATGAATAATTAGTTTACAATTTATTATGAATATTACATTAAAACTTATATGATTCTTGCATAAGTTTAGTTTATATGTTAGTTTAGTTTAAAACTTATATGTTAGTTTATAGTTTGGTTTATATGAATGTTAGTGTAGGGCAAAAATTTATGAGTTTAAAGGGTCAATGAACCCAACTAGGTTTCGGGTGCGCAATTCAATGAGTAAATCATCACTAGAGAGCCTGTTTTTTTTAAAACTCAACCTTCCTTTTTTGGTGAAGAGAAAGGAAGGGGATCTTCCCCACTAATTTGCACATCATTTTGGATCGGCTATACAACTTTGGAAAATTGAATGGGTCAAGGAGCTGCCACCAAACATTTGTGGGCTATTCGGACACCCTTAGGTTTGAATCCCAAAATGACTCACATTAGTGTCTTCGAACCATGAGAAGATTTGAGAATGAACAATTTATTTCAACCCAAGAATGTGTGCAAAAAAATTGGCTTAAGATAAAGAACAAATTAGGTTTAGATCCTAGGCAAACATACAAAATACAAGTAAAGAGCACACTCTAATTTAGTTGGTTAGCAAGTTAATCGTTATGCAAACAAATCTAATTTAGTTGACCATTTTGTTAATGTCCACAAGATTAAGGGTCCATATGGCAAGTTATCCAGTGATTATCTTATTAGGCGTGATTTGCAATCAATAGGTCTTGATTAAGTTCATAAATAAAGGTGATCATAAACATTCATTGCAAGATAAGAATCATGAAATAAAAGTGTAATAATCAAAGAAAAGAGACAAGGTTAGTATAATGCAAAGAATGGATGATGCATGATAAGAAGGATTTTGCATAATCAAATGAAGAAGGGAGCCTAAAGAGACTCTTCCCCATGATTAACTTTTACTTGGAATAGAGTCTAGCTCATGAAGACTTATATGATTTAGCCTTAGAAAATCATTGACTTAAGAGTGCAAAATAGAAATTTAAGCATGCTTGATGATATCTAAACATAAAATGAGCCTTTGAATAACTCCTAAATATACATTCAAGTATGATGTATACCTACGGTTTGCTTATGAAAATGGGACAAATGTTGAGTCAAAAAATATTGGAGATGTCAATACTTTATCCGTCAGAGTAGGTCCCAGATCTTAACCCGTGGTCTTCTAGAATGGTGGTGTGATACCACCAACACCTTCCACTTTCCGTGGGTGAGCGGACCATCACTCCCATGGATTTTTTTTATGATCACAGGCCTACGTTTCACTAAGAGGCCCATGGAGCTGAATTTGGATCTCTGCTTCAAGCACGTGGAGGTGACTTAGTTACTTGACCCTGTTGCAGCCACCATACCCAGCGAGGCTATGAGCGTTGAGTATGACAAGATTGCTGAAGGCCTCAAGATGCGAGGCACAAGTAACGAGCAGATGGTTTTTACTTTGCTCCTTATGGTTAGCCGGCTGATCTGTCCTGACAAGAGTAGCCGAGCTTCCCTGAGGTTCTTGCCCTCGCCGAGGGACCTTGCTGCATCTCCCAGTTACGACTGAGGAGGCTTGGCATACTCTCACCTCATTTATTAGATACAGGAGGCGATGAGGGGCTGCATCGAGAGTTGGGTATTGGTCGACGACACGTGTCGGGTCATTGAGGTACTCTTTTGATTTTTTCCTTTTTTTGGCTTACTTTCAACTTTCTAACCTTGTTTTGACATGTTTGTTTTTTGCTTGCAGTTGTGGGCCTAGGAATACTTCCTGAATCTTGCTCCTGCTAGATCGGAGGATCGGGTCTTCCCGATAGACGCCTCGTGGGCTGGATGCTAGAAGGAGGGGCTCTCCTTAGGTTGGGTTCAAAATATGCACTTTTGTTCTACCTCAGATTTGGTAAGCTTTGTACTTATGAATTTTTATTGTTCACGCTTCATTGTTTAGGACCCTATGTAATGTCTGTTTGAACAGGTCAACTTTCGACCATGGGCCAATGTTGAGCCCCCGAAGGGCATAGAGAGGGCCCCGTACCTTACTACTCCAAGGACCCCCATATGGGGCTTATGGAAACCCATGTGGTACCTAGGGGATCAAGTGACTAGCAGGAAGCACTCAACTTTGGAGTTTTGGACTCTAGCGAACCCTCCAATCACAATGCTAGATTTACTAGGCTTGGATCAACTTTTGCACCATGCCTTAATTGAGAACCTGAGTGTTTCCAAGGGGTCTTTGGTGAACCCAACAGTCAAGTATTTTGTGTTGGTTGGTAGGCTAGCTTTCCTTGTGAGGCACATATGACCCCGGGTATGGTGTTTTATTTTGCTTTGATCACACCTTAATGTTTTTTTGGTTCTTAATCTTTATGTTTGCTAGACTCCCAGCGACTAGGGTCCTGATTTCTTGCACGCAAAACTGGTTCTTCACTTTGTGAACTCACGGAGAGAGAGGGTCAGTGAGCCCGTGGAAGAGGCCTAGGAGGCCAAGTCACATGCTTACAAAAACATGCCCACAGAGTTTCCCCCGGTATGACAATATTTTGATAAACATGAGTTTTTGTCATCTTTTCTCTACTAAGTGACATTTTCATAATATTGTTTGATTTACAGCTCAATCAAAAGAAGGTCGACCTCTTCATGAAGGTGATAGATGGTCTGAAAAGGAAGTGCATCCAGTTGACCCAAAAGTTAGCTTGTTGCCATATTGAGTTAAGGATTTATGACTGTGCTTGATGCTTCCTTTTTCTTTTTTTTTTTCCTCTTATTTTGACCTATTTAGGAAATAGAATGTGCCTCAGACCCATATACCGAGTTCCTACTCCTAGGCGCAATATTAGATGGGGGCTCATCCTCAAGAAGAACTCTAGGGCCCGAGATAGAGCATGCAACTAGTGGGTCATCTAGGACTTTAGTGGAGTTAGGTAGGCACTCTACTAATAGTTTTCGGGAGTTCCACCATGAATGCTCGAGTAAGATACTTGTTACGAACTCGTACTTCTTCTAGCAGATGCAGATGGAACCTAGTTGGCTCCCTTAGATGGGTGCTACGGATGTTTTCTTCCCTGAGGGTGCTAGGAGATCTACTTCTCCAAATATTCGCATTGAGGAGACTCATGAGGAGAGTAGGTCCCTTTACCTAAATGATCCAAGAGTTGAGGCAGGAGTTGTTTGGTCCTTTTCACTTGTCACTTCCCTACAATTCGGCGGCTGGTTCCAGCTCGAGTGCTAATGATCCTTTAAGTTTAGGGGAATACTAGATTTTATTGGGTTTTAGGGTAGGATTTGATTGGTTTAGATCAAATTTTACATGTATTAGCATATATCTATATTTAATGCTTTAATTTACTCGATTTTTTGCATGGATTGAACTAGGACATGTAACTGAACTTTAGATTGACTGTTGATGGTGTATGCATTTATTTGTTGTGTGTTTTGTTGGGTGTATGTTATGGTTGATTTCACATCTCAAATGATGCATGAGTCTAATTCATGATTTGTTATGATGATGCATGTATGCATGGCTCGCTACTATGTGTGATGTAATTTGTAAAAACACAAGTGTAGGGACGTTTTGCAAAAATATGCCCTATTTTTAGGGTTTTCATAGGGTATCGACTCTCCCAATAAAAGAAGAAAAATTTAGGGGAAATTTTTGGCAATTTTTTTGATGGTTTAGCAGATGGGTCAAAATTGATTAAGTTCCACTTTAAGGATTGTGAAGGTTGACACCAACTTCCTTATGGCTGCAACCATGTGTTGGGATCCTATTTCCCACACCTTCAAGTTCAAAAACAATGAAATTGTGCCCATACCCGAAGACTCAAGGCTGTTCGGGTGGCCAATCAACATGCCTCTTTGTCTCCCCCTATGCAAGAGTACTTCTATGTGAACTTTTAGCGGTATCTTGGCCTCAAAAGTAAGTCTCTTGGGGATGTTTTGTATGGGAGATGAGTGGATTTAGAGTGCTTAGTGACTCATTTTTCTCCTCCTACCCAAGAGCTAAGAGCTCAAGTGTTTTGCAAGAAAGCATTGCACTTTTGCCTCTTTGCTTGTTTCCTCTTTGTTAATGAGAGCAACGAAGAGAAAATGCTTCGGTGATAAAGATTGTGTAGCAAAGCGAAGGGGGTAAGAACCCTATGCCTATTGTGTTGGGTGAACTCATGATTGGCTCAGACCTTCACTAGGTTAACTCCACTCTCGACTTCGGTGGATGCCCGACCTAGCTACAAGTAAGTAATGCTTTATACTTAATTTGATTGAATTCTTTTGATTTTCAATGTCTTGAACATTGATTTTGTTTATTCTCTTCCTCTTTTTTCTTTTTGGAATGTATGGTTGATGGAGAAGTCAATGCTTATTGCCCCTCCAAAAAATCTTGCTAAGTATAACAAGAAGGGCTTTGCCATGAGGAGAAAATTCTTAGACCATGCCACTTTGGAAGCATGGGAGGCCTATTTTTCCAAGGGAGAGTTCCTCATTAAATGGGTTGTGCCTTGGTGGAAGGTACTGGCTATGACCAAAGTGGACAATGGGTGCGTTGTCTGGGTTCCTAGCCTCTCAGTGCATACCTTCTACATCCCGGTGAGAATCTTGAGGCAATATGGGCGAAAGAAAGTGGTTTTGGACCACAAAATAGAGAGGACCAAGAGTCTTCCTCTCAAGGAGGAAAGGGTGAAGCTTTGGGAGTTTTATTTGAGTGCTAAAATGATGTAGTTTATCCATGCCCCTCCCCAAAATATCATGCTCTCTAAGAGACAAAAGTGCATGTATCTTCATCTAGGTCTAGCCAAGTGCAAGTGATAAAGCTAAGCCTCGAATAGTTCATGACCTCTTGGGTGTGCGAAATGCTCCACCAAAAGATAGGTTAGGAAAAAGGATCAAACTAGTGCAAGAAAGGCTTAGCAAGTAAATGTAGAGGCAAATAAATTGTAATATAGAAAGAAAAAGTGTTTAGTGTTTGGCTTCAAGCACCACTTAGCTTTGTCTCCTTAGAATTAGACTTAGCTTTCTTTAAGGATTTTCATGAAGGAAATAGGCCACAATTTAGGGATTATATAACCTATTTCTCCATGAAATGAAATTAAGTTTGTTCTTGAAAATTAGGAGGTGCCATTTAATGCTTTAAGGATTCATTTACAATATTTACAAACTTAAAATCGATAACTAAGTCCAAATAAGCCAAAGTAATCATGAAAGAACAAGCCTAAACTTAGCACAAGTTTCGGTATAATTTAAGAATCAAAGAAATCGAAGAAATAATCCTAGGAACAGGAGTTATTTTGCTAGATGTTAAAAATCCAATTTGGAGTTAGGAGCACTTTTTCTCGACACACAATGGGGCTCAAGAGAGGCAGGAGCTCTTTTCCTTGACGACTAAACAGTGGGCGTTTGATGTTGGGCCTATGCTCGATGCTTGGTCTTAAGTCATGAGCTTTTGGCAAGGCTGCTTGTTGAGGACAAGAGCTCTTTTGGTTGACGTCGTGACCTTGGGCGTTCAACGCACAACTTTTGGGCATTTAATGTCTTGCTCTGACGTTAGGCGCCTGATCTGTAACTAAGTTCTTTTCTCAGAGTGCAAAGCTTGATTATTAATAATGTCACCAAGCCTCAAGAGAGGCTGCGTATCCTTTTCTCAGAGTCAGCGAAGGAAACTCATTACCGTCCATGTTTGTTAGTTGCATTGCTCCTCCGGATAGGATTTTCTTGACATTATATGGTCCGACCCAAAAATTTTGATCGATTCAAGTGGAATTCATTTGCTAATTAATCCTTGAGGTTTTTTTTTATTATTACTCCTTCATTATTAATGGTATGAATTGAGTAAAGGTGGTTTTTAAGTCTTAATGGCGAGGTTAGTATCTAACCCAGTTTGGTTTGAAAATTTGGAGGATTAATATCATTTTAGATTCATACCTATCTTTTAGTTTACAAACCCTAAAATTTACCCTAATTTTCACTATAAATAGACCCTTAGACGTGGCACCTGCGTTTTCTAGGCCAATCAATATGATCGTGTAGCAATAGGTACCCCATTGAGTTATGAAGGTTGTTTTCTCTATATCCTCTTTTGCCATTCTAATCAAGTTGTAGCCCATATACCCGTCAATGAATGAGAGCAAGGCATAATTTGTTGTATTGTTAACTAGAATGTTGATGTGGGTTAGCAGAAACCCATCTTTAAGATTAGCTCGGTTTAGATCTTAGTCGCCCACACACATTCGGATCATACCGTCCATTTTTTGGAACGGGGACATTATTTGCAATCCAATCGGGGCAGTTTGTAACCTTGATAAACCCGGCTTCCAACTGTTTTTCCACTTCCTTCTTGATTTTTAGAGTTATGTCAGGTTTCATTCTCTTTAGTTTCTGTTTCACCGGTTTTGACCCCAGGAGGATCAGAATGGCGTGTGCAATATCTCTGTCTATACCTAGCATATCTCTATAAGACCAAGAAAAGACATTGATAAACTCTTTGAGCAACTATGTCAGCTCTTCACATTCTTTTGGGTTAGAGTTAGCCCAATTTGCACCTATTTCTGCTCATGTTCAGCACCTATGTTAATCTTTTCAATTTCTTTGGTTATAGGTGATTTATTTTCATATTATTCCATTGTTTTAATGATTTCAATGTCAAGTTCGTTGGAGACAAAACAATTAGTTGTAAGGATTGGGGTAGAAGAAGAAGAGTGATGTGCTCGTTTTAGAGCACGTTTACTACTCCATTTTAGTGTTAAGTCTCGCAATTTTAGATTGATTTTATACATATTACACTTGATTTCACCTTGATCTTGTCTTCGAGTTGTTTTAAGGTCATTTCAGGTGTTTTTGATGATGTCAAGGTGAAATGCAATGTATTCGAGGCTTTGGCACTCTTAGACATGCGTATCGTAGCTTGGGCAGACATTTCAAGTCACTCATGAAGATCCCACGAAGTTCAAAAGACATCATTCACTTGAAGAAGCTAAAAAGAGAAATACAGATTCAGATTCGACCGAATCTGACAGTGATTCGGTCGAATGACACTTCAGTATAGAGGCCTGTGTTCCATGGTCACTAGGAAGGACGAATGACACTCATTCGGGTGAATCATCATCCATTCAGCCTAATGGATGTCTCCATTCGGGCGAATCGTGCACAGAGAGGAATTCAACAGAGCTGCTAGAATGGGCGAATGGTGGAGAATTTGGGCGAATGATGCTAAATTCGGCCGAATGGGTCATGCCTTCGGTTGAATGGAGGTGTTTTCTCCGGAAGTTTTACTTCTTTTATAGGCCAGCCCAAAGGCATTTTAGGGTTTTTGGAATTCTTTTATTCTTTGTTATAAATACCCCTCTTTCTGAAGAGGGGGAGGACCCTAGTTTTTTTAGTTGTATTAGCTTTAGCTTTGTTTAGCCTCCAAAATTATCTTAGTTCTAGTTTGCGTTTTTGGTTTTCTCAGCATATGTACTCCGAGTTTTCGATTTTATTGTTTGGATTTTGATCATGGATATTGCATTGAAGCTTTATTGTGAGTATCAATCTATTCTTTACTTTTGAATTCATTCGTTTTATTTCAGTCAATGTTTAGCCTAGTGTTTATTGTTCATCTAGAATAGTTTCTGATTTGCTTTTGTTCTCGTTAATTTCTTTTCATGATTGTTGCGTTTGTTTTATTGAATATCATCATGTCATATATCTTGAATATGTGTGAGTACTTCTTTTGGGGGTTTGATTAGTGAAACCCTAAGAAAAGATATGTTCTTTATTGTCTAAGGTTATAGGAATGATGACAATAAGTGGCTTTCGAAACCCAATGCGAATCTTGTCCTGCAACTCCTTTGGAGACATAGTGCAATTATAGGTTGTTCGATGTGATTTGTGGAATAACCAACTTCCTCTCGCATGCTTGGGTGTCCATGCTAGTTATTGTTTGATTTTATCTAACCTATCATGTTCTCTTTTAAAAGCATCATTCCTAGGGTGAATCTAATCTCGTCCCCGTTTTTCTCTATTTGATTTTCCTCTTAATTCATCGTGATCTATTTTTTCGTTATTAGTTTTAGTTGTTTTTAAACCCAAAAAGTTCAGTTGTGTTAAGAATTGAGTGTCTTGATATCCTTTGTCCTCGTGGTTTGACCCCCTACCCTACTATACTCGTATAGTTCATAGGTTGTTATAAATATTGTTTGGTTCAAGGCTTAGCATAAACGAATGTCAAAACTCTTGCTATCAAAATGACACCATTGCCGGGGATAAGGCGTTATATTTAGACTCTTACTGTTCTTGACATAGTTTTATTTTTAGTTAGTAGTTACCTTTGAGTTTGCTGTTTGCATGCCCCATAGCGCGCGCAAGTCAAACCAACCAATAACACCTTATAATCCTGAGGTCCAACGTTTAAGTAAACAACATCCAACAAAAAAAACCTCACCTTTTGTTCAAAACCCACCCATATCAACAATGGCCGACGAACATTAGTTGTTCGGGTCAGTTGGGACTCCTGGCTCACAAGAGTTCCAAGGAGGTGTAGTACTTCCTGTGGCTACTACACCATACCGAATACACCCTCAGTTCACAAGGATGGTTAAGGAAACCCCTTTTAGTGGTTTAAGAAATGAATGTCCTCTTCAACATCTCGAGGCATTCTCTGATATTTGTGGACTTATCTCTCCTTGCCCCAATAGCCCAGACTATGTGCGGATGCACCTATTTTACTTGAGTCTAGCTGGGGATTCCAAAGATTGATATAAATGCTTATAATCCAACTCAATTGTTAATTGGGCTCAACTGAAAACGGCTTTTCTAGAGAGGTTCTATTATCCTACGGTTCGTACGCAAGATTGACGTTAGAAAATTGCATCCTTCACTCAAGAGGATGATGAGAACCTTAGTGCTACTTGGAGTCGATTTAAGAGAATGATTAGAGCATGCCCCCACCATGAGTACGGGGAGAACCATCTCAATACATTTTTCTACGATGGTCTCAATGACTCCACCAAAGCACTCATAGAATCAGTAGTAGGTGGCCAACTCTCTAAAATTCCATGCACCCAGGTAAAAGCCAAAATTGAGGAAGTTGCTAAGAATAGTGCCTGGGGAGGAACAAGGAGTCAGGGTTTACCAAGAGGGATGATTGACACAACCAATTTGGACACCATTAGTGCTAAAATTAAAGCAGTTATTGATAAGAAGCTGTCCAAACTAAGCTTAGCCGATAGTTCGAACACCCCTCCAGTGCGTGAAAAACACTTTGCATGTGCCATATGTAGGGATACCAACCATGATACTTCCTATTATGGTGGTTCGCACTCCGAGTATGTTGCTGCAGTTGATTATGGAGGTTACAACCTAGAGACATAGGTGATGAATTATGACGGTTATGGGTATAATCTTGATCATGTTGCAGCCGTTAACTATGGTGGACAAGGAGCAGGGTATGGGCAACAACCTTTCCCCAATCAACGATACAAACCTCCTTTCAATTCGAATCAAAACCAAGGAAACTTCCACCTGGGATATAATAGAAATGCTCATAGTGGGTTCAACAACCAAGGTTTTCAAGGGAATCAATCGAGCGAAAATGCACCAAGGCCAAATGTATATAGACCACCAGGGTTTAATCAAGGGTATAGAAATGGTTCAAGTCTGCCTTTCCCGCCTAGCCAACCTCATCATGTATCTTCTCAACTACAAAAAAGTCATACCTCAACCAATGACCATTTAGCCTCCCAAGTAACATCTCTTGCACAGCAAAACCAAAGTCTCACTTACAGAAATCAAACTCTCATCCAACAAATGCAACAACTCCAAGCTCAACAAAAGTTGTTTGAAACTCAACTCGCCCAAATGGCTAGTCCTCCTGCACCACCGGTGTTCCCATCTCATCCTTAACCTAACCCCTCCACATAACCTCCACCTCAGCACCCAAACCTAAACCCAAACCAACACACTACGAAAGCTATCCACCTGAGATCAGGGGCTCAGTATGACAGCCCTTCATATCCGGTTGATGCACCTTTGGTGCGGGTGGATGATGAGATGAGAGTGGATGTAAATGAAAAAGAAGAGGAACAAGGTAAGGGGTCGAGAGTTGAAAGTGAAAGAAGCAAGGATGACGAGGATGATAAGATAAGGAGTGAGAAGTTGGTAGAGAGTGAGGAAGACAGGAACAAGAGGATTGAGGAGAGAAAGAGGTTAGATCGCTTGTATGCACCCCCACTTCCTTTTCCCTATAGGAGAGTAGAAAAGAAACTTGATGAGAAGTTCAAAAAGTTTTTAGAACACTAACAAAAGATGGAGATGAAGATTTCATTCCTTGATGCAATGGCACAGATGCCTAAGTATGCTAAGTTCTTGAAGGACTTATTATCCAACAAGAAAAAGCTTAAGGAAGAAGTAATCAGTCTCCCCCATCAAGTTAGCTCTATTTTACAAGGGAAAATGCCTATAAAAGAGCAAGATCCCAGTCCATATAGCCTCCCAGTAAAGTTGGGGAATCTTGATCCCAAAGGGGCGCTTGCCAATCTAGGGGCTTCGATAAGTCTTATGCCTCTATCCATCGCCAAGAAGCTACCCTTTAGCCTCAGACCTTCAAGGAAAACAATCCAATTAGTAGATAGGAGCATAAAAGTTCAATGTTGAGAGCTTGATGATATACCTATCCAAGTGGGAAAACTAGTGGTCCCTTGTGACTTTCTAGTGATGGAAATGGAAGAGGACCCTTATACTCCACTCATTTTGGGAAGAGCCATTAAAAAAACACTCCGGACAGTTATTAATTGCCATGATGACACCATAACGGTAGAAGTAGCCCAAATGAAGGTAATCTTCAAAATTTCCCCACTCTTAAACAAGTCTACCGCCTTAAAGTGGATGATAGGGGAATTGAGGATTGCAAAGGGAAATAGAAGTCGGGTATTTAATGAAAGATGAGGATACCTATACAGAAGATGAGCAGTTGGAAAGCTAATTGAATAGGGCCCAGGAATATAAGAGAGAAGAAGCAGAATCTGAGTAACTGTGTGAGGTTGAGGAAAGTATTATCTATAAGGGGGAGATTCCTAAGCCTTCTCCCCAAGTAAGTTTGAAACCTCTACCTCCTAGCCTTAAATATGCCTATCTTGATGATGATGAGGGGAGTCCAATCATAGTGAATTATGAGCTTGATGACACCTCATTGGAAAAATTACTTGTTTTATTAAGGAAATATCGAGGTGTCATTGGGTACTCACTTGGTGATTTAAAAGGGATTAGTCCAACACTTGTTATGCACCGAATTCATCTTGACGATGATCATTTCTACTCAATTGAGCCACAAAGAAGGCTAAACCCTAGCATAAAAGAGGTAGTTAAGGATGAAATCCTCAAACTCCTCAAGGCTGGCATCATCTACTCAATTTCAGATAGTAGGTGGGTTAGCCCTGTTCATGTTATTCCGAAAAAGGGAGGAATGACCATTGTCGAGAACGAAAAAGGTGAGATGATCCCAACTAGAGCTACCACAGGATGACGAGTCTAAGTCTGAGTCTGAGTCTGAGTCTGAGTCTAGGTCTGAGTCTGAGTCAGGAATGGACAATCACGAAAAGTTCCTCGCCTTTCTTGAAGAATTGTCCATTCAGAGTCGGTAGATAAGGTTTCCATTCATGCTTTGCTAGGCCTTGAGCCTTGGCCATCTTATGAGCGACTTCTTTGAGTGCGTATTCTCAAAGCTCTTGCTTAGTAGGTTCTAATCCGAGTCGAAAGAGGTTATGTATGATGTGGACCGTAGAACAAAGAATAAAAGGTAAATTGTCAGATTCGAGCATGGCTACTTCGGCACTGAAGCCAAATATTTCCTCTTCTTCCTCATCATACCCGATGTTGATGAGGGGTTTGTCGATAATCTGGACTTTGATGGTTGAGGCATCAATAGAGATTGTAGTGCCCTTAAAAGGTAGCTTCACCTTTTTATGTAGTGATGAAGGAACAACCCCTAAATCATTAATCTAAGGGCGCCCTAAAAGGTGATTGAAGCTAGCTTTGCTGCTCAAAATTTGGAAGGTAACCTTCCTCTCTATAAGGCTTGAGACAAGGAACAAACAAATAATCATGAGCAAATGACCACGAGTGTTGTTATATGCTCAAACTCCTTGCGCGGAGGGTGTAAAGTCCTTCATGGTAAAGCCTTATAGGGCACACATTGATTGCTGACCCGTTGTCGATAAGAGTAATTGGGATATATTTGTTGCATGTGACAACGGTAAGGTACAAGGCCTTGTTATGGGAAGTCCCCTTGAAGGGCAAATCATTGTTTGAGAACGATATTTGTGCTTTCTCCTTTTCTGTGGTAAGGAGATTGACCAGGGCGTCAGGAGAAATTCTCGAGGGAACGATAATCTTGGTTAATGTATTTCAGAGCGCATTATGGTGTTCAAAGAAGGTGGTGATTAACTCCTAAATATTAACCTTAGCTTGAGTCTTCTATAGTTGCTTAATTAAGGAGATTTTGCCTTAAGGTGGTTGTGCCATTTGGACATTTGTTGAGTTTGGAACGAGGTTTGGAACAGGATTCTGAACCCGCCCTGACCTAGTCATTGCGTTGATGTTGGTCATCCCTTTTTCGTACCATTCAGAGTTGATACTCTTTGCTGGGTCCACCCTATGAGCGATTTTATCAAGGTAAATGTCCTCATTATCGCTCTCCCATATGCCTTTAATTGTGTCTTGTGGCCATAGGATTATGATGTTTGGTGATAGAACCCCTATTGGAGTGATTAGTGAGGATGGATCAAATATGGGCTCATCTTCATAGATTTATAGGATGACGAGAGGGGGAGTTTGGTCGTTCGTCTTGGTCCTAGGAGTGACAGGTAATCTTCTGTCATCGACCATATCTTAGAGAAGGTGCTTAAATCGGATACAATTCTGAATGTTGTGCCCCTTACCCCTGTGGAACTTACAAAATTTTCTTGGGTCCCACTTGGCACTTCTCTTGTCTACGAAGGGATCTTTTATAGGACCGATTGGTTTAATATGAAAAATATTTATCAAGCATTCAAATGCATTAGAGTAGGTCATTACTAGGTTGGAAAAGACCCAACGAGGGAGGTTCTGGAAACCTCCTTGTTTGTTATTGTTGTTGTTGCAGAATTTTCCTTGAAACCTAGGAGTCTCAAGAGCATTGACTTTGTTGGTAGATTTTAATGTGGGGTAAGTGTAAGGTGTCTTACCCTTCCATCCCTCATTGTTAGGAGTGATGAGGTTCTTCATCAGATCATCTTTGATATTGATACCTATGCTATAGGCACGCTAAAATGATTCTAGACCCAAGTACTTCATGTGGATGTTGTGCTTGGAGAGAAGGATCGAGATAAAGGTCCTCACGAGCTCCTTCTCAGGTGGTTGACCACCTATGAAGCCATTTCTCTCAAACATTTGAGATAAGTCGTGAACTCTTAGTTGGCTCCTTGCCTAAGGACCTCTAACTCCTTGAGAGTTATTTATAGCTTGACATTGAGATGATATTGATTCATATATGCATTGGTCACATCTCCCAAGTCTTGGTCTCCTTGTCCTTCATTACATAGAACTACTTCTGACATATTGGCTCTAAGGACATAGGGAAAATGACAGGGAATATTTCAAGATCTACTCCCTTGATCGCCATTGTTGCTCTAAAGTTGCGGAGATGATAGCAGGGATCATTTAGGGATTTAAACTTAGGGATGTCATTAGACAAGAATTTTTCAGGGAGGCCAACTTTCCCCTTAGCTTATCGTCATTGGCGGTGTCAAAGAACTGTTCACTATTTTTGAGCTGGTAGACCATACCTTTGATCTTTCGTGCTAAATTGGCTGGAGCATTAGCACTTTCAACTCGCTCTAGTCTAGCATTCATGCCTTGTAGGGACTTAGTCAAGTCATTGACTATAACCAAGAGCTGGACCATTTGGGGTAGTCAAAGTCTAAAGAGGAGTACATGGAGAAACAGGGGATGACATTGATGTCAGCTCAAAACTGTCAAGAGGTCTTGTGGCATTGTCCTCTTCAACCTTCGACCAAATCTTTGCACCCAAACTGACGAACTCTTAAGAAAAAGCAAATTCTTTAGGACTTTGCATATGCAACACTAAGACTCGACTTGGTTAGGGTTAAGTGTGTGTGGGTTAATGTCGGGAGAGATGATACACATACATGATGCAATTACAAGTATGATGTAACTACATGATCACCTCTAATGCAAATGATGCATGACCCAGTTTAAGGAGTCGACCTCCGTTACAAGAATGATTATTTATGCATGAGATGGACTCGATATGCATGGACTCAATAAACACAATGGCCGCATCAAGGTTAAAGCTTTTGTGAAGCTTAAGGGTAATTTTGTAAATTTAGCCAACATGGCAGCTTCGGGTTTTTGCTAGTGAGGGGTAATTTTGGGATTTTATCTCACATAATATTTTGGTGGAAAGGTCGAGATCTTACCAGTTAGATGGGGTAATTTTGGATTTCACCCCAATAAATTTTTGGTGGAAAGATTAGAATCTTACTGGTGTAGCAATTTAGGGGTAAAGTCGGGTTTTTATCGGTGTGACCTTCGAAGGTAAATTCGGGATTTTACTAGTTGTGGTCATTTCGGAGATAAGATAGGCTTTTTACCTTGGCTTGAGACATTTTGGAGGTAAGATAAGCTTTTTACTGTGGCTTAAGACATTTAAGAGGTAAGATAAGTTTTTTGTCATAGCTTGAGACATTTCAGGGGTAAGGTAGGCTATTTACCGTGTTTAGGTTTTTTGAGAGGAGAGGTATGGTTTTCCCTAGATTTTGAAAGCTTTGGGTCATTTGAGAGGTGAGGTTAGGTTTTCGTCGTATTTGAGTCAATTTGAGATGTAATGTTGGGATTTATCGTGTTTGGATCATTTTGTGGTGTGAGGTTAGGATTTCAGGCGACATGGCATGGCATAACTTGGGCAGGACAAGACATAACGAGACTAGAAATAGGCATGAAGGGGTTTAGACACGGTTTAATGCATGAAACAATGTGAATGATCCTAATTGGTGATCCTGGACCAAGGATGCATGTAATTTATTTTTAGGTGCTTAAGTTTCCTTAGGGTTTTGCAAAGCTAGATTCTAAACGTTAGTAAAAATAACATAGCAATTATATGCAAATCATGTAGTCACACTAGCATGCTTGTATGAATGCAAGATGCAAAGTCTTCACCTAGCAAAGGTTCTATCTTTTGCATGACCTAAGGTTGATTAAACATGAGTTAATAGGGTCCATGGCTTAGAGGAAGATCCATTTACTTAGACCCCATACTTAAAAGAGGCCAAAGTAAGAGGACAACCCCCCTAACACAACGCCATGAGCGCGTGCTAAGTGCCATGGTTTGGTAAGTTTCATAAAAGAGAAAGGTGGGGCCATGAGCTTTAATCAGTTTTTCGCAAATCTTCCACTCCCAATTTGTCTTGAATGTAGAACACATTCGTTTGATATATTGCCCTATGTTTCAACTTTCCACGCGTGGAAAATTACATGCATGAATGCAAGAATGCCTAACACACTTTTTAACCAATTGCAATCACAAACTAAGTTTTTTTGGTTGCTCATAAGTATGCTTTTGGCATAAATATCCCCACGGAGCCGCCAATTTTGTAGGGCAAAAATTTATGAGTTTAAAGGGTTAATAAACCAAACTAGGTTTTGGGTGGGTGATTTGATGAGTGAAACACCACTAGAGATCCCAATTTTTTACAACCCAACCTTCCTTTTTAGATGAAGAGAAAGGAAGGGGCTCTCCAGGGTTGATAAACCAAACTAGGTTTTGGGTGGGTGATTCGATGAGTGAGACACCACTAGAGATCCCAATTTTTTACAACCCAACCTTCCTTTTTAGGTGAAGAGAAAGGAAGGGGCTCTCCCCCACTAGTTCCCTACTTAATATTTGCGTCATTAAGGATCGGCTACGCGACTTTGTAAAATCGTACGAGTCAAGGAGTCACCACCAAACATTATGGGCTGGTCGGACACCCTTGGGTTTGAATCGCAAAATGACTCACATTAGTGGTTTTCAAACCATATGAAGGTTCAAGAATGCGCAACTTATTTCAACCCAAGAATGTGTGCATAACAATTGGATTAAGATAAAGAATAAATTAAGTTTAGTTCCTAGGCAAACAAGAAAGTACAAGTAAAGAGCACACTCTAATTTAGTTGGTTAGCAAGTTAAGCATTATGTACACAAGTGTCAAATAGGTGACCACTTTGTTAATGTCCACAAGCTTAAGGGTCCTTATGGTCGGTTGTCTATTGATTATATTATTAGATGTGATTTACAATAAATAGTTCTTGATTAAGTGTATAAATAAAGGTGATCATAAACATTATTACAAGGTAAGAATCATGAAATAAAAGTTTAATAATCAAAGAAAAGAGACAAGAGACAAGTTTAGTATAATACAAGGTATGGATGATACATGATAAATTAAAGGATTTTGCATTATTAAATGAATAAGGGAGCCTAAAGAGACTCTTCCCCATGATTAACCTTAACTTGGAATAGAATCTAGCTTATGAAGACTTATATGATTTAGCCTTAGAACATCATTGACTTAAGAGTGCAAAATAGAAATTAAAGCATGCTTGATGATATCTAAACATAAAATGAGCCTTTGAATAACTTTTAACTATACATTCAAGTATGATGTATACCTATGGTTTGCTCATGAAAATGGGACAAATTTTGAGTCAAAAAAGATTGGAGATGTAAAAATCTTTCATCATATACTAAAGAAAAAGTGGCAAAAGAGACTTGAAATAAATTGCAACAAGTAAAATGTAAAGGAGAGGGGTTAATAAAATATTAAGAGTAGACCAAACTACAAAAATGGTTCCTTGATTAAAGTGCTAAAAATTAGAGTATTGAGGCTTAACCTAGTGAAGTAGAGAGTTTCTCCTAGCTCTTCACATCATAGACAAAAGAGGCATAAATGTAAAGATATTGGAGTTGATCACAAGATAGGCAAAAGAGGCATAAATATAAAGATATTGGAACTGATCATAAGAGATCATCAAGAGTGATGACTCTTTGATTGATCAAGGCTCACCAAGAAGTACATAAAAACTTAAATAATGGTTCATGTGGAAGAGATTTGCATCTTCCACAATCATTACAAAAAAGAGGCTAATCTAAGACCTTGAATGGATGTAAAACCATTAAGACTAAAGACTAGATAATGAATGGAGTAGAAATAAACTAAATGTAAAGGAAAAGATTAAACTTAAGAGGGGTCCTTAGTGTTTACCAGTTGAGGATAGTTCCTTAACTTGAGTCTTGCTTGATTTTTTGTTGAAGGAGTTATGGTTGCTTAATGTTTGAACGCAAATGGATGCTTTGGATTCTTGGATTTGTGTTTGATTTAAATGTGGAAATGTTTGAGAGTGTTTAAGAGGGTATTTTGGCAGAGTAACGATGCTCTAAGTTTGTGAAATTTTTTGACCCTTTACTCTAAGAATTTCAGGGTATTTATAGGCCAAAAGAGTCGGGTTTCTGAGCGTTGGAAGCTAACATTGCGCGTTAGATGCCAACTTAGAGCGTCAAACACAAGGCTTGTGCATTGAACGCTCCAAAAGGGAATCTTTTGCTCAGCTGAAGAGAGTCTTGAAATGAGGTAGGAGCGCTTTTAGGGTGCGCTCAAAGCTGGGCGTCAAACGCCAAGGCTGGGCTTTGGATGCTGAATTACAACTAATTAGATTCTATTTTAGTTTAGGCGTTTGGAGAAGAATGCGTGTTTGACACCAAGGGCTAGCATCAAATGCTAAGCCAGTGTTCAATGCACGAACTAGGTGTCGGATGCCTAAAGCTGGCCAAGATTCAGCTCTTGTGCTTAACACCAACTTTGAGCATCAGACATTTATGCTTCGAACAACCTGCTTTTACACAGTTTAGGAGGTTTGATTTTGGGTGATTTTTGGATTATATGTTTGGGTTAATGTATTTTTGGGCTCGGATTTATGTTTAGGGTCTTTTTAGGGTTTGGCTTATGAGGTGATTTTAAGTTTACATACTCAAAATGGACTCAAGCTAAGTCCACCCGCAAGGGGGTTGGTTCATCATTGGATCGCTATGCGGGGAGACATGATTTCGTGCCTATAGTTAGTTTAAAACTTATATGTTATATTATAGTTTAGTTTATATGAATATTAGTTATGTGTTAGTTTATAGTTTAGATTAGTTGAGTTTAGTTTATATGAATGTTAGTTTAAAAATTATTAGTTAGTTTATATGTTAGTTTCTATGAATGTTAGTTTAAAACTTATTGTATGAATATTCATATGTAGGATATGGTGGTATCGATGGTGGTGATGTACTTGAGAGCTCTCAATGTAGAAAGAAACCTTCCTCGATGTGGCCGTACTATGAGAAAGTTTCAATCTTCGACTCTACTTCCAAAGGGAAGAGGTTCATGAGCTATTGCCTCGTATGCAAGAAAACAGGGAAGAAGATCGCAACTTATGCATGGAAGGCCGGATATGGGATGGGGACATTGTCCCGTCACTTGACCAGAGTACACAGAATTGATCTCAAAGGAATGAATCGGGAGGAGAATATTCAAGCCACACGCAACTTCACGGATTCATAGGCATCATGCCTAGAGGAGGTATGCCTTTTATGTATAATAGAGATAGAATGATTGATGAATTTGCTAATTGTGTTATTCCTGACGAATTCTATTTTAACCATGGTGAGAGACCTAACTTCGAATATTTTACTAGAGTTGCCTTACAACCCGCATTTAGAAGTGTCCCTAGGAACACCCTTAAGCGTCATACCCAGACTACCTATTACAAGTATAGAAGTTATTTAATAGAAATGTTTCATACATTCAATGGTAGTGTGAGCCTTACAAGTGATACTTAATTCAAAAACGCATTATTTGTTTTGAGGCTATGAAAGAGAAGCATACCGGGTACAACCTTAAGCTAGGTTAGGATTACAAAATGCTTTTAGACCTTCCATTTGCTCAATAAAAAGTTTTCCCATTCCCTAGATAGTACTTCAACTAACACCAAGTGAATCCATTACTTGAAGACGAACTCTAGCTTGAAGTTGTTGAACAGTGGTAAACTTTTGCACGTACGTTGTTGTGTTCGTATTATGAGCTTGTCGGTTCAAGAAGGTTTAGGTGATGAGTTGAATCAATTGCTTAACCCAATTAGGAGAGTGATTAAATGGATTAGGATAACTGTCTCGATCAAAAGGAGGTACATGGCCTTGTGTAAGGAGCAAGGCCTTAAAAAGAGGCAATAGTGTCTCGATACGCCGACGCGTTGGAACTCAACCTATAGGTTGTTGAAGGACGCCATTAGGTACCGTGCAATTTTGACCTTTTTTATGACAAGACTCACGTGAGGCCCGATGATCTTATTACAAATGACCATTGGACTACCGCTACCTTTATTCGTGACGTTCTAGGATCATTTGACCATGCAACCAAGATTTTCTCCCCGATCTAGGACTCTAACATTCATTTAGTTATATTAAAGTGTGTTTTCGTCGTAAACACTATTAACAAACATTTTACTGTCCCTTAGATTAGTGTTGTTCTTACGAGTATGTTAAGTAAGTATTACGCTTACTTCAAGAAATTCCCCATCATACACAACAAAACAACTATTTTCTATCGCGTGGTTAAGACTGGAGGTTAGAGAATTTGTTAGAGTTTACTATATTACTCTAGGTCTTACATACAACGTTGATACGATGATCTAATTTATGTGATTATTATGCTACTTACACAAGCATCTTATACGTTTTAAATTATCTTTTAAAGAAAGTAAAAAATTAAAAACAAAAAATTAGAAACAAATATCAAGTTAAAAATGACACATTACCTAAGCTAAAATAGAACCAAAACAAAATCATTTGACCAAGAATCTTCCACGTGAGACCAAACGAAAGCATCCACATCACAAAGCCATAGAAAAATAACTTTTCACAGAGGCAGAGCGAGACACGAAAGAGAGGAGAATCCCCTTGCAGTTGGCTTGCTCAAGGTTCTTCTCCTCCATTATTATTCCACAAGTCTTTTATTTATAATCAAATATCTTATTTCAATTTTTAAAAGCAAGAAAGAGGCGAACCCCTTTTTCTTCCTTTTATCCAACCACCATTATTTTCTTTTTTATGAGGCAGCTCAACCCCTCTCTCTCTCTCTCTAAAACATAGCTTGATCATCAAAAATTTCCTGAGCTGCATCGAATTTCTTCAATATATTTATACGTTTTTTGTTTCGTTTTAACGTCAATCATTTTCCGTGACAAGAATTTCAATTTCAAAATCCGAAAACTCGAAAATGGTGTCGGCGAATAAGGAGATGGCGGTGTACTGTTTTGACACTCTTGTTGCTCACTACAATAGCGACCAAGTTCCTCCCCCCGCTTTCGATGAGGGTGAACAGTATGATATTTCTGTTGTTCATTTGATTTAGTTATAATAATAATAATACTAATAATAATAATAATAATAATTATTATTATTATAATAATAATAATAATAATAATAATAAAAATAATTATTTATTTTTGTTTAACTTTGGTAATGGGGTTGTTCATATTTTGTTATCACTTTATAAATTACTTGCATGTCTTTATTGGTCTGCATGTTCTATAATATTAATTTCATATTGTTGTGGGTACTCGAATTTCACATTTTTTTTTAATTCTTTGTATTTTTAAATGATAATATGTGGTGATGTATTTTGCAAAATTAAATTGAGTGGATTATTTACTATTAACGAGTTTAAGAATTTGTTGGTAATTAGTTAAATTTAATGAACTTTTGTTCGACACTCGATTACATGCGCTATGAATACAACCCAACCCATTATACTTGGTTTTACCTTGTTCAATCGGTAAATAATTTTTAATTGCTTCGTTTTAGTTATTCTATGTGTAGTCGACTTGTCATATTATCTAGTATAACTTGAAATTGCGAATGGAGTACTACTATACCTATTACTCTAGGACATAAATGTAATATTACCAAGCATTCGGTGATTTTGAATGCCATTGCAGTAGCTCAGGATTCTAATAATTGTTCGTGGAGTATTGTAGGAAATACTCTTTTTATGCCTAAATAGTTTGCCATAGGCTAACTGAAAATTTATAGGCCACTTTCTGAACTGAGTATATTAAAATTTGTACTGCCTTTAACTTGAAAATTTTAAAAGATAACTACTTTTGTGTGGTAGAAAGTAAAAAGTAAGATACTGAAGGTTACTTATGGAGTTGTAATTCATAATATTAAGAACTATCCCCAATGAAACGCGGCCTATTATATTGTCACAGATGGCGCACTTATTAAAGGAATATAGGGAGCAGTACATTGTTGGGGCATTTGTAATAGCGGATGAGTTGTGAGCTAACTTGTTGTGTTACTGTATGCAGCCCTTTGTTTGTCACCTGGAAGAAGGTGATTAATGGAGGTGAACCTCGCCTTCGTGGCTGCATAGGGACTCTCGAAGCTCGTGCTTTGATCAATGGTTTTAAAGACTATGCTCTCACTAGGTATTGTTGGTTTTCCATGTGCCTTGGATGAGATATATCCATTTTCAGTATCTTTTTGCTATTAATCTTGGGCACTTTGACTCCCTTTGCTATCTTAGTTTCTTATGCTTGTTATTTACTTCTATTATCTGATGTGCCATGTAAAAGAAAGTAAATAGTTACTCATTTGTGGCAATGAACAAATCATTTAAGTTTGTAAGGTCAGAGAGAGTTTTACTTTCTTTCTCTTGTTACTTGTGAGCAAGTTCAATACATATCCAAGTTCTCTTTTTTTAATTTTTTTTTTAATCAGAGTCCACCATAGTGTATGCACACCAAGGGCTGTAAAGTTAGGTTGTGCAAACCAAATACCTTAAGTTACATCTTGTGTTTGGTATGTTATGTAGTTATTCCATGGAGCTGTGTCTCGTTTGAATCTTTAGTAGAGAGGACTAGAAGTTGGATTGGAATATGCCTATTTGGTCTTTCATTTTGTTGATACAGATTGTTGTAGTCGTCATTAGTTTGACACATAGAAATTGTCTGGATGCAATCGCAGTTGAAGCTTTGTTCATGGTGCTGTAAAATGGGCATCTATCAGGTGGTATGCCGTGCTTCATGGAAGCCATGGCGTAAATTGATAAGATGGAATAATTTCACTTTAGTGTATTAATTAAAGAGTAGTAAACATATTATTTTGATTACACTTGAAAAATAATTTTCAGCACTTCTTGTTTTGATTCAGTTTCGTATGAGTATCAATCATTTCTATTTTGTGAACTTTTGTTACCAATGGATTCTTATACTTCATATGTGGAATTCAGTGGTGTCACTGTGTCAGTACATCTAACAAATTTAATGTTTGTTGCCATCTGATTTAAAAGCAGATGATACTGAATCATTTTTCACAAAGAAATTCCTTAAAAACTCTCAGACCTTACTTAACGGAAGGCCATGATAGGATTTATGTGTCATGATATATATGCTAACCTAGTAGATATATCTTTATGACAATCTATGCAATTTGAGTCTGTATATGTGGCTACTGCCTAAAAGTATATCACCCAGAGTTATATTTTCAATTTGATGCCTTCCATTCCCTCCCTTTGTATATAAGGAGTGTTATATGGAGTGTATTTAGTTCATCATGTTCATTTTTTATCCAAATGGATTAAGGTAACTTTATTGAAAATTAGACTAAAAGAACAACTCTGAGTTGTACTTCAATCCCAAATTGTTTAGGTGTTTTGTGGTTCATTTATGAGGCTTTAAGGGTGGTAGGGTGGGCATTAGGCCTATAATTGTCGGGCTTGGAGACGAATCAAGAGATGGAGGATAGAAGTTTTAGCTGACTACAAACATTGTTTTTCTCTTTGATGGCTACGTGTCCCTTGTACTCACTTTTTTCCTATGTAGTGTGTATTGGTGCCGTGGATCAAGACTCCTATTATGATTGCATCTGTTACATTTTTAAGAACTCTCTTGGTTTTACCTTACTCTAGTAGAGGTTATACAAGTGAACTTATTATGATTGTTTTTGAAATTTTGAAATCATATTTAAGGTTTTTTGAACCTTTGAATGGGTTCCAAGTTTTAAGGGTTAATTGTAGTGCCTTTGACGTTTAATTGTTAATTCTATAAATATATTTATTGATTTTTAATTTGTAGATTTGTGTTTCCCTTTTTGTTTATGAGCAGGGTAGAACACAAGCCAATGAAATAGACCTAGGATTGTACTTCTTGATGGGTGTTGTGTTGATTATCATTGAATCGAGTATATGCTTCTTGTTTTTAGAAGTATTTTCAAAGAATACATAGTTTGTTGGTAGTTTGCAAACTATCAACAAGATAATTAAGCTTTTACTTGGAAATTGGAAAAATAAGCCTACTTAAGCTCAACCCATGTCCCATGATAACTACCACTTTCTCCCTAAATCAACTTATTTTGATACTTCATGGAGTAAATCCCAATTTTCCCTTTCTAAGATTTTCAATTGCCTCAATGGTTATTTTCCCTTCATTATTATTGTATCTTAAAGGCCATTGTTGATTCAATATTGTGTCACATCCTGATGGTTTGATTTATGGCACTTACTCACGCGCGGACTACTTTGCAGATTGCAAAGTACGCTTCACACCATGCACCACTTGACAAGTCAGGCTTTCCTTTGGGTGGCACTTAACGGATAACACATTAGACAAGCCCTCTTATAATAGTGATGCACAAGTTAGCCATGTACATCCCACACCGTTCTTACCACATAAGCTTATCGTCCCTCAATGAGAAAATAATGTGCACACAAGCAAGTAAGCTTGACGCACCACACTTTGGCATATGTCCTTGGTGCCTAAGGTGTTCCTGACCTCACTTAATCTTTAAGTATGGGAGGGAAAAGGTTGATAGAGAGAACACACAAGAGAAATGCTCTTAACATGAAAATCCATCTACTTGGTTGTCACTCTATATTTTGTACTCCTATTTATTGGTAAATCCCTAACATACTCTAATTCTAGAGCCGTCCTACTCCACTTCCTTAAATGACGTATTCTAGAATACTAAGTCTTAGATCCTACTAATACAAATGACGCTTAGAACCATTCTAGATGCTTCCCTAATATTCTTATATGTACATATATTATTCTAGATAATTCCCTATCTAGAATATACAAACAAATATTACAAGAGACATTTGGACCTCTCTTTCCGGTGACCTTCTTGTGCCCTTGAGACAAAACTTTCTAGAACTTTCTTTGGAGGTTTAGCTCATTCAACTTACTCCCCATAGTCCAAGAAGTAAACCCACCAAGTTTAGGCCCAACCCGTTTACATTTAGTCCTCAAAATGTCCTATTATTATGTTACTATAACTTAGGTTTATTAAAGGAACAAGACCTCTTGCACTTAAGTCTCTATAAGGGGAAAGCTGCCTAGGGGACCCCTATAGGACCCCTTTGGCCTTGTTGTGTAGCGATGTGTGCCCATGGGTGGGAACTTGGGCACGGATTGTGACATTCTGCCTTATCTCTAAATTCTTGACGTCCTCATCAAGATTGTGCCTACCGTGTGCAAAAGACATGTACCACTGTCCTCGATAGGGATGGAAATGGGTCGGATTTGGGTCGGGTCTTATTAAACTCGGACCCATACTCATTATTTTCAAATTAGACCCATATTCACTCCAAACCCATTGGATCCTAAAATTTCAAACACTATCTCGGGTACAAAATGGGTCTAAAATGAATCCTTAACATATTTTTAATTTTATGTGCTTATTATTTACATGTTTTATAATTGAATGTATTTTCGTATTTAAGATCTTAGAATTGTTTACCGATTAAGTGTTATAAAGGAAGATAAATTGCATTATTATGTCAAATGAAATAAATTAATAAATCCTTTCTTAAGCACACAATTTGTATCGTTGAAATACTTGCAAAACAATCTTTAGTTCAGTGAGTGAAAAACAAGTACTAGAGTCAAAATCCAACACTAAATCAAAAGTCCTAAACTCAACCGTACTTTGTTACAATGTTTTTAAGATTAAGTGCATCGCTACTACTCGTAAGTTTAAAATCGCACAGAAACTAGTAATCTCAAACCCAGTTGAATATGCTTGCGGGAGCGTGACGACGAAAAGCTAGTAATCACAAAGTATACATCAAAATTATATGAATATGTTACTTGGCGAGTGGTGATGAGAAAAAGTTGAAGGCGGCGAAGCAATGTGAATGAATCTTTAGTTTTAGTTCTAAATAAAGATTATATTTTAATTTATTTTTTAAAAACGTGTGGGTCCATGGGTCGGATCTGGGTCTAAATTTTTTGGACCCAGACCCATATCCGACCCAAGGACATTTAGATCCATATCCGACCCGGATCCAATGTGTCTAAAAAAAATTAGATCCAGACCCTAAAAAATGGGTCGGGTCTAACTGGGTTTGGATAGGGTCTTGGACCCAGCCACCCCTAGTCCCCAGTGCTGTCTTGTTTTGCTTGATGCTTACAAGTTACATTACATTTATGTTCTCCACATCCAAGTTTTTTTGTCCTTTGGAAAAATTCAGGTCAAAACTGTCCATTACAACTTTTACTAATTTGAGAGATTATAATTTGGTTAGAAAACAATAACTAGTGGGCTACAACTATATAGGGAGATCACAACTCAGTTTGTTCGTAGCTGGATGATTAGAATAACTTTATTATCAAAATATACCTTCAAAGATCCTTAATCTAATTTGAGCAATCAAGCTAATTCCTTCAAGGAAAATAGTTAAAAAAAAAAGATTAGTTAATCTTGGTGGGGAGTTTGATGCAAACTTATATTATGAATAACTGCACAAAGTTTTTTTGTCCTGTAGTTTTATAATATCTTCAGATTAGAGTATTGTAGGCTCTGATGTACTAATGCTTACTACATTTTGTTCTAGATTGTGAAAAAATATTCTTTTGGTGTCTTAAAGTTGTGTCATTCTATGATTCCTATTTTCCAATCAGTCATCCACTTGATTTGGTAGTTCACTGATTGTAATCTTCTTTATCTTTGTCAAGAATTTCTGCTAGCTTCTTCTCTGATTGCTTTTTTGTGTAATTTGTTTGGCAGATTTTTTTCCCACACCATTTTGCTGTCTGATTTACATGTGTGTTATGTCACAGTGCTCTGAGAGATCGCCGCTTCCCCCCAATTCAAGCTAAAGAATTACCCCATTTAGAATGTACAGTTTCAATACTGACTGAATATGAAACTGCTGCTGACCACCTTGACTGGGAGGTTTGTGCTTTTCTGCCTGTTATTTTGGTAGATGAATTTATGATTCCCATTCCTATGGAATTGTGCAATAATCTAACCAATTTCTTCTACTTTGTGCAATATCTTTCTAATTTGTGCTCTCATCCTCTGGGTATTTTAGGCATTATAACTTATTTGAGAAATGGTGGTAAATTCAAGGAGTGACCAATCTTCTCAAAGGGTTCTATGATTGAACTTGCTAGTTATTTATGATGTTTAATGTGGAGACTGGGGAGATAGTTTATTATTCTGTTGCTTGCTAAAGCAATGTTATTTATGAGCTTCATCTGTGCTATTGCCAGTATAATATTCACGTTTCTGAACTGACTACTGTTTTTAAAACTGGTTGTGGAAGTTACTAAATGCTGATGTTGTGATTGGGTTGAGGGTGGACCTAGTTTTTATACCTCTTTAACTCTTCTATTGTTACTGGTTACTTTAAGTATTACTTTTGCTTCAATTGCACCACCTCTTAATCGAATACAAAGCTTCCTGAACTAGTCCTTCCACCTTAACCATTATTGTATCTTTCATTTTCTGGAGGTTGAGGTGGATTACAACTTTCTGAATGTGGTACCCATGGAGCCAAGCTCTTCTCTGACCTTTACATTGGTTCCTGCATCATACTTAATTTCTTATCATAGATAAGATTTGCTGTAAGTGACGGTTCCTAGCATGCATCAATCTAGCTGTGAGCTTCCGTGGTTTTGCTTGTAATGGTTGTTTCATGAGGTACAGTTTAGGGCTGAGGAGTACATTTTATGTCAGGCAAGAAAACCAGTTTATTATCGTGGCAAGTCTATTGAATGCTTACTCTTTTGGTGGGGACTGAGGTTTGGTGGTTTTTGATTCAATGTTATGCTTTGTGCTGGTAGAGGGAGCATGAACGAACCATATTTGGTAACAATGAAGCAGAATTTAGGGTGTTGACATATATCCCATAGTAAATGTTTTGCAGATTGTAGTTTGTGTTCTTTTCTCTAAACTTGCATACAATTATAGTGTTGTAGCAAGCATTACCAAACTTTTCCAAATAATACTCTGTTGTGTACGTATTGTTTGTTAAATTTGTTTTTTCCTATAGCTGTTGTAACGAACGATAATGGGTTGGTTTTTTGTTATGCCTTTTCTGGCAGGTGGGAAAGCATGGTTTAATTATTGAATTTGTTGATCCTGACTACAATACCAGGCGAAGTGCCACATACTTACCTGAAGTTGCTGCACATGAAGGTCAGTTGTATTCGTTTTTGAAAAATTGAGTATGTTTTGTTGTATTTGATCCATAGACATCATCTGTAAGGGTGAAGCTCTAGAAATAAGACAGATATACTTCGAAGGAAATCATGTCAAAAATTGCTTGGCCATGTAAGTTTGTAATCAAACTTTCTATCTATAAGCATAGGCTCCTGAGTCCTGACATTACTAGTCATGATCGCTGAAATGGTATATCTCATATTAACAATACGTAAGAATGTATCTTCTGTCAGTTTTGTGCCTGATACACATTATCTGCAACTTGCTTGTTGCTCGTGAGCTTAAATTCTCTCCATAAATTTGGCTACCTTAGTGAATGGATTGTCACATATTCTGATTATATTCAGGTTGGACAAAGCTTGAGGCCATTGACTCCCTAATAAGAAAGGCAGGTTACAATGGTGTAATCACTGAGTCTCTGCAGCAGCGCATTCGGTTGACTCGCTACCAGAGCACAGCGTTCACAATGCACTATGGAGAGTACATCGCGTATGTGAAGAATACCCGAGGCACTGTGCTCACTATTAACGGGTTGAAGCCTGGCAATAATTAATTGTTCCACACTGCTTTCCTTACTATTTGAAGTTTTTCCTATTAAAGGAATGAATTCCATAGAAATTGGGCTGGCATCTGCCGTCCTCGCCCACATAATGCCATTATTGGCAACTTGGTGAATTTATAATTTTTCAGAATATCGAAAACTGAACACGCTTCATGGAGGTGGCTATGTTGATTGCCCCCCATCATTGTCTTTGACAGATTCTTGAATGAATATTGTAACCGAAATGACTTGTTCGATTTGTTTCTCTATATGCGCCTCCCCAATGCTCTTTAGCTCTTCTCCTTGTGCCTCTACAGGCGGAGGTCAACGCATTTAAATTTAACCTGCGGAAGTGTTGTTTGCACTACAGTCTGCTTCATTTCCAAATAGAGAGAAGTCATTATTTGCTACTCCTTTTGTCCAGGTTTTTATTTGCTACATTTGCTTGTTTGGGCTATCCCCCAAGTTTGCTACATTTTTTTTATTTATTTAGGATGAATTAGGCCAACTTTGGCCCATTTAATTATGCTTGGTCTGCATATGTTGGTAGCTATAATCTCTCTTTACCCTACCTAACACTTCCCTTTCCAGTTAACCATAGCTGTCATTTCACTCTTACTCATTTTAACTTTGGGACTCTCACCTTTGTTTTCTTATATTCCGCCTCCATTGAAAACCTAGATTTACAACTTATCTCTGAGTATCTCTCGAAAATTATCCCATCGTTATATTCCTCTTATTTTTTGCAACCCATTGGTATCTTTTTCTCATTAAATAAGAGGTGATATCATTTGGGTTTGTTTAGGGTTTTTGCTTCTGGTGTTGATTTTGCGATTGGTTTTTCTTGACAGTTCTTGTAATTTGATTGTGGTGTTGAGTTGCTTTTGTTCTCCAGATTTGGGTCATTGTGGTGTGAGTGGTCAGAGTTTGTTTCCAATACCCCTTAAACACCTCCTCCACCACTTTCATCCCCCTTAGATCTACTTCCAAATCTTTTGCCTCCTTTTCTTTCCCAAAGTGCTTACCAATTGTGGTCCATGAGACACCGGAGGAAATTTGGTCCACTCCTAATTACTGACATCGGGAAAAGAGAAGGGTGGAGAGGATGCTCGAATGGGGTTGTCACAAGGCTGATGACAGACATGAGGCCCTAAAGAAAAGTAGCCTTGAATGGCTACCCCCTGGTTATGAAAAAGGCCCAAGCCATGATATGCTCAAACTACTTGTGCCTTATTACTTTAGAAGGTCGTAGCTAAGTATTCTAAACTTACTTTATGTTGCTGCTCCATGTTCGTTTGTCTAAGATTTGTTTGAAATTTGGGTCGTCTGATTTTTGTAAGGTTTGTATTAGTTTTTTGCTTCGTATGTTGGTTGATTGCTATGATATATGAAATTCTTTGGGGCTTGTATGAAATTTTTTGTGGCTCATATGATTTATTTTAGTATGAATGTTGCTATATTCATCTCATATGTTCATGTATGGCTCTTATGATGATTTGATGTTCTCTTTTCAAAATTCTTCTTTGTTTGGTACGATCTGATGATACTTGACTCATTTGAATTTTTTATGTTCATGTAATAGGTTGTTCTAGTCTAAATATATGTTTGATTTGATTACAATGTGTACTTGGTGTTTATTGTGATGATCTACTGATATTTCTGAGAGGCTAATGTATATTTTTAGTTCACATGACACATTTTCAAAATATTATGTTCCATTCAACTTCAACATTTATATTAACATGCATATTAAGTTGATGTGCCTTCTTTTCCAAATTGAAATGCATACTTCAATAGCATAGTTACATGATTCTAGTCATACCTATGCATTGATGCTCATCATTTCCATCATGTGTTCCAATTCTTGAGCATTTAGGACATCATCTTCTTTACTTGCTAAGTCAACTGCATTTGTCACTCTTCCACTAGCTTGTTATATGTCAAATTGTACCCCAACAACTCCATTAATAAGCATATGTTGAGTAATCCATGATGAAGCACAACTTTTCAGTAATTCTTTGGGTACCTTCACCATTTTTGGCAAACAACCTTTTCTCCTATTATATTCTTTCTCACAAGAAGAAACTTATAATTATTCCCACACTTCTTTGTGTTGGTACTTTATGTGCAAATGACAAGCTCCTATTTTGCCATCAAATATGCATGTGCCATCTTTTGTGAATTATGGCCTAGCTATAGTTGTTAGGAACATAATTTTTATGATAAATCTCTTTGGTAGTGCTAATTAGAAAGATTGAGATGTTTCTCATGAAAAACCACTTCTCTTCTATGTGAACTATGTGGTATATGTGTTTAAACTCTAGATCTGTGTTTATGCTGACAACATGAGACATGCACCAATGTAATCTTTGCAATTTATTTTTTTGGTGTCAAAGTTGGATTAATAGCATTGATGTTCTTTTCAATTTTCCTCTTCTTGATAAATCTGTGGATAGTAGACTTGTTAATTCCTAATGCTTTTGCTAGAGATCTGATGTTTGTTCTGTTCCTCAATGGAACTGCTATTAGCTCTTCCACCACTAAATCCTTTGGTATTTGCGCACTTTTCCATTGTAATTCTTGGATATTCTAATGTTTTCTTCCCTTTGTACACTATTCTTCACAACTCCCCATAGCCTTTGTACTACCCATCTACTTCACTTCATTGATTGAGCTACTTTTCCAATTATTCCATGTGGTAGTTTCTTGTCTTCATTATGTGGTCCTACTTACTTTGTCTGTTGGACCCTCTTCTATGTCTGCTTATGATGCCCTTGATGTGGTCCCTTGTGATGTTGCTATAAAGAACCCAAAAAGTATGAATGTGCCTAATGCTTCTTCATTTGAGAAGCTTGATGTTGCCTCTAATGTTTGATGTTGTTATGGAGAACAAAAAGTTTGAATGTGCCTGTCCCATGTACTGTCCCTACTACCTCCTATACTGCCACATCCAAACTTATGTGCATGAAACCATCTTCAGCATAATCTTTCCCTTTTGTGTCCGAATGTGCTATTGACTTATTTTTGACAGCTCTCTTCTTTTTGTAATTATTAAAATCTAAGAGATATTAATTAAAACAGATTAGGTTGAAGTTGTGTTTATGTTTAAGAAGTTTTCTCTCCCCTCAATTAATGTAACAACTCTTATATTGAGTTAATGGTAGGGGTCAACAACAACAATAATTGGCTTTGGAAAATGTTTGAAATTTTGATTTTATTTTTAAGTTTCATATGAATTTGTTAGGAAACTAAAATTTGGCAACTTGCCCACCTGATGTGGAAACAGTCCACAGTGAGCAAGATTTTCGGTCCAAGGAATTTCCAACCTTTCAAAATTAAATTAATTGGATTTTATTTAATAAACTTAAATAAAGTAGGGAAAATTATTTTTTTTTCTATTGTAAATAAACTAGTATTATGGAACTAGTAGAATAAAGCAAGCAAATTCATTAAAAGTAGCTTTTTTATTGAAGACAAAGGGTTCAAGGAAGTTTGCTGAGTAAATGACGTTATTTGCTAGGTTGTAGGTCTTAAATGGTCATCCTAGCCTTAAAGGAGTGACAAATGGATTAATAGAGGGCTTTCAAATCTTTAAAGCTAGGGCGTGAATCAAAGAGCTGGATCAATTGGCATTAATCCACAAATTTAAGCTGCAATTCGGATTCCTTTACATTGAAATACAATTATAATGCATGGTTTTAACTTCTAGATGCCCTTTGGATTCTTTACATTAAAAGGGGATGATTAAGGGGAATTAAATGAGAGTTATGGTATTAAAAGGTCCCTGAATTGAAAAGGGATGTTATAGAAAATAATTAGCTAATTTACTTTAGCAAATTAAAGTCTTGAAAGCTTCCAATTGCCCTTGCCTTAACTCCAACAAAACTTGCTTGTTCTCCTTGGATTCTTGGTCTTTTGAGCTTCCTTTTTAATGTTTAATTAGCTTATTAGATTTTTATAGTAAGGTCATTATTTTGTTGATTAGTTTTTCTAGGGTTTAATTTTAGTTTTTATGAGGTTTTAAGTGTTATAACTTCTGATCTTTCAACTCCTTTGGGTGAGCATGTAGCCTATAAAAGAAGATGTATTTGCTTTGTTATAAAAACAAGAATGAGTGTTTTGAAAAGATTTCTTAGTGAAATCAAACCTTAGTGTTTACTTTGTGTTTATATCCCCTTTTGCTCATAGTACTTAATGTTTGAGAGTAAAAGCTTTGAGAGCATTTTACTTTGTGTTCATGCTGCTAAAAAACCACACACAACCAAAGAGTTAGTTTCAAGGTTGTGTGGTTTTATCTTGTTTGTTTCTTGTCTAAATCTATTCCTAAACTTTCATACTCACTCCAAAAGGATTCTAATCCACATCCACGTCACCACCAAAAATTTTGGGCAGTAACAACCATTTTAAGACATCTCTCTCTCTCTCTAGTTAGTTATTTCCAATGAGCTTGTACACGTTACATTACTTTACATTTTGTTAACAATTAAAAAGTATCTTTTGGCAATGGTGCAAAAAAACCGGGACTAAGGGAGTAGTTATCTATCTATAGTTATACTAAAGCACAAGATGCCAAAATCTAAAATGACATATGTTAACTTGGTGTTCTCACAATTAGGAATGGTAATGGGTCGGAGTTGGATTGGACGTAGAAAGATCCGACTTCGAACCACCTAGTTTTTGAATCTCCATTTCGGATTTGAATTCGAATTTGAGTCCGAAATCATAGATTATGAATCCGACCCGATTACTATTTTCGAATCTCCAAAATTTGATCTGATCCATCGGACCTCTATTATAATTTTATAAATCAAAAGTTGAATTCAAGTTGGTTTATATAGCTATGTTCTCATTGCTATTCCCAAATTTTTTCAATGTAGGACAATTAAATTTATAATATTGCCTCTCTTGTTTAATGTGGGGCTTATAAAGCCATTCTCTCATGTTATTTCCATTTTTTTCAATGTGTGACACTTAAGTTTTATAATAAAAACTCCCCTTTTCAATGTGAATTTTATAAAGTTATTCTCTCGTACTATTTCTCAAATTTTCTCAATGTGGATCACTTATGTTTTTTTTAGTAAACTTCTCTTTTCTAATGTAGGGGTTTATAAATCTATTATCTCATGTTATCTCTTAGTTTTTTTTTAATGTAGGTCACTCATATTTTATGATAAATCCTCCATTTTCAATGTTGGGGTTTATAAAACTATTTTCATACTATCTCTCAATATTTTTTAAATGTGAGATACTTGAATTTTATTATAATGCTTCTCTTTTTCAATGTGGGGATTTATAAAATTATCCTCTCATGATATCTCCCAATTTTTATTCCACGTGGAACACTTACTTTTACGATAAAAATTCCATTTGGTATTAAAAAATTATTCTTTCATGTCATCTCATACTTTTTGTCAATGTGAGACACTTAAATTTGATAATATTACCTCTTTTCTTGATGTGGATGCTTATATACTTAATTTCTCATACTATTCCTCACTCTTTTTTTAATGGACACTTGCGTTTTATAATATTACCTCCTTTTTCAAGGTGACGTTTAATAAAGTCATATTTATGCTATCTCCTAAATTTTTTTTCAATATGAGATACTTAGTAAAACCTCCCTTTTCCAATGGGGGGTATTATAAAGCTATTTTTCTTATAATATCACCTAATTAGTTCTTCAATTTGGGAATCTTTGAGTTTTAAATAGTTCTTCTCATTTTTAATGTGCAACATGTTACTAGATTAGAGATAAGCCAGAGTACTTAGCCACATTCCTCTCTATAGAAAAAAATTTGTATGCCTTAAAACAATCAAGGAATAAGGAAACACATTATATTATAGACAATAAAAACATGATTTATTCTTATTTATAATTTATTTGACAAATTAGACTAGTTAATTGTGCTATTATTAAACTGTTAATATTAGTTGATGACAATGATGATCAATTTTATATTACAATGTGGATTGATATGATTAGTGGATAGAAATGAAAAGCTAAAACACAATAATATTTGACATTACTCCATCATTGTCAAATTTTTAAACCTATCGTCTAAGTGAGAACAACAAAAATTTGTTTGGGAAGAAATGAGATAAAAACTTACTAATTTTAGGATTAATTTTAATAATACATGTTAGATAAATTTCTTCAATTGTGTATTTTTAATAAATAACAACATAAGAAAAGAAATGAATAAAAACAACACTTATAGTTGGTATATCAATATTAATAGTAATATGCACATCAAAATATTTTTTATACTTGATACTAATGATGCTTTTATATCATGACCTTGGTGAATAGGCTTGATAGGCCTACTCATGATTTTATTTGGTTAACATTTTCTTTACTATTTTTTTTTTTTGTAGAATACATGCAATAACTTTTATAAAATACTAGTAGAATAGTTTAAAGTTTAAAAATTACAAAGTATCAAACCAATTTTTTAGCTAACGTTTATTATTTTAAATTTATAGTAAATAATTACAACTCTATAAGTTAGTCTAGTCTTAAATACAAGATAAGATATATAACAAATCAGGAGTCAAAAAATAAGGAGGAATATATTTCTTAAATGCAACAATGAAAAAGATAATGAAATAGTTGACCAATTCATTCTAAAGAAATAAAAAATGAACGTGTAAATAAGAAAATAAGATTGAAGGTAAGAAGTACACATAGGCATTATTATTATTTGTCATTATAATAATACTATGCTACTAGAAGTCTTGAACCATGTTTGATTTTTAGTAAAATTATGTATTGATTAAAGTCATGATTGAAATTATATATACAAGATGGCAATCTAAGTTGAAAAGGAAAAAGTTATGTAAGTTTTATCCCACATCGGTGTTTGACGAAATTAAATTCTCTAATTGGGCCTTAATACTATACCATGGGCCTTTTTGTAATTAATATAAGTAATTTTTACAAAATGGAAAACAATAGTAAATAAAAATTTGTAATCAATTAATATTTTTTCATATAAATAATAAATAAAATATATTAAATATGAGCTGTATTTATTCGGGTTTGACACGGACCATATTCGATCAGATGTTGTAGAAGATCTAAGTCCGATCCATCTCTTATTCGGATTTGGACTTTTTCATCGGATTCAGACTCAGAATTTTTTGCATGGGTTTGGATTGAAATTCTTTTTCTTCGAATCATATCGGACTCGAATCAAATTTGAATTGAATTGTCATCCCTAAGCACAATAGAAATTTTTCCTCATAAATATCATAAACTTGTATAGTAATATACTATCGTGTTTCATATTTGTTTATTGCTTGAGTGTGTATAGAAAAGATTTGATAAATATCCTTTCATATACAATTATATTATAAGCAGTTATCTTTCTAAAAGTAACAAAGAAATTATTATTTTTTATAAGAATCTCTCAAGGAATTATTTGTATATATAAGTACATAAATATATGCATTAACATAAGAAAAAAAAAATTTAGCAACATGCCTAATGTGAAAAACTTTTAACATTTTAAAATATAGTGTCAAACTAGTAGTACAATAATATATATAGTACATATATCCTAAATATGAATACATCTTTACAATATCTTCAATGTAATGAATATATAACTCCATCAATATCACTATTATATAATAAGAGTATATAAATTACATTCGTTCTTTTAAAATATAGATTTATTTCCTCTCTAAATATCCCAAAACGTACCTATTTAAATCATAAATCTATTTAGAGCATAATAAAATGCAAGATGGTGGAAGCAAAATGACACATGAATCATAATAGATCAAAAAACATGTACTTTATTTCTCATCATCTTCGTAAGATGAGAAAAATATTAATGCACGATCAAATATTACTATGCAAAAAATTAGAATTATGCAAGATAACATTCTTATCAGTAGTTTATATTGTGAATGTGTGACAAATTAGAAACTACATGTAGACTTAGCTTTACATCATGTTCCACAACTCTTTACTCAAATTTCATGAAAAAAATATCTAATAATTATCATACAACTATCATTCCAACTGTCATAATGATAGAGCCATGAACAATTAGGAACCAACCCTATAAACACGATATATAAAAAAATAGAAAAATAACAATAATAAAAAACACAAGTGTTTATGAGAAAATTTAAATTTTCTCTTCTCAAATAGTATTGTATTATTAAGTTATTTCAATATAACACAATACACCCTTAATTATTAACTAACATTATATTTTTTAGCCACAGTAAACCTCTTTTATAGTCTACTCTAGAAATCTTCTTGAACTAGGATGTGTAAAATTGCCTTAGTCTGAAAACCCAGAATAATTGTACATTATAAAAACAACCAAATTTCTTACAAACATCCTATTAGAATTGGAAATAATAAAGGAGTTAGGCAAGAATATATTTCACGCATTATGCTTTAACAAAGGTGTTGTGCACCATCACCAAATTTTATATCCCTTGTTGTAAGATGCATAATAACCCATATATCATAGTGCAAAATCCACATCTTGGCCCATCACTTGATTTGGCATATACTTTGACTCAACTTTGATCCAAAGTCTGTTTGGAGTTCTTGTCGCTTTATTTAAGTTGTGTTTATTCCCTATTAAACATTCCCTTAAATGCAACTTACTCTCCTCATATTCAGATGAACAACTTTCGGTCCTTGCATTCCTTTGGACCAAAATCTATCTCCCACTACCTCATATATTATGTAGAGGTTTTGTTTATCTCACCATCCTCTCAAAATCATACTCTTATCCTAGTGACCTCAATGAATAATTCCTCACTTTTAGTAGCATATCCCAAGCCATCCAAACGACCCAAAGATATAAGATTATGATCAAACCTAGAAATATACTTCACCTTGTAAGTTTTGTGTCCTCTCATCACATTTCTTATCTCAACCTCCCTACACCCTCAAACCTCTTCATTATCGGGAAAGGTAACACATAACCCATTAACTTATTCTTGAAATCTATCATTGCTAAACCCTCCTCTGATACTAGTTTGTTACAATATATTTGTTTGAATGACTGAAAATTAACCTACAAATACAATATAGAGTATCATATTATATTATGTCCTGATAATAAGTCAATACAAAAATAACATTGGACAAGGAAGCAAAAAGTTAGTCTTAAGGTCACCGAAGAGATTTAAAAGCAACTCGATTGGAACTAGTGATGCTAAGAAAGGATGAAAGGGTTTAAGTGTGCATAACTTTTGAGATCTAAATGCTTCAACACAATATGATTATATTACTTTGCCTCACATTTATGTGTTTGTGGATAACGTTGATGGTCACGCTATGTTCTTATACTGGATGTGTTTTTAATCTATTATCAAATACTCATGGAAGTAGGCGATATGTCATAGGCTCCATTCATCACTCCATGGGTAACATTTTATTAGGAAGAAAAAAAGTTATTCGATTAAAAGAATATAGGAGCAATATATTAAATGTCTGCCACAACGATTTTATATAACCTCACCCATAATAAAGTTGAAGTATATGTAAATGATATGATTGTCAAAAGTAGTGGTTGCGAAAATCTTATATATGCTTTAAAATCATTCTTAGGATCAGGAAATATAATTCGGGATTAAATGATCAAAAGTGCATCTTTGGGGTAACTTTAGGAAAGCTCTTAAGATTTGTTGTTAGACAAGATGAAATAAAAGTTGAAATAAACAAGTTGAAAGTTATTTAGTAAATACTTCCTCTAAAAACAAAGAAAGAGATTTGAGGATTCCTTAGCATAATTCAATACACAAGCATATACATTTTGTAACTGACAACCCGATGTGAATCAAAATTAAGATTAAAGAAAAATATTCCCTAAAGCGACGAGTGTTAGGATTCATTACATTAAATGAAAGAGTACCTTTGTAATCCTCTTGTCTTAATGTAGCCCATTGATAACAAGATTTTCACAGTCATTTATGATAAACCTTGAACCAAACAATACTTATAACAACCTACAAACCACACAAGTATAGTGGGGTAAGGGGTCGAACCACGAGGACAAAGGTTAACAATACACTCCGCTTCTTAACATAACTAGACTTTTTGGTTTGAAAAACAACTAAAACTAATGGCAAAAATATAAAACACGATGAAGGAAAGAGGAAAATCAAAGGGAGAAAATGGTGACGAGATTAGAGTCACCCTAGGAAGGTGATTTTAAAAGAGAGCATGATAGGTTAAGGGAAATCAAACAATAACTAGTATGGACGCCCAAGTATGCGAGAGGAAATTGGCGATTCCACAAATCACATCGAGCGACCTATAATCGCCCTATGTCTCCAAAGGAGTTGTAGGACAAGATTCGCATTGGGTTTCGAGGGCTACTTATTGTCATCATTCCTGTTATCTTAGACAATGAAGAACATAGCCTTTCCGGTTGTCACTAATCAATCCCCAAAGAGATCTACTCATGCATGTTTAAGATGTAAGAAATGATGATAATCAATAAAATAAACACAACAGATAGTAATCTCAAAAGAAACCAATAAGAGTAAAGATAAAGCAGAAACTATTCTAGATAAGCAATAAATATTAGGCTAAACATTGAATGCAATAAAATGAACTCAAAAGTAAAGAGGAGATTGATACTTACAACCCAATGAAGATTGAGTGCAATATCCACGATTAGAATCCAAACTATAAAGTCGAAATCTTAGAGTACAAAAGTTTGAGAAAACAAAAAATTGAAAACTAGGGCTTAATGAACTAAGAGAGGCTTAAAGGCTAATCAAAGCTAAACTAATGAAAATTAGGGTTTTTTTCCCTCTACAGAAAGTGGGGTATTTATAACTTAAAACAAAAGAAATTCGAATGCCCGAAAATACCCTTGGGCTTGCCTAGAGAAGAAGTAAAATTTCCGCAGAAAAACAGATCAATTCGCCCGAATGGATGACCCGTTCGCCCAAATGTAACACCATTCGCCCGAACGTTGCTCCATTCGCCTATTCCAGCAACTCTGGTGCTTATCTACGTTTTCTTCTCTGTGCGCGATTCGCCCGAATGGGACTTCCATTTGGCCAAATGGAACCTCATTTGCCTGAATGTCTGACATTCGACCTTCCTAGTGAGAATGAAGCGCATGCTTCTATGTTGGACTACTATTCGACCGAATGGTTGTCAAATTCGGTCGAATCTGAGTGTGAATCTTGCTTTACAACTTCTTTGAAGTGTCTAATGGCTTTTGAACTTTATGGGATCTTCGGGAACGTCTTGGAATGTGTGCCCAAGCTACGATATGTGCTTCTAACCTCTTGATAATAGTGTCAAAGCCTCGAATACGTCGCACTTCACCTTGAAATCATCGAAAACACCTGAAATGACCTTAAAACAACACGAAGACACGATCAAGGTAAAATCAAGTGTAATGTGTATAAAATTAATGTAAAACCGCAAGACTTAACACTATAACGGGGTAGTAAACGTGCTCTAAAACGAGCACATCAACTTCCCCCAAGACAAGCCTTTGCTAGTCCCTAGCAAATGAACTAGCAGGGCAATGTGAAAGCATAGGGAAAAACAATGACTGAAGCAAATGAAAAGCAAGGAGAATGGAAAAACAAGATAATGCAAGCCGTGTATGTGCAAAACTCTTCCCTAGCCATGGGTGTGCAAGTACAATGGGATTAGGAGAGCATAATACCAAAAGGAACAACGTTTTCCACAGACTCGGGATCACCAAGCGAGCTATAACATAGGCCATTCCACCCACTACCTAATGAGGTCACAAGTCTATGCTCTCGAGGTTATTTTCCAAGAGAAGTGGGAAATTTCTAATACGCTCATGTGTTTGATAAGGTATATGTTTTGCTCAGAATCATCTGACTAAAGATTAGTCGGGAATTAAACACCTAAACAGGGAGAAATCTAGGGGATTGTGTCTTATCTACTCTCCAGCACAAACCTTACTAATTAGGCCAAGTTGAATAGGTTTGGAAAGGGTTGCAATGTAGGCTAGGATCAAGGTAGGGTAAAATTTGGGGATGTGGAGTTAAAGTAGAGGATATTATGCGATCCAAGGTAATAAAACCAAGAAAAACTATGACTTTCGACAACAATGCCACCCCCAAAATCCTCAAGATTAGCATAAATGAACTCTAACATATTCCAAAATCCTCAAGATACGCATAAATGAACTCTAACACATTACACCAACCTTATTCTCAAATTTTTCTCTTCCACTTTTTCTTTTCTTTTTTTTTTTCAAATTTTTTTTCTTTCTTTTTTTTTTCTTTTTGTGCTTTTCATGCAAATAATTCTGAAATATACTAAGAGTAAGATATAGTGTCATATCATCCAACGACCACTTTTGAACCAAAATACTACACTACAATGCAACGGACACTAACTTCACTATAATCACTTGACTATCCTCTAGGTAAAGAGAGGGGAAATTTGGCTCATGTGGAGTTAAATAATGTGGCTACAAAGAAAAAGGTAAAGGCACAAACTTGGCTTAACCTAAAGTCAATTAATATCCATGGTAGGCAATTTGACCATGTAGCTGTAACTACAAACGTGTTATCATCCCTAACCTTTAGAAAAGCAGACTATGCTGGAGGAGAACATATACAATTCTTAAGATTCCCTGACTAACACTCAGTAATATAGGGCTCACAATGGAGTCCTACAAGGTTCAATCCTAACCAGGCTAGTCGAAATACGCCTCAATAGGTAGTCATCCAAGCCACAAACCAAGCAAGCTTAGATCCACCAAGTTAAGTGGAAAACAGTCGATAAACTCAGACCCACAACAGGCACATGGCTAGGAAAACACGAGTTTGCATATAATCATTGTAAAGCGTACAACAGAAGCTTGTATGCTTGTTTCAAAATTTTCTCTCTTCTTTTTTTTTTAATTTTTTTTTAATTTTTAGAGCATATAAAAGAAAAAAAACTTTGGATTTTCAAGCGAGAGTAAAAGATTGTTTGAAGAAGTAGGTGAAACAAGTACTCACCTTGATGATTATGCAGAAGCAGCACATGAAACTCATTACAAGGATGAGAGTAGAAGGACCTGAAAACAAGACCAAGAAACAGAACTAAACAACAAAACAACGCAGAACCACACAACAGTAAAACCAGCAGCAAGACAAGGCAAAAGACCAAAAGCCAAACAAAAAAATGATGAGTAGAGGACAAAGGATATACACCCCCTAAGCTGGGCTGAAGCCGTCCTCGGCGTTAAGGTAGACTTGGAGGTCAAAAACTACTCATCTCCAATGAAACCCTCATCCCCATGGTCAACATTCTCATCCTCATCTTCCTCTTCTTCCCCACCCATGTAGTCTATCCCGTATTCATCAGGAGCAGCTCTTCTAGGAGCTGGTGGGGTGAAGTTGCTGAATCTACGCGTACCCACACGCAACCGGTCAAACCCATGACTTAAAGATATTTCATTATACTTGTCATGACGGGGGTACCAGGAGGGGGTGGCCATGCTTTCGCCGATCATGTGGGAGTGGTAAGCTAGGTCATACCACAGGTATCCGACCCGCTCAAAGTTTTGCTCAAGGTGATCAAGCCGGGCGGTATGATGGGCTTGGGTAGGTAGCACCTGGTCAAGTCTGGCCTCTATGCGACCTAGGGAGGACAAAATTTCAGAGTCATCCTTAGAATCGTCATGGTCTAGTAAAAACGAAGTGGAGGCCCGGGGGCGATCGCGCATGGATAGGGTGTGAGGACGAGGAGGAGGTCTAAGAGGGGGCTCGATTGAGTATCTCGGCACATCGTCATCTAAAAGGTACGAGTCGGTAAACTGTAAGAGGGGAGGCAGAATTGTGCGGTCTTGGAGGTACCGCCATCGCAGAGGGTCAGTGAAGATAAAGCCTGCCCTTACAAAACACTGCTTGTGGAGGGTAGTTGTACTAGAAAATCTATCACTAAATTTTATTAGATTGATCACATTTAGGAATTCAGCGATACGGTATATATGTCCCCCAACACATAAGTAAGTTTTAACGTCTAGGGTAGCTGTGGTGTTCAAAAATTTCCATAGTGTCATTGGAATACTAATTGCTGTGTCGGTGTGCGGTGCAAGATATCGGTGCAGTATGTGCACTTCTTGGTTTCGGACTAGGTGAAGGCTAGGGGAAGGGAACAATGTCTCCCGAGCAAATTTAAAAAACATTCTAAGGACGGGGTGTTACACATCAGAAGCATAAATGTTCCTATTTGGATAAACAAGCAGGCCAACAATCTTAGGCCACAACTCAGAAACACGAGCATTGTCCGGTTGTTTATCCAGAATAAGTTCATGGGTAAAACCAAAAATAGTGCAAAAGGCAACATAATCAAGGTAATAGGTTGCATTTCTTAATTGGAAAGACAAATGCAACCTATTCTCACGCTGACATAGGCTAAATGAACTAAGAAATTCATAAGTTAAAAGTTTGTGAGTTGAGTACCACATGGTTACCCAATTCTGAAGGCCACATGAAGTCAACAGTTCAGCAAAATTTTCATATATACCCACACGTTGTAAAATTGAAAGATCTAAGTATCGGGTAGAATTGATTTTGTGTATCTTTAACTGTTGAAAGAGTTCAAATTTCTCTAATGATGTAAAGATCACTAACCTATTTTCTTCATCAAACCAGAGTTCTTGGCGTGGGAGACGTTGTTGATGCTCAGGTTGTGGTTCAGAACCTGTTGGTTGCTCATCCCTTGTAACACCGGAAGAGGATCCTTCCCCATGTTTTTTTGATCGTTTGAAAGGATTTTGTAAGCTCCTACGTGGTCCCATGGTGGTGTAATGTGGTGGAGTAAGGTGGGTGGGTTATTGTTTAGGAGAGAAAGGGAGTGATGGTAGTGAGAGTGAGGGAGATTTTGTGAGGGTTGTTGAGAGAATTGTGAAAGAATCTGTGCAAAAATGGAGGGGTATTTATAGAACTACAGCACCATTCGCCTGAATTGAGCACCACTCGGCCGAATGGACCTCCATTCACCTGAATAGAGGGCCGTATTCGGTCGAACATCGAGCGAATTCTCAGCAATCTTCACTACCATTCGCCCGAATGGAGAAACTATTTGCTCGAATGACCTTCCATTCACCCGAATGAGAGGTCACCCTATTCAATAATCCTTGCACATTTTCATTTCTACTTCCATTCGCCCGAATGGAGGTCCCATTCGGGAGAATGGATTTTCCGTCACTCGAATGGAGTATCCATTTGAAGCTTTCCGAAACACCTACAATCTTGAGCTAGAGTTTATAATTCCAAGTCCATTCACCCAAATGGAACATCTATTTGGCCGAATGGGTCTATTCTTCCAAAAGAAATGTCATTCGATATTTTCAGGCCAGGAATAATCAAAGGATATGTCCTCTCTCAAACCAAAAATGTTTCAATGTGTACCGAGCAAGAAAATTCAAAGAAGACCGGGTTACCTCCCATAAATGCTTTGTTTAACGTTGTTTAGCTCGACTTAGCTGGGTCCATAAATAAAAAACAACACGATACAAATACCGAAGCGAAACCAACTGCTTCAAACCCAATAAAACTCAAAAGAATGATGATTCAAAGTTCAGATACTTGTTTTAGACCAATCATTCAACTTCAACATCAACTAACCTTATGTGCTCGACAGTGTTGACTTCGTGAATGCTACTTTCACGGAAGAGTTTTAGCCGTTGCCTATTCACAATGAAACTACCTCCATGATGATTTTTCAACTCTACCGTTCCATAAGGAAATACTTGTAGGATCTCGAACGGCCTAGACCACCTCGATTTTAGTTTCCCGGGGAATAATTTTGCTCTTGAATTGAAGAGTAGTACTTTGTCTCGTACAAGGAATTCTCGTTGAAGGATCTGTTGGTCGTGCCAACGCTTAGTTTGTTTCTTGTAGATGTGCATGTTGTGGAATGCGTCTAGCCTTAATTCTTCCAATTCTCTTAATTGTGCAGCTCGCTTCTCATAGAATAATTTAGGGTCCAAATTAAGGGTTTGGATCGCCCACCAAAATCTGCACTCCAATTCCACTGGTAAATGACAAGACTTCCCATACAATAGCTAGAATGGGGTGGTTCCAATTGGGGTTTTGTAGCATGTACGGTGTGCCCAAAGAGCATTGTCTAACTTGGGAGACCAATCTTTCCTATTCTGGTTAACCACCTTCTCTAGTATTTGCTTAATCTCCCTGTTGGCAACTTCCACCTGTCCTTGAGTTTGGGGATGGTAGGGTGAACTGACTTTGTGCACGGCTCCATACTTCTTCAATAATTTGTTCAGCTTATTCTTCGCAAAGTGGGAACTCCCATCACTCATGACTATCTTGGGAACACCAAATCGAGGGAAGATTATGCTCTTAAAAAGCTTCATAACTACCTTGTGATCATTTGTAGGCGAGGCGATGCCCTCCACCCACTTAGACACATAATCTATCCCTACCAAAATGTATTGGTTTCCATGAGATGACACAAAGGGACCCATGAAGTCAATACCCCAACAATCAAAGACTTTACACTCAAGGATGTAATTTTGAGGCATCTCATTCCTTATTGAGATATTTCCAACTTTTTGGCATCTCTCACAGCTCTTCACAAACGCTTTAACATCTTTATGCAAGGTGGGCTAATAGAAAACCGTGGTGGCGACCATAGCAGTAGTGTTCATTATCCCATGATGGCCGCCACACGTGTATGGGTGATAGTGAGTTAAAACCTTTGGGACCTCCTCTTCAGTGATACAATGGCGGATTATGCCGTTAGCGCAGGCATGAAAAAAATAGGGGTCTTTCCAAAAGAAATTTCCAACTCTCCCAATGAAAGCCTTTTTCATTGCTCTAGATTCAAACTTTGGTAGCTCCCCCCAAGCTAAATAATTTGCAATATTTGCAAACCAAAGGGCTTTCCCAACGAATAACGCTGCCATCAAAGTTTCTTCAACCATTTCATCTTGGATAGGGAAGGAGTCATTATTAAGCTCAGGTAACCTAGACAAATAGTCAGCTACCACATTTTCACTTCCCTTCCTGTCCTTCAATTCAAAATGAAACTCTTATAATAGAAGCACCCAACGGATCAACCTTGGCTTTGCATCCCTCTTCATCATTAAGAATTTCATGGCCGAGTGATCCGTGAATACTACAACCTTAGAACATATCAGATACTAGCGCAATCTCTCAAAAGCATAGACTACTGCCAGCATCTCTTTTTCTGTAGTAGAGTAGTTGCGTTATGCTGGATCCAGTGTTTTATTGATATAGCATACGACATGATGATTTCCTTTCTTTTTTTGTCTAAGAACTGCACCTACAGAGATATCACTGGCATTGCACATTAGTTCAAATGGCAAACTCCAATCAGGAGCTTGCACAATGGGTGCAGAGATCAAAGCTTGCTTTAAACAATTAAAGGCATTGAGGCATCTCTTATCAAAGTTAAATTCGATATATTTTTGAAGCAATTCATTTAAGGGTTTAGCTAAGGTCGAAAATCCTAAGATGAGATGCCTATAGAACCCTGCATGTCCAAGAAAGGACCATACTCCTGTAACCAAGGTAGGTACAGGAAGGTTCCTTATCACATTTATCTTAGCAAGGTCTACCTTGATGCCTTTGAAGGACACTTTATGGCCTAAGACAATGCCTTCCTGGACTAAAAAGTGACACTTCTCCCAATTCAGCACAAGATTCGTCTCTTGACACCGTAACAAAACCTTTTCAAGATGTGTCAAGCAAGTGTCAAAAGATGAACCCCTAACAGAAAAATCATCCATGAACACTTCCATAAAGTCTTCTAGCATATCAGCAAATATAGCAGACATATACATCTGGAAAGTGGATGGAGCATTGCACAATCCAAAGGGCATTCTCCTATAAGCAAAAGTCCTAAAAGGACAAGTAAAAGTTGTTTTCTGTTGATCCTCGGGGTGGATAGGGATTTGAAAGAAACCCAAATAACCATCCAGAAAATAAAAGTACTTCTGCCTTGCCAATCTCTCAAGCATCTCGTCGATGAAGGGCAAAGGGAAGTGATCCTTCCTTATAGCCTTGTTGCGTTTGTGATAATCAATACAATCTTTCTATCCTTTGGTGGCTCTAGTTGGGACCATCTCACCTTTTTCATTCTCGATAATGGTCATTCCTCCCTTTTTTAGGACAACATGAACAGGGCTAACCCACCTACTATCTGAAATTGAGTAGATGATACCGGCCTTGGGGAGTTTGAGTTCATCCTTAACTACCTCTTTCATGTTGGGGTTTAGCCTTCTTTGTGGCTCATTTGAGGAGAAATGCTCATCGTTAAGATGAATCCAGTGCATAATAAGGGTTGGACTAATCCCTTTTATATCACCAAGTGAGTACCCTATGACACCTCGATATTTTCTAAGTAAAATAAGCAATTTTTCCAATGAGGCATTATTAAGCTCAGAACTCACAATGAATGGACTCCCCTCATCATTATTAAGATAACCATATTTAAGGCTAGGGGGTAGAGGTTTCAAACTTACTTGGGGGAAAGGCTTGGAACTCTCCTCCTCATTGACAATACCCTCCTTAACCTCATGCTGTGGCTCAGATTCAACTTCTTTGCTTGTACATTCCTTGGCCCTGTTCACTTGGTTTTCCAACTGCTAATCTTCTTTATAAGTATCCTCATCAGTCATTAAATACCCGATTTCTATTTCCCTCTGATATTTCTCAAATTCCCTTTCAGCAACTTCAAGGTGGTAGACTTGTTCAACCATAGGCTTCTTCAAGAGCGGAGAGATTTTGAAGACTACCTTCACTTGGGCTACTTCCACTATTATGGTGTTATCATGGCAATTAATAACCTCCCAGAGTGTTTTTAAGATGGCTCTTCCCAAAATGAGTGGAGTATAAGGGTCCTCTTCCATCTCCATCACTACAAAGTCATAGGGGACCATTAGTTCTCCCACTTGGATAGGTATATCATCAAGCTCTCCACATGGAACTTTTATGCTCCTTTGTGCCAATTGGATTGTCTTTCTTGAAGGTTTGAGGCTAAAGGGTAGCTTCTTGGCAATGGATAGAGGTATAAGGCTAATCAAAGTCCCTAGATCGGCGAGCGCCCCTTTGGAAACATGATTCCCCAACTTTACTAGAAGGTTGTATGGATTGGGATCTCGCTCTTTTATAGGCATTTTCCTTGTAAAATGGAACTAACTTGATGGGGGAGACTAATTACTTCTTCCTTAAGCTTTTTCTTATTGGAGAGTAAGTCTTTCAAGAACTTAGCATACTTGGGCATCTGTGCCATTGCATCTAGAAACGGAATCTTCATCTTCATCTTTTTCAAGTGTTTTAGAAATCTCTTGAAATTCTCATCTAGTTGCTTCTCTACTCTCCTATAAGGGAAAGGAAGTGAAGGAGCATACAAGCTATCTAGCATCTTTCTCTTCTCAATCCTCTTCTTTCTCTCTTCTTCAATTTCTATCAACTTCTCACTCCTTATCTTTTCTTCCTCATCATCGATCTTTTTAGGCTTGCCTCTTTCACTGTCAACTCTCGATCTTTCACCTTGTTCCTCTTCTTTCTCATTCACATTTACTCTTGTCTCATCACCAACCCTTACCAAAGGTGCATCAATTGGATATGAAGGGCCGCCATATTGAGTCCTTGATCTCAGGTGGATAGCTTTTGTAGTGTGTTGGTTTAGGTTTGGGCGCTGAGGTGGAGGTTGTGTAGAGGGGTTAGGTTAAGGGTGAGATAGGAATAGTGGTTGTGGAGGAGGGCTAGCCATTTGAGCGAGTTGAGTTTCAAACAAATTTTGCTGAGCTTGGAGTTGTTGCATCTGATGGATGAGAGTCTGATTTATCTAAGTGAGACTCTGGTTCTGCTGAGCTAGAGAAGTTACTTAGGAGGCTAAATGGTCATTACTTGAGGTGTGATTTTGCTATGGTTGTGAAACCCCATGATGAGATTGAATAGGTGGGAAAGGCCGATTTGAACCACCTCTAGGCCCTTGATTAAACTCCGGTGGTCTATATGAACTTGGCCTTGGCGCATTTCCACTCGGTTGGTTCCCTTGAAAACCTTGATTATTGAACCCACTCTAAGTATTTCTATTATATCCTAGATGGAAGTTTCCTTGGTTTTGATTTGAATTGAAAGGAGGTCTATATGGTTGATTGGTGAAAGGTTGTTGCCTATACCCTGCTCCTTATCCTTGTCCTTGTCCACCATAGTTAACTGCTGCAACATGATCAGGATTATACCCATAACTGTCATAATTCATCACCTGTGTCTCTGGATTGTAACCACCATAGTCAACTACAGTAACATGCTCATAGTGCGAACCACCATAATAGGAAGTATCATGGTTGGTACCCCCACAAATCGCACATGCAAAGTGCTTTTCACGCACCAAAGGGGTGTTCAAATTACCAGCTAGGCTTAACTTGGACAGATTCTTGTCAATAACTGCTTTAATTTTAGCACTGATGGTGTCTAGGTTGGTTGTGTTAATCATCCCTCTTAGTAAACCCTTACTCCTTGCTCCTCCCCAGGCACTATTCTTAGCAACTTCCTCAATTTTGGCTTTTACCTGGTTGCATGGAATCTTGGAGAGTTGGCCACCCATTGCTAAGTCTAGAAGAGCCTTGGTAGTATCATTGAGGCCTTCATAAAAGAATGTGTTCAGGTGGTTGTCCCCATATTCATGATAAGGACATGCACGTATCATCCTCTTGAACCTAGTCCAAGCCGTAGTTAAGTTCTCTTCATCTTCTTGAGTGAATGATGTAATCTTTTTACGCCAATCCTGTGTTCTCGCAGTAGGATAAAACCGTTCCAAGAATGCAGTTTTCACTTGGGCGCAAGTGGTGATAGAGTTTGGCTCAAGGCATTTGTACCAGTCTCTAGCGTTCCCCGCTAAGCTCAAATGGAATAAGTGCAGTCGAACATAATCAGGGTTGTTGGGGCAAGGAGGGATAAGTCCACAAATATTAGAGAATGCTTTGAGATGTTGAAGAGGACACTCATTTCTTAATCCACTAAAAGGTGTTTCCTTAACCATCCTTGTGAACTGGGGGTGTATTTGGTATGGCGTAGCAGCAACAGGAAGCACTACACCCCCTTGGAACTCTTGGGAACCCGGTCCCGAACTGACCGAACAACTGATGTTCGTCGGCCATTGTGGATGTGGGAGGAATTTGAGCAGAATGTGGGGTATGTTTTCTTGGAAGTTGTTTTCTTAAACGTTGGACCTCGGGATTATATGGTACTATCGGTTGATTTGACTTGCGCGTGCTATAGAGCATGCAAACAACACTGCAAACCAAGGGTAACTACTGACTAACAAAGATAAACATCAACAAAAACGAAATAAAATAAAGCTATATTAAGAACGACAAGAGTCTAAATATAACGCCTTATCCCCGACAACGGCGCCATTTTGATAACAATATTTTCACAGTCGTTTATGCTAAACCTTGAACCAAAGAATACTTATAACAACCTTCAAACCACACAGGTATAGTGGAATAAGGGGTCGAACCACGAGGACAAAGGTTAACAATACACTCCGCTTCTTAACATAACTGGACTTTTTGGTTTGAAAAGCAACTACAACTAATGACAAAAATATAAAGCATGATAAACTAAAGAGGAAAATCAAAGAGAGAAAACGAGGACGAGATTAGAGTCACCCTAGGAAGGTGATTTTAGAGGAAATAAAAAAATAACTAGTATGGACACCCAAGTATGCGAGAGGAAGTTGGTGATTCCACAAATCACATCAAACGACCTATAATCGCCCTATGTCTCCAAAGGAGTTGCAGGACAAAATTCACATTGGGTTTTGAGGGCTACTTATTGTCATCATTCCTATAATCTTAGACAATGAAGAACAAAGCCTTTCCTAGGGTTTCACTAATCAATCCCCAAAGAGATCTACTCACGCATGTTTGAGATGTAAGAAATGACGATAATCAATAAAATAAACACAACAGATAATAATCATCAAAAGAAACCAACAAGAGTAAAGATAAAGCATAACTATTCTATATAAGCAATAAATATTAGGCTAAACATTGAATGCAATAAAACAAACTCAAAAGTAAAGAGGAGATTGATACTTATAACCCAATGAAGATTGAATGCAATATCCACGATTAGAATCCAAACTACAAAGTCAAAATCTTAGAGTACAAAAGTTTGAGAAAACATAAAATTGAAAACTAGGGCTTAATGAACTAAGAGAGGCTTAAAGGCTAATCAAAGCTAAACTAATGAAAATTAGGGTTTTTTTCCCTCTGCAGAAAGTGGGGTATTTATAACTTAAAACAAAAGAAATTTGAATGCCTGAAAATGCCCTTGGGCTTGCCTAGAGAAGAAGTAAAATTTCCGCAGAAAAACAGATCAATTCGCTCGAATAGATGACACGTTCGCCCGAATGTCACACCATTTGCCCGAACATTGCTCCATTCGCCCATTTCAGCAGCTCTGGTGCTTATCTCTGTTTTCTTCTCTGTGCGCGATTCGCCCGAATGGGACTTCCATTCGGCCAAATGGAACCTCATTCGCCCGAATGTCTGCCATTCGGCCTTCCTAGTGAGAATGAAGCACAAGCTTCTATGTTGGACTACCATTCGACTGAATGGTTGTCAGATTCGGTCGAATCTGAGTCTGAATCTTGCTTTACAACTTCTTCGAAGTGTCTAATGGCTTTTGAACTTTGTGGGATCTTTGGGAATTACTTGAAATGCGTGCCCAAGCTACGATATGTGCTTCTAACCTCTTGATAATAGTATCAAATCCTCGAATACGTCGCACTTCACCTTGAAATCATCGAAAACACCTGAAATGACCTTAAAACAACTCGAAGACATGATCAAGGTAAAATCAAGTGTAATGTGTATAAAATCAATCTAAAACCGCAAGACTTAACACTACAACGGGTTAGTAAACGTGCTTTAAAATGAGCACATCATCCATACCAAGAGAATCTTTATTACTATAACTCACTATGATTGAAACTACCATAGGAGCCCTTCTCGCCTAACTCTAGCAGGATACTAGGAAAGTGGGACATATATTATTTTATTAATAAATTCTTGGAGTATGAAATTAGGTAGACTCCATTATTGCCCTAATTTATGCCAATACAAAGTCTCAGACATTATCTACAAGCTCATATGACATACCTTATTTTTAGGCTAGAACTTATCAAGTATATCTTTAAGAAGTCGATAACATGCGAAAATTAGCAAAGTGGCATGCCATATTGTCAAAGTTTGACATTAAGTGTGTAAGTCAAAATCATCCAGAATAAGAGCCGTATCCAAAGCACTCAAAAATAATTTTAAAGTTGGTATTATATATACATAAAAATTAACTAAACAAAACCTAAAAGAATCGACTTCTTTATTATAACTTTTGACTTACCAAGGTAAAGAACTATTATTAAAAAATTGTATATATTTTATAATAATTACTATAAGATGAGACGATTAATTTAAGTTAAAATAATTTTAAAAATAAAAATCTACCTTAATAGCTAATAAAATAATTAAAATTCAATAAATTATATCATGATTTTGAATTCCTACCTTTTTTAAATATAAAATACAAATAAATAAAAATTTATAAAAAAATGCACAAATATTAATTTAGTAATTGAATACGTAATATGTCATGTGCTCAAACTTAAGTCATAAATTATGGATCGTGTACATTTTAAATTTGTGACTAACATTGATAATTCAATTATTAAAGTTAAGAGATTTATCTTCCTTCGTCAAAATATTCCATCATAAAATTTAGAAAAATTAAATTTTAATAAAACATGATGGTACAACTAATAATTATTATAATTTGGAAATAAGGCTTAAATATATACCATATTTTAAATGTCCAATATTACTAATCTTACTAATAGAATAACGAATTTGAGTATAATAGCCCAAATGGTGAGAATTTTCAAGTAAATAACTCCAAAAATCAGCTTAATCCCAATGAAGGCATTCATAAGGTTGTTTTGACCTTATGAGTGATCTACTTTCAATAAAATTTTAAGCCAAATAATAATATTCTTTTCTATCTACAAGTCATGGTCGAATTGGTCATTTAAGGTATGATATTCATTTGAACTACAATGGCTTTGATCCATGAGTGGATTCAATATCCCATTATGATTAGTATATACTGTTGTTTTAGTGCTCGAACCGACCACAACTCATTAACTATATACGACTTCAAGTATGAAGAATCCTTCTATGCTTGCATGTGTTTGACAACATGAAACTTATTTGCTTAAATTTTTTTATCCTTCAAAAATAGTCATAATCAACTTAATAAACAAAGACTACATACTAGTAGGAGCCCGTTCTTTAAGACAAAAGAGAAGATGAGTTTTATATGTTTGATTATCTTAATATAGGCTCTTAACCCTCATTTCTTTAATAAAGACAACTCATCAATTTTTGTAATGAAGTCACACATATTTTGCAAGTTATTTCCTTAAACAAAATTTAAAAAGAAATGTTTTAAAAATATTCAAATTTTTCATTATTCGGGTAAAACTAAGGTGATGATTTTACACATTTTAAAACTAGCCTCGTAAGACTAAATTATGGGATTCTTGGATTGAGAAATCTAAGGCTTATTCCTCTTTGATTTTCTCTTTAATCTTGTCTAACATTCTTGTGTCCAAATTGACTTTTTCTTATTTCATTATAGACTCAAGACTTCAAATAGACTGCATTCAACATCACATCGACCCCTTAATATATATTTTATCACTTTAATATTCCACTTCCTAAACTTCTCACAGAGTTTGTTAGCCATCACAAAACTATTTAGAAAATAACTGGAATTCCTACTAAACTCATAAGCAACATCATTATCCTTTTCTTCATATAACTAATATCCAAGTTATGGTCCTTAAATCAACTCTAACCTTCTCCTTTCCCTTGTATTCATATGTGTGAAGATGTATTTTAAGCTCTTGTGATAGGTGCAAATCTCACAAGTCTTTCCATTGGGACAACACCTCTAAATCTTTTACATAAATTCAAAGGATGCTAACTATAAATCATGAGAAGGGTAATTCCCATCACAAGGTTTCTATTACCTAGAATCATACACAATCAATCTTCCATTTTGTATTTCAATGCATCACTATAGACTCCATATATATCACTTCATAAGGTAGAGCTAAACCTTGTGCCGTAGTAAGCCTATATTGTCAATAAGGCAGGATGATGGTATGGATGGAAATTGAATGAGAATTTAGTAGGCATACCTAATTGTGCCTAACCATGGTTAAATAGCATTTTAAAAAAATATTTAATCTTGTAAAATCCTATCATAAAGGTAATTTACAATAACTTTAAAAAAGAAAGGGCTAGAATTGATAAATATTTTTTTAGTTGACCAGATATAATTTCAAAAAATAGAGAGTTACCAATGAGAATTACCTAATAATTTTTAAAATATGAAAAGAGTCCAAAAATACAAAAGAGATTCTTTATATAAAAATAGTTTATAGAAGCTCAGTTTAACTAAATACTTTGAGCATGTATGTGTGTCATTTATTAATATATATTCTTGTTGAATTAGTGGTACTTTTTGGAGAGTTACAAATTAGTTCTTATGAATCACGTATTATATTGTATTTCATGACAATAAATAAATCGGGTTGTAAGATGTCTTTAAATTTATACTTTTTGATATGGGAACAGGAGGATAGAATGAAAATGAATATCAAGGTTGTGGGAATTGAAACAAGCAGGCACTTATGATTGAAGAAAGAAAAAACAAAGAGATTTAGTTTTAAACAGAAGTTTATATGTTTATTTAGATAAACTAGTCTTTATGAACGAATATATGATAAAGTTGATTTTGTAATCTTGAATAAGAATTATTTTTTGTAACCTTTACATTGATATTTGTGTAAAAGTACGCACAACTTTTTTCTTTTTAGATTGGAACAATGTATGTACTATGCTACTTAATAGTGTAAATATATTATGTTAAGTATTAGTTTCGTCATATTTTTAATTATTACTATTATTACTATTTTTATTATTATTGTTTTAGTTATGATTATCAATTTACGAGTAACACTTTTAAAGTGTTACTATAGGTATTAAAAAGAGTTAAATAAAGTGCTACTTTGATAACCGGTTTTCTAGGTCGTTAACTAAAAGACAGGTTATGCAAACAATATTTATTCCAACCTACAAACTATACGAGTATAGCGGAGTAGGGGGTCGAACCACGAAGACAAGGTATATCAAGACTTTGACTTTTAACACAACCGGACTATTTGGGGTTGGAAATTCAGTTAAAACTAATAGGTGGAAAATAGATGACGACAAATCACGAAGTAAAGCAAGTAGAGAAAAACGGGGACAAGATTGGATTCACCCTAGGAATGAAGCTTTAAAACCGAACATGATAGGTTAGAGAAAATCTGATAATAACTAGCATGGATATCCAAGAATACGAGAGGAAGTTTGTGACCCTATAGATCACACGAACAACCTATAATCGCCCTATGTCTCCAAAGGAGTGGCAGGACAAGATTCGCATCGGAATCCGAAACTATTTATTAACATCGTTTCTACAACCTTAAGAAATAAAGATCATAGCTTTCCTAGGGTTTCACCGATCAAAACCCCTAAAGGATTTACTCACTCATATTCATGCTTAAAGACATAAAGATATTAAAAGATGCAGCAGAAACGAACATGGAATGAAATCGCGAGAATGAAAACACAATCAGAATTAATAAACGAATAACTTAGAACTAAACATGCAATGAAATAAAGCAATGAATTAAGATTAAAGGAAGGAATTGAACTTACAAAAAGCTTCAAATTGATATCCACCAAAAGAATTCGAACTACAAAGCGTTGAAGAAAAACTGAAAATCGAAAGCTAAAACTAAAAGAATTTGGAGGCTAAGAAATCTAAAAGTGCATAAAAGTATTAAACCTAGCTCCCCCCCTCCTCATCAGACAGAGGAAGGGGGTATTTATAACAAAATAAGAAAAACCTACGAAAAACCCTAAAATGCATAGGAGCCGGCCCTAAAAAGTAGTAGTTGATCCGTTGGAAAACACTGTCATTCGCCCGAATATAGGTATCATTCGGCCGAATGTGATCCCATTCGCCCGAATTGTCTTCCATTCGCCCATTCCAGAGGCTTCGGGGAATCGATCTCTGTCAAGCATTCGCCCGAATGTATAGGTTGATTCGGCCGAATGGGAGCTCATTCGCCCGAATGAGTTCCATTCGGCCTTTCCAGTAGCAAGGCTCGAGAACTCTGAAGACTGCCTCTCATTCGACCGAATGAGTCTCAGATTCGGTCGAATCTGCAGCCCTTCGGTCGAATGTCTCTCAGATTCGGTCGAATCTGAGAGCATTCTTTCCTCTTTTCACTTCCCTCTTTTCTGAACTCCTTGAAATCTTCATGAGTGACTTCAAACACTTGCCCAAGCTAAGATACGTGTGTCAAAGGCTCGAATGTATTGCCTTTCACCTTGAAATCATCAAAAGTGCCTGAAATGAACTTAAGACAACTCGAAAACAAGACCAAGGTAAAATCAAGCATAATGTACATAAAACCAATACAAAACTATGAGACTTGACACTAAAATGAGTTAATAAATGTGCTCTAAAACGAGCACATCAACTTCCCCTAAGCTAGACCGTTGCTAGTCCCTAGCAAACGAAATAGAAAGGTGAAATGACAGCTTAAGGCAATATGAATGAAGAAATGAATGAAGAGACTAATGAAAAACATGGGAAGTGAAGCTCAAGTCAATGCAAGCCGTGCACATGCGAAACTCCTCCCTAGCCATGGGTGTGCAAGTACAATGGGATTTAAAGAGCATAATCAACTTTTTACACTTACTCGGGATTGCCGAGCAAGCCACATCATAATTCATTCCGCCCACTACCTAATGAGGTCGCAAGTCTACGCTCCCAAGGTTATTTCCCATGAGGTGTGGGAAATTTCCATTACGCTCATGTGTTTATGGGGTATGTGTTTCACTCGAAGTCATCCGACTAAAGGTGAGTCGGGAATTAAACACCTAAGCAGGGAGAAATCCCGTAAATCGTGTCTTATCTGCTCTCCAGCACTGATCTTACTAATCAGGTTAAGTCGAACAGGTTTGGAAAAGGGTTGTAATGTAGGTTTGGATCGAGGTATGGTAGAATTTGGGAATGTGGAGTTGAAATAGAGGATAGTAAGTGATCCAAGGAAGTAAAACCGAGGAAGATTACGCCTTCCGACAACCATGTCAATCCCAAAATTCCCAATAGTAGACTAATACACTATGTCAACTTTATTCTCAACTTTTTCTCTAATTTCTTTTGTTTATTTTTTTTTCTTTTTTTCTTTTTTTTTTCTTTTGTGCTTTTCAAGCTTTTTCTGAATTTTCTGTGTGCATACTTCTTTGAAATGCACTAAGACTAGTGTATGTAGTCAAATCATCCAATGATCATTTCCCTAAACCGAAATCCTATATTACAATGCTACAAATATCAACTTCACTATGATCACATGACTATCCTCTAGGTAAAAAGAGGGAGTATTTGGTTCATATGGAGTTAGATAGCGTGGCTACAAAAGAAGGTAAAGGCACAAATTTGGCTCAACCTAGAGTAAATTGATTTTCATGGTAGGCACTTTGGCTATGTAGCTTTTAACTACAAACGTGTTATCATCCCTAACCTTTAGAAAAGTAGACTATGCTGGAGGAGAACAGACACAATTCTTAAGATTCCCTGACTAACACTCATCAATATAGGACTCATAATAGAGTCCTAAAGGCTCAATCCTTACTAGGTTAGTCGAAATGCGCCTCAATAGGTAGTCATCCAAACCACATATCAAGCAAGCTCAGATCCCCCCAAGCTAAGTGAAAAACAGTTGATAAACTCATACCCAAAACAGGCACAGGGCTATGGGAATACGAGTTTGCATAAAGTCGGTGCACAACAGAGGCTTGCATGCTTGTTTGGGATATATGATGGGAAAGGGGGCATGTGGTGCAAAGAAGGGTAAAAATATATATATATATATAAAAAAAAACAAAACTTAAATACATAAATTTGGATTTTCGCATAAGAAATCATACCAGTACTGGGTGCAGCGGTATGTGGAACTTCTTGTATATATACCTGAAAACAACACCAAAAAGCAAAGCGCAAAGCACAAAATAACACCTAGAAATAAAACACGAAGCAACGAAACACTACACAACACTAAACTGACAACCAAGACCAAAGGACACGCGAAAGAATGAGTAGTGGACTATGGATACCCCCCCCAAGCCAGGATGAAGCCGTCCTCGGCGCTAAGGGAGGCCGTTAGGTCCACCACTACTCATCCCCCATAAATTCCTCATCATCCCCTTGGTCATCCTCCGCATTAACCTCTTCCTCCCCACCCGTGTAGTCCATCCCATAGTCGTCCGAGGCTCTTCTAGGAGCCGGCGGAGTGAAGTTATTAAACCTACGCCTACCCACCCGCAACCGGTCAAACCCATGACTTAGTGATATTTCGTTATAGTTGTCATGGAGAGGGTACCAGGAAGGGGTGGCCATGCTTTCGCCAACCATGTGAGAGCGGTAGGCCATATTATACCATGGGTAGTTCGCCCGCTCGAAGTTTTGTTCGAGGTGTTCGAGTCGGGCGGTGTGGTGGGCTTGGGTGGTGAGGACCTGATCAAGCCTTCTCTCTATGCGTCCTAGGGAGGACATAATGTCAGATTCAGACTCATCGTCTGAATCGTCATGGTCTGGTAAGACCGAGGTAGAGGCTCTAGGTCGGTCACGCATAGAGAGGGTGTGAGGGCGAGGAGGTGGTACAAGTGGGGGCTCGACAGCGTATCTCGGCACATCGCCTTCTAAGAGATACGAGGCCCCAAACTGGACCAGGGGAGGTAAATGAGGGCAGGGAAGGGGGATGGTGCGGTCTTTCAAGTACCGCCAACGCATGGGATCCGCAAAAATGAAGCCAGCCCGTACGAGACATTGCTCGTGAAGGGTAGTGGAACTGGCATATCTTTCGCTGAATTCCACAGGATTCATGACGTTCAGGAATTCAGCAATACGGAATACGTGTCCCCCTAAACATAAGTCAGTAGTAGCGTTTAGGGTGGCTGTGTTGTTTAGAAACTTCCACAGCGTCATTGGCAGGCTTAGTGCAGTGTCGTCGTGTGGTGCAAGATAGCGGTGCAAGATGTGCACCTCATGCATTCGTACTAGGTGAGGGCTAGGGGAAGGGAACAAAGTCTCCCTAGCAAATTTAAAGAACATGCGCAAAACTGGGTGTTGCACATCAGAGGCATATATGTTCCTATTCGGATAAACAAGCCGGCCAACTATTTTAGGCCATAGCTCGGAAACCCAAGAGTTGTCCGGTTGTTTATCCGGAATAGGCTCGTTATTGAAACCAAATACGGCACAAAATGCAGCATAATCAAGAAAATAGGTTGCATTCCTTAGCCTAAAAGATAAATGCAACCTACCATCCCGTTGGCACGGGGTTAGGGAACTAAGAAACTCATAAGTTAAGAGCTTATGAGTCGGGTGCCACATGTTTATCCAATTTTCTAACCCACATGCAGTTAATAATGCAACAAATTGCTCGTATATACCCATTCGTTGCAAAATTGATAGGTCTAAATAACGAGTAGAGTTGATTTTTCGTACCTTAAGTCTTTGGAAACGCTCATATTGCTCCAAAGATACGAAAATAACCGTAGGGTGGTCCTCATCGAACCACAGTTCCTGGCCGGGAAGCCTTTGTTGACCCTCCGGTTATTGAGAACCAGTTTGTTGAGCTTCCTGAGCCGCACCCGAAGAGGAACCCTCTCCATGCTTCTTGGACCTTTTGAAGGGGTTCCTTAAAGTTCTCCTTGGACCCATGGTAATTGAAGATGATTTGGAGGGGAGTAGAGGGATTTGAGAAAGAGCAAGAATATTGGATGAGAGTCTGATTAATTTGTGTCAGACTCTGGTTCTGTTGAGCAAGAGTTGTTACTTGGGAGGCTAAATGGTCATTGGTTGAAGTGTGACCATGTTGTGGTTAAGGAGCCACATGATGAGGCTGACTAAGGGGAAAAGGCAGGTTTGAACTATTTCTAGGTCCTTGGTGAAACCCTGGGGGTCTATACACATTGGCCCTAGGTACATTCCCATTAGTCTGGTTCCCCTAGAAACTTTGGTTATTAAATCCACCTTAACCATTTCTGTTGTATCCCGGGTGGAAGTTTCCCTCGTTTTGGTTGGAGTTAAAGGGAGGTTTGTACTGTTGGTTGTTCGGGAAAGGTTGCTGCCCATACCCTACTCCTTGGCCCTGTCCACTATAGTTAAGGGCTGCCACATGATCAGGGTTATACCCATAACCGTCATAGTTCATCACCTGTGGTTCTGGGTTATACCCTCCATAGTCAACTGCAGCTACATGCTCGGAGTGCGAACCACCACAATAAGATGTATCATGGTTGGTACCCCCACATATGGCACATGCAAAGTGCTTTTCACGCACTGGGGGGTTGTTCGAACTACCGGCTAGGCTTAGCTTGGACAACTTTTTATCAATAACGGCTTCTATTTTGGCGCTAATGTTGTCCAAGTTAGTTGTGTCTATAATCCCTCTAGGTAATCCCTGACTCCTAGTTCCTCCCCAGGCATTATTCTTAGCAACTTCCTCTATTTTAGCCTTTACCTGGATGCAAGGAATTTTGGAAAGCTGGCCACCTACAGCTGAGTCTAGAAGTGCTTTGGTGGAGTCATTAAGACCATCGTAAAAGAATGTGTTGAGATGGTTCTCCCCGTACTCATGGTGGGGACAAGCTCTAATCATTCTTTTAAACCTACTCCATGTAGCACTAAGGTTCTCATCATCCTCTTGGGTGAATGACGCAATTTTCTTACGCTAATCCTGCGTTCGAACCGTAGGATAGAACCTTTCTAGAAATGCGGTTTTTAGTTGAGCCCAATTAACAATTGAATTGGGTTCTAAGCATTTATACCAATCCTTGGCATCTCTCGCTAGACTCAGATGGAAAAGGTGCATTCGCACATAATCAGGGCTATTAGGACAAGGAGGGATAAGTCCACAAATATCTGAGAATGCCTCTAGGTGTTGAAGAGGACATTCATTTCTTAAGCCACTAAATGGTGTTTCCTTAACCATTCTTGTGAACTGAGGATGAATTTGGTAAGGTGTAGTAGCAACAGGAAGTACTACACCCCCTTGGAACTCTTGTGAGCCAGGAGTTCCGAATTGGCCAAACAATTGATGTTCTTCGGCCATTATGGATATGGTAGGGTTTTGGACAGATTGTAAGGTATACTTTGAAGGGCGTTGTCTACTAACACGTTGGATTTCAGGATTTAAGGGTGTAATTAGCTGGTTTGACCTACGCGTGCTATGGGGCATGCAAACACCTAAGTCAAAGACAACCACACACAGAAAGGAAAACAAAAATAGAAATAAAATAAATAAAGTTATGCTAAAACAAGTTAAGTCTAAATATTACGCCTTGTCCCCGGCAACGGCGCCATTTTGATAACTGGTTTTCTAAGTCGTTAACTAAAAGACAGGTTATGCAAACAATATTTATTCCAACCTACAAACTATACGAGTATAGCGGAGTAGGGGGTCGAACCACGAAGACAAGGTATATCAAGACTTTGACTTTTAACACAACCGGACTATTTGGGGTTGGAAATTCAGTTAAAACTAATAGGTGGAAAATAGATGACGACAAATCACGAAGTAAAGCAAGTAGAGAAAAACGGGGACAAGATTGGATTCACCCTAGGAATGAAGCTTTAAAACCGAACATGATAGGTTAGAGAAAATCTGATAATAACTAGCATGGATATCCAAGAATACGAGAGGAAGTTTGTGACCCTATAGATCACACGAACAACCTATAATCGCCCTATGTCTCCAAAGGAGTGGCAGGACAAGATTCGCATCGGAATCCGAAACTATTTATTAACATCGTTTCTACAACCTTAAGAAATAAAGATCATAGCTTTCCTAGGGTTTCACCGATCAAAACCCCTAAAGGATTTACTCACTCATATTCATGCTTAAAGACATAAAGATATTAAAAGATGCAGCAGAAACGAACATGGAATGAAATCGCAAGAATGAAAACACAATCAGAATTAATAAACGAATAACTTAGAACTAAACATGCAATGAAATAAAGCAATGAATTAAGATTAAAGGAAGGAATTAAACTTACAAAAAGCTTCAAATTGATATCCACCAAAAGAATTCGAACTACAAAGCGTTGAAGAAAAACTGAAAATCGAAAGCTAAAACTAAAAGAATTTGGAGGCTAAGAAATCTAAAAGTGCATAAAAGTATTAAACCTAGCTCCCCCCCTCCTCATCAGATAGAGGAAGGGGGTATTTATAACAAAATAAGAAAAACCTACGAAAAACCCTAAAATGCATAGGAGCCGGCCCTAAAAAGTAGTAGTTGATCCGGAGGAAAACACTGTCATTCGCCCGAATATAGGTATCATTCGGCCGAATGTGATCCCATTCGCCCGAATTGTCTTCCATTCGCCCATTCCAGAGGCTTCGGGGAATCGATCTCTGTCAAGCATTCGCCCGAATGTATAGGTTGATTCGGCCGAATGGGAGCTCATTCGCCCGAATGAGTTCCATTCGGCCTTTCCAGTAGCAAGGCTCGAGAACTCTGAAGACTGCCTCTCATTCGACCGAATGAGTCTCAGATTCGGTCGAATCTGCAGCCCTTCGGTCGAATGTCTCTCAGATTCGGTCGAATCTGAGAGCATTCTTTCCTCTTTTCACTTCCCTCTTTTCTGAACTCCTTGAAATCTTCATGAGTGACTTCAAACACTTGCCCAAGCTAAGATACGTGTGTCAAAGGCTCGAATGTATTGCCTTTCACCTTGAAATCATCAAAAGTGCCTGAAAAGAACTTAAGACAACTCGAAAACAAGACCAAGGTAAAATCAAGCATAATGTACATAAAACCAATACAAAACTATGAGACTTGACACTAAAATGAGTTAATAAAATGTGCTCTAAAACGAGCACATCATACTTAAATAGGAGCGATGTTACCTAATATTGAGCAAAGTGTGACATTAGGTGGCTAAAATCAATACATAATTCTATATAAAGTGTTACAATAGCTTAATTGATGAGATAGACAACTGATACCTAATGATCAAAAAGTGTTATATAAAAATTAACTAGTAACAATTCTAAAATGATATAATTACAGAAAAAAATGTTTGCAAGCACGAAATCATGTCTTCCCATGTAGCGGTCCGATGATGAAACAACCGTAACGAGTAGACATAGCTTAGGTTTAGTTTAAGTATATGCAATCCCAAAAAAATCTCAAACTCGAACCCCTGAAAGGCCTTAAACACAAACTTGAGCCCAAGACCCTTACCTTGGCCCAAACACAAAACCCAAGTCATAGACTAACCTCATCCAAACACCAAAAATTAAACCTCAATCTATGCAAACCCTAAAGCTCATCCTCTTTAAGCGTCTGACGCACAACATCAGCGCTTGACGCACAATCCCAGTGTTCAGCGCTTAACCAGCTTCTAATGCCTGAACTAAAGGAGAATATGATCAGTTGTCAGTTCTAGTGTTTGACGCATAGCTTTAGCGTTTGACGTCCAACCCTTGAGCATCAGCCAAAAGCACTCCTAACTCATTTCACGCTTCTTTTTGATTGAGCAAAAGATTCCCTTATCGGGCGCTTAACGCCTTGCCAGCCATACCTGTGTAACTGATTGGGGCCCTTGACCAGCCCTTTTATAAATTGGTTTATGAAATTATGGGTTTAAATGGTTAGGGATTTTAAATTGTCATTTGTTATTGATATCAAATTAGGTCAATACCGGGTCATAAGTAAAACCTAAAAAAGTCACTAATAGTTCACCCTCTCCAATATTCCATCTACAGCTGCCACTTCAATATCTCTCCGCTTCAATCATCTCTCTGCTTCTCTTTTTCTTTGAATAATTTCCACTTTTGCTTATTCTTTTGTTCAATTTTGCATGATTATCTGAATTGGTATCTTCAATTTTTTTGATATGTTTTTTTATTGGATTATTCATTCTTCTCCTCCAAATTCACTCCATTAGCTCCAAAAAAAATCACATAAAAAATACAAAAAATAAAAAAATCTACAGTAAAAAATGGTGGTGGATCTAATTAGTTAAAGAAAGCTAGAATTGTTCTTGGTCCATCGTATGACTATCTTTTCATTATTTGTTGAAAATTATATAGTAGAAGAATTAATTAATTAAGAGTTTTTCGGATGGATAGGTGGAGTTTAATTAGTTAATAATTTGTAGTCATGTATTGATTTTGTTACTGTTTTGATAATTAAGAGCATGTATTACGAGAAACTAAGGCAGGGATAAGACTAAGCTAAACTTAGAAGGGATAAAGTGTTGTATGGAAAAGGGCATATTGGTCATTTTATTAGTATTTAGTAGTTATTGGAGGGTTTATTATGAATATATGATTTATGTACTTCAAGTGGGAGTAGTGAATGATGAATAATTAGAATAATGGATTGAAAAAACTTAGAGAGAGTGAATAATGTTGACAATGTTGTAATTAGGACACAGATGTACTAAACTACTAGTTAGATTGATTTATACACTTTGTTTGTGCCCTAATGTTTGAACCTCCAATGATACATATTGTGGGATCAACTGGTGTTTTTATTATTTTATGGTGCAAGTGTATGATTCAGGATATCTACTTCACTTTGTACTGGGTTGATGTTCATCAAATAATATGGAGTACATATTTTTCATTGATGCCTCTGCTTAACTTATGCTTAATTGTCCTTTATCTTGCTTTGTACGAGATAGTATTCTTTAAGAATAATATCTCCATGTTTTTTCCATATGTTATATTTGGCAAGAAGATGATTAACTATTTGTTTATTGGTTTGGTTAATTTTGTATGGAAAGCCAAGCAACGATGTCAAGATCAATGGAATGAGTGGAGGCTGGTTATTCTGAGTACAGTGCTCCCAAACCCAAAAGGCAAAGAGATCAAAAGTCTAGCAAGAAGTAAGGGAAGAAAAAAGTAAGAAAGGTTAGACCATTTGTGCTATTTGTTAGCATTATAACGTGTGACTCTCCACTAGAGTTAATAGTGGTACTTGTCATTTAAGATGCCACTTGCTTGATAGATGTCTAGTTCGACAAAAGGGAATTTCTCTTGGAGAGGTTAGTAATATTGATGATGAAGAGGGTGGTGAATTTGTCTTTGATATGGCTAAGTTAAAGAAGGAGATCTTACTCTTTGTATTTGAAGGAGGTCATTCTTTTTCAACCATCGAAGAAAATGATTTTAAGCATATGATGTCTAAAGAAAACCCTAAATTTATGCAATTTAGTCGCACTAACCTCACTAAAGACCTATTTTCCTTGTATTATACTAATAGGAAAAAGCTACAAAATATTTTATCAAATGTTCCCGATAGAGTTTGCTTAATAACGTTTAATTGGAAATCATCTCACACTTGGAAAAATCACATTTGTATCACCGTTCATTTTATTGGTTCTAATTGAAAGTTGTACAAAAGGATTCTAAGATTTAAGGCATTGTCACCTCCTTATGATGGAAGTAGTATGTCTAAGGATATTTTTATGTTCCTTAATCAATGGAAGCTAGATCACAAGTTACTAAGCCTTACGGTTGATAATGCTTCTTATAATGATGTTTAGTTAGCCATTTGAAAAATCGTCTTGCAAATAGATGAATGTTGGTTAGTGATGGTTCATTTTTTCTAATACGATGTTGTGCACACATCCTTAATCTCATTGTTCAATCCGGCTTAGCCCGTGTAGAGGAGATTTTAGGGAGCATTAGAAACTTGGTAAAAATTTGTCACAAGGTCTTTCAATAGAAGCACAGAGTTTTATGACCTAGCAAAAAAGCATTTTCATTTAGATGTAAAGAGGAAGCTTAATTTGGATATGCCAATTCTTTAGAACTCTACATTTAAGATGCTTGATAATGTGCTATTTTATCAAAGTGTTATTCTTCATTTGGGGTCTATGTATATGTGTTTCAAGAATATTGTTCCTTCAGATGAAGAATGGGAAAAGTTGAATAATGTTATTTACAAGTTCTTGAACAAACTCAAATATATATTTTAAGGGGGCTTTGATGGTCCATCGTCGTTTAGTTGAAGCATCTAAAGTCCTCATGTTTTTCTAACTCAAATGGTCACTCCTCTTTTGGAAATGTTTCACAAATATTTGGACATGTGTGTTTATACTTGATCCAAGATTTAAGGTCAAGTTTATTGAGTATTGTTTCAGTAAGATATTTGGCCCGGAGGAAGTCGTGGTGAGGGTAAATGAGGTGTTAAGGACGTTGAGGTCCTTATATGATGAGTGTAAATTAAATTCTTCTACCTCATTGGTTGTTATTCCCCCTAATTCAAGTAGTAGAGTTGATGATGAGGACTTTTTTGATGAGTATAGAAGTTTAAATCCAATAAGTACAACACCTGCTACAAAAAAGTAACAACTTGAGTCTTATTTGGAAGAGTTGGAGCTTGATTTCAACTTGGAGTTAGATATCTTAGAGCAATGGAAACAAAATGTTACAAGATATCTAGAACTTGCATTGTTGGCACAAGATTCACTAACTAATCTGATTAGACGATTGCTTCGGAGTCCGCTTTTAGTCTTAGGGGAAAGATTATATCTCCTAATCATTGCTCTTTGAAACCTAAAATTGTCCAAGCCTTAGTGTGTGTTCTAGATAGGCGATGTGATGAACATAATATTCCCCTAGAATTAGATCATGATTCTAGCTCTGGTGATGAAGTAGTAGATGAAGACATTGAAGACGAAGATGATAGGAATGATGATTTTCTTGGAGGTTGTTGAATTCCACACTTTCTAGGTTATGTTTTTTGTTTTTTATTTTTTGTTTTCTATTGCATAGTGTATGGAATTCCTTTCAATGTAGAGTTTGAGAAATAGAAAGACGGAATAATGCATATTGCAGTGGCTTGTAGATTGTTTATTTCAAAAATTTAATCATGGCTTTTTTTTAGCACGGATTGAAAAGCCATATCACTTTGAATTCTTTAGATATTTATGTGCTATAGCCTGTAGTTTAATTTTGTCAAAGTTTATAACATTCTTATGCTATGATATCAACAACTTTTTGTAAGAAATTGCTACTAGAGTAGAGGAGTGGAGTGTTCAGGAGTTATCACAGTCCAAACTGAAAGGTTTTACTATGCAGTTGTAAATCAAATCTTCATCTTTTGTATGTAGTAAATCAGTAATATCCATATTATACTCAATAGTTGTTGTCAAATGTGGCTTTATTCAAGATTTTAAGGATTTAGGTTATTTGAGATTTAATGATAAGTTAATAGTGCTTTATATTGATTTTTATGTGATCATGATTATTTTAATTAAATTAATCCATCACCTCAAATGATTGCTGAAATATTAGAGAAAATACTAAATTGATTAAGTCAAAACAGATCATACCCATGATTACTCATAAGTATGCCAAAACCCCTCTTTTGGACTGAATCCTTGATGAAACAAATCATGCTTTCTAATAAGAGAGGACATTTTCCATAAGTCAGCAGCTAAATGGTTGCTCTATGAAAAATGTTGGCTTTTTAAGCACAATGTCTCTGCATAAGCGTATGTTCATTGTACATAAACTCTCTTTGGTAGTGACGATTTGCATTTGGGTTAAAGCTAAAATCTTATGAGGAGGTTGCAGCTTATTGATTAATACTCTACTGATATGGTATTAGTTTTTTCATATGTTTATCTTTGTTGCCTAAGTAGCTAATGATATACTGTGTACTCAGTTAGAACATTTCAATGGAATAGCTTTGAGCAGCATCATCTATTTCATAAAAAATCATTAAACAAACACTCGACCCATTTTGCGTCTTTTAGGGCCCAACCCGTTTGCATCCTTTAGGTCTTGGGTCGATCTGTTCCGTTAGTCATGTGACCTAAACCGGCCTATAAATACCCCTCATTTTATGAGCCAGCCTCCGACGCTTGAACCCAGCGTTCTAGGATAAAAAAAAAACCGACTCCTATTTGCCTATAAATACCCCTCATTTTATGAGCCAAGGGTTGACATTTCTCCCAATCTTAAGAGCCATCACTCTGCTAAAATACACTCCTAAAACACTCTCAAACACAATCAAAGCTTCTTACATATCCTTCATACTTACCAAGGATCAATCCAAGTATATTTTGACACAACCAAGGAAGGAAATCTTACCCCTTTAACGCATACTCAAGCTAAAGAACTCTCCTTAATGGTAAACACCGATGACCCCTCTTTATCTATTTTTTTTCTTGATTGCTTTGTCTACTTCTACTACATTCACCTCCTATTCTTTGGATCTAGTGGTTTCCATCCACTTAAGACCCTTAGATTAGGCTCTTTTTGTGATGATTGTGTGAGGTGAAAACCCCTCTCATATGAACACCTCTTTTAATAATTTTGTAACTTTTTATGAGCCTTGATCTAGCAAAGAGACATCACCCTTGATGGTCTCTTATAATCAACTAATACAATTTTGTTTCAATGTCTCATTTTTCCTATGATATGAAGAGCTAGGAGCAACTACTTCACTAGGTTAAGCCTCAAAATCCTAAATTTGAGCACCTCATTAAAGGAACCATATTTATAGATTGGTCTCCTCTCCTTCCCTTGCATTTTAGTTATTACAAGTTAAGTTATGTTTTTTTGCCTCTTTTTACTTAGGTATATGATAAAGAGATTTGGACATCTCTATTCTCTCTAGATTTAGTCAACACTTAACCCTTTTATGATTAAACCCTAAGTGTACATCATACTTGAATGTACATTTAGGAATTATCCTTACGGCTCATTTCTTATCATAGTCCATACTTTGATCTTATTTATGTCTCCTTATGTCAATGATGTTTTGAGGCTAAATCATAAATGCCTCTTGAACTAGACTCATTCTCAAGTTGGAGTATGTCATGGAGAAGGGTCTCTTTAGGCTCCTTTCTTCATTTGATCAACTAATCTCTCCAACTCATCATCATGCATAACATTTATACTGCATTCTAACCAATCTAACTTATTGACTCTTGACTCTTGACTCTATTGCTTTTATTTCAATTACGCACCTTTTTATTTCATAATCCTTATCTTGTAAGTGCATGACCACCTTTATCTTATGCTTATAAGCAAGACCTATTAATTGTGACCATGCTCAATAAGATAAATCTGGACAACTAGCCATAGGGACCCTTAATCTTATGGACCACTAACACAAGTGATTACCTAATTTATACTTATGTGCATAAAGCTTAACTTGCTCAACCAACTAAATTAATTAGAGTGTTCTATCTCTTGTTTTGCATGTTTGCCTAGGAACTAAATTTGATTTTTTCTCCATCTCTATGCCTCTTGTTTGCACACACCCATGATTGGAAATAATTTGCTCATTTTTGTACCTAAATATGGTTCACAGACCACTTATAAGAGTTATATGGTGATTCAAACTTCAGGGTTTTCAAACAGCCCATTAAATGTTATGTGGCGGCTCCTTGACCCATTCGATATTTTTAAAGTTGCACAGTCGATCCTTATCAATGTGCAAAATAGTAGAGCATTAATGGGGGAGAGTCTCTTCCTCTTTTCTTCACCGAAAAGGGAAGGTTAGGTTGCAAAAACCAGGCTTTCTAGTGTCAATTCACTCATTAAATTGTCTACCCAAACCCTTTAAAAGAATGCTTACAAAAAATCCCCTACAATGTTACTTAAGGGTATTTAAAGTAACACTTGTAAAAGTGTTACTATAGGCATATAAAAGTGTTACATAAGAGAATAGATAGCATTGGTAAATATATCATCCATAAAAATATTACTTTAGCTCTATAGCAACACTTTAAATACTTTATTTATCACCTTTGGATGTTACCTAAAGCCAATCATGTAGTAGTATCAAAGATTTTCTAGTTTCAAAATAATCAAAGTTCGAAGGAATAATCGCTCTTGATTTCTCTCTTAGTAAACAATTACTTATCAAAACTTTGACGGGGAACTACACTCTTGAAGTGTCTCCATCATATTTTCAGAGTCTCTTTTTATTTGTTATGATGGAAGTTAGTTAGAGATGTCATATGTGAACACTCTCTTTCTAAATAATCAAATATTAAAATCATGAGGATGTACTACATCTTTGGAGTTTCTTCCTTATTTCTCAAAGTTTTTTAATTTCAAAGTGGGAATGATAAGGATGTTGTTAAATTGTACAATTCCACCTAAACAATTAGATTTATAAAGTATCAAAACATCAAAGCATATAAGTTGGACCATCATCAAAAATCTATTTTCATTCTTGAAAGCTATCTTTTTGATGGAATAAGTCTCCAAAGCATTATCCTATATTTAATTTATTTTATACCGTTTATTTTTTTTATTAAATTGTGCACCTTTAAATTTTTACATCTATTTTTTGTACTTTATTTATGCATCTATTTTTTGTTGTACACACTTTTCTTATGCTTAGATGTGATGCATTTATTTTTTATGAAACCCTCTTTTTAGGACTAACCAAAGGCATAAAATAATTATCCTAATGCCTAATAAGATAATTTGCCCAATTAATCTAAGTTTCCTTATTAAATTAAGGACTAATCAAAATAATCACCTTTCAAAATTAGATTTATATGTTTGATTTCTAAATGGTTAAATATTATCTCAGAATAATAATTTATCGTGCTTATGTGTGACTCTTACCTTGGTCAAAATCTCAAAAATGTTGTTTGCTATAATACTTTTTACGCATAATAACAAATTAAGCTTGTGAAGGTCAAAATCACAAAATTTTGTTTACTATCATACTTTTTTTTTTACTCAAAATCATACATTATGCTTTCTTAGGACAAAATGTCATAAAGTTTTTTATGCTACCACACTTTTTTTTACTAAAAATGACAAATTAATCTTTTCTAGGTCAAAATCTCAAAAAATTTGTTTGTTGTCCTACTTTTTTTTTTTACTCAAAATGATAAATTCCATTTAAGTAGATCACTTATCACTAATTCTTCTTTGATTCATGTACCTAATATTAGAGTCATTTTGGGTTTCCATACGATCTTAATATAAACTACTAGTGGCAACTCCTTCAAAAAATGAAAGCATTCACACTCCTAGTGTTTGTCAAATTTAAAATCGTAGGATTTATTTCTTTTTAGGAATGTTTAAAGATCATTCTATCCTAATAGAAAAGAAAAGAGGAAAAGGCTCTCCTTAGGACATTGGATTACAAAAATCACGCCTTCTTCTTTCACTCTCTTCCTCGAAGTAAAGAGAAGAATGTTTCCAAAAATGACATCCCCTAAAAGAAAAGGTACAGGTCCATCCTGAAAATGGGTTTTACAATAGACTATGAGTTACTGTTTTAGGGTATGCATAGTTAGGAAGTTTCAAAAGGAAATATTCCATAAGTGTCTATTACTCAATTACTGATTTTGAGAATTATTATTTGGATGAACCATTGTTTATTCAATTACTAGCTTTCTTTTGATTATTTCAAGAGCCTCTTATTAAGCTTATGGAGTTATCATGAAAGATTATGACCCAATGCATGTTTGAATTGAATTGAATTGAGATGAATTTATAAACTTTACTTATGATGTGAATGTACATACTTAGAATTTATTGATTCATATAATTATCGGTTTTGACTTTTTCAATATTTACTTTTGGTAAATAGATAGACATGATTGCTTGCTTGCAATAAGATTACACCATCGTGAAGAGGTTTTCTTTGAAAAGAGTTCATATTGTCGAGTCATGGATATTTCTTTTGAGTAATCGGTTTTTGGTAAAAATATTATTAAATATATTACTCCTCATTGATTAAGTATTAATGAAAGTGTGCAATTAGAATTTTTGTTATTTTAAGTAAGTAATAATTATTACATTATGTTATCTCGTGGTAGTAATATTTTTATATTTCTACAAACATTTTGATTAAATTGTTAGGTGCATATAAAGGAGGAAAATAGTGGTCTTATAACTCAACTTTCACTTTTTAGTTTTTTAAACCTATTCCTATTAGAGCAGATTTGCTAAGTGATTTTGTATAATGGATTGCCTCTAATTGAAAGAATATATAGGAGAAGACAATTAGGAATGACAATGAATCGGACTCGAAGAGGATCCAACAAAATCCAAATCCGATCCAACAAGTTCGCGAACTTTAATTTTGGATCCGAATCCGACTCTGAATCCGCAAACTCCGACTCCGAATCTGACCCGATTAGGGATTTTGGACTTCGAATCCGAACCGATCCGTCGGACCTCCGAATCCGATTCGTTGGACCTCCGAAATCGATCCAACATTTAATATATTGTAAATTTTACACTTTTCTTACCTATTTTTTTATTAATTTAATTACTAATACTATAATTCATTTATTATATATAAAGTATATTAAAAAATATACAACATAAGCAAATACCATGGTTTTTTATTTAATTTATTTTTATTTTTGGTTATTATATTTGGGCTATTTTTAATACTAGCATTGATACTACTAGTTCAGATTGAACTATTGAACTCAGATCACAATTGGGTCGGATATAATACAATATCCAAATCCGATTCATCTCCTAATCGTAGTCGGAGTTTTTTTATCAGATTCGGAGTCAGATTTTTTTAAACGGGTTTGGATCAAACTTTTTCCTTCGAATCAGCTCGGAATCGGTTCAGATTCGAATTGAATTGCAATCCCTAAAGCCAATGAGTTGTAATTCTCTTTTATAAGTTTCTAAGTTTTTGTTTAGGTTGATTGTTGATGTATATTATGAAACTTCTTTCTAGGTTAACTAGAGATTTGTTTGAGGATATTTAATGGTATTTATAAAGTTATAGTTATGGGTCGTGTTTTATAATTTTAAGTTTTTCTCTCCGCTACGTGTTTTTAGTTGATTATGTTTAATTAAGGATTAAGATTTTATATTAACGGCTAAAAAAGTGCGTCGCACGAGACAAACCAACAATTACAAAAAAAAAACTAATCAAATAGGATGAAGTATATGTAGGGATAAATTTAAAATTTTTTCACTTGCGATTAGGAAATTGATAGGATAAAATATGAATATCAAATAACTGCCTAGTAAATATCAAAATAACTTGAAAATCAACCTATAAAGTTGGATATGGAACACTTATAGGATCTTATACCCAAAGATTTATAATTTGATTGAAACGAAAGGTTAAAAGAAACACTTGTTAAAGACTCTAAATGCTAATTAACATGATATGAAAATTTTGAAGACTTGAAAAAGAAAGATCTGTTGGAGATTAAATAGGCTAATATGAGTAGATAATTTTACTAAAAATATACTTACTTTGTTTTTATGCTAAAAGTTCACCACTTAGCCACGCACTTAGATAATTTATCAGCTTCCAAGAATCGTTCTAGCAACACTAATACGACTAGAGTTAACTTGTACATATTGTATTTTAGTATATTTAGGATACTTAGCCCATAGACTCTAGCTTGTATAATTATACTTAGTAAAAACATTAAACCTAAAATTCTATAATATTTAAACATAACTTATCACTTTTTTATGATTATCACTAACATCATAATTGCATCTCAATGTTCGTATTATTACTCAAAAAGATCTTAACAGCCAAAAATGACATAACACGCTCCAAGGCGCCTCTTTCCTTTTCTTTTTCCCCTTCAAAAAGCGAGGGTAAACACCTCAATCACTCCCCTTCTTTTCAGTTCACTTCCCATTGAAGCTTCCTTCATCCCCTGTTTTCGTTCTCTTCATCTTCCTTCATACGCTACTCATCTTCCCCAGTTCCGAATCAATCTTCCCACCAAATTCTACTTACCCATTCTTATACCCGGCCACTATATTTCTAATATAAAATATAATGGGTAATTGTTTTACACGGCAGAATAGTAACAACAAATGTGTAGCGGAAGTTACGCCGTTCGATGCGCTTGTCGGTCGGAAACTATCTCCGGTAACGCCGGTTGTCTACTTGTCCGGCGACCCGTCAAATTCTGTGACTCACTACCTGCGTTTCGCTCTCTCTCAGAAACCCGTGTCTCTACGTTTTGTCCCGAGGGACGAAATCGAAACGGCGGGTTATACAATCCATTTCGAAACCGAAGAGCCCGTTTCGGGAGGGTTCGAGACGCTTCTGGATCATCTGGAGTCAAAACTCCCGCGTCCTGCATTGTTCAAGAGAGAGAGGGGTGGATTGGTGGGGTGTGATTGGGTGGGGGAGGAGGAGGAGAAAACGAAGGCGTTTTGGCTGGTGGTGGTGAGGATGGTAACGCTACAGCATAGGAGTATAAAGTGGCATTTGGACAGGCTGGTGAGGTGGGGGATGGATCTCGCGACACGTGGTGGAATGGGAGCGGTTGATCCGAGAGTCGGGACGCCGAAGATGGAGGTGAGTAAGTTAGGAAAGAGTTATGGAACGTTACTTGAGGTGTTGCTGGAGCATGCTCAGATGGAGGAACGCCTTCTTTTTCCTATCTTACAAGCTTCTGATCCAGGTCATTATTGTACTGTTAGATTATCATTTCTGTTACTTCTTTTGTGTTAGCATTTTATGATCCTGCTGGATAAGTTATGAAATAGGTTTGAATGTCATATTGTAGCATGAATTTCGAATTTCATAGCAAATCAAGCTTCTTTGTAAGCACCATGGTTAATCTACCTATGCTTGTGTCTGAAATGACAAATGGATGAACTATACAGGGGTGTGTAGGTCTGTGAACGAGGAACATGCAAGGGACCTACCTGTAATGAATGGTATTAAAGAAGACATCAAATCCGCAGGAGTTCTAAATGCTGGTACTTCTATCCATCGGGAGGCCTTGTGTAGCCTTTCGGCTCGACTGCAATCCTTGCAGGTAACTCGAGATGTAATACCTTCAACGAGGTTTGAATACACCCATATCACTGATGAAATCATTTTCATCTTGACAAATGTGACAAAGCATGTTGTTCTGTGGGTGTCTTTAGAGATGGGCAGTGGACTAGGTTAGCCGGGGCCAGCCTGCTTTCTGGCTTAATTCTGGCCCAGCCGGGAACCGGCACAGCCAGCCCACTTAAAATGTGAGCTGGTTGCGAATTAAGGATCTCAGCCCAGCCCATGGCCATCTCTATGTATCTTATAGTATTTGAGGAAGTAGCTTTCTAGTTCAGAGCTAATGAGTTGTTAAACAGGAGAACTGCAGCCAACATTTTGATGAAGAAGAGAGAAAGGTGTTCCCACTCATGGAGGCAGCTGATTTGACCAAGGAGAAACAGAGAAAACTTGTCCAACAGTGTATCAAAGTGATGCAAGGGACTCATTCTAACCTATTCCGTTTTTTCATCGAAGGATTACTCCCTCATGAAGCGATGGAGTACTTGCATTTGGTCATGAACTGCATTGACAATGAGACAATGGTCTCCATTCTGCGTGTACTTGTCGAGTAAGTAGAGTTTGCATTTCTATTACTTTCCATGAATGTTTTAAATCGGTCATTCTAGTTAAATTATCTTAGTAGTGGATGAAATACATTCAATTGTATGCAAATTATTTAGTACTTGGGAACTTTTTTAAAATCCAATTGTATGCAAATGATTTTAGTACTTTTATACTTGGGAATTTCTTTTAGAATGCTTAGTAATCACATGTCCTTGGCTTCCTAGCTCATCAAAATAAGAGGGGTTTTATTCAAGAACTTTTATTAACCCTTTAATAAAATGGTCTAATTAACCATTTGTTTAAATGGGTGAATCCCTTAAAAGATCGATTTTTAATGAGTTTTTAAAAGACTAAGATGGATCATTATCGGATCGGACTTGCAAAAATAAATGGGTTAGAATTGCTGGGAAAATTGCATTCACTGTGCTCGATTTGAGAAGAGCAAAACTCGATAGTTCTTTGTATTCCATCCGATCAATACGTTGTTGAGGAATAGGTGTGGAGTTTCTCTTCCATCGCTGCGAAGCTTACATTCACATTGATTTGCTAGATAATGGTAACATGTATCTAAACATGTGAACCATTATACTTGAATTCAATCAAACTCCTTAGAATAACCAAGCGTTGACAATAAATTTGCCACAGTTGAATTAAAGTAACTTTATTGTAAAAATTCTAATTAAACGACTTTTTTCAACAATCATATTCCCAGTAAATGAAGTTAATGTATAAAAAAACTACAAAATGCATGTTATCATCCATAAAATACACAAAAGGTAAGGTGCATAATCTAAAAAAAGTTATTTGTCCAATACTTCGCCAATTTGTTCAAACGACATAGATTTCTTCTGTGGAGAAGAACTCCTCGTTGAATCCTTTGCTTACCTAAAATTGATTACCATATTATTAAAGTAAATATAAAATACAATGTATTTGAAAAGTAAAGTTCAAACACTCCATTTTCCACCCAAAATTGTATATGATATGGTCCCAATTACGAATCCGACCTATATATATTGACTCAAATCAATGTAATCAAGTTTCATACGTCATGTTTTACCCAAAATCGCTCCCATTTGACTCATATAGTCCTATTCAAAGTGTTTGGGCCATGTTCTAGGAGAAATACGCCAAAATCAAACCAAAACCGCCCTATTTGACCTATATTGACTCATATCGATGTATTTGAAGCGTTTAGGTCATTTTCTACCTAAAACGCTCCCATTTGATCGATTTATTTCAAAGGTTTATGACATGTTCTAGGATAAATACTTCATTTTCTACCCAAAACAGCTCTAATTTGACTTATTTTGACTCATATTGTCCTATTCAAAGTGTTTAGGCCATGTTCTAGGGGAAATACGCCAATATCGACCCAAAATCGCCCTATTTGACATATATTGACTAATATAGGTTTATTTGAAATGTTTAGGGCTTTTTTTTCCCAAAACTGCACCCAATTGACCGATTTTGACTCAAATTTATGTATTTCAAGAGTTTATGACATGTTCTAGGGTAAATACGTTATTTTCAACCCAAAACTGTTCCCATTTGACCTAATTTGACTCATATCATCCTATTCGAAGTGTTAGGGCCATCATCTAGGGAAAATACGCCTATATCGACCAAAAACACCCTATTTAACCTTGGCATCTCTTGTCGACTTTCTTAAATCCTTTGGCTTCCCAACTTTGTTTCATTAATAAAGTGTTCCATAAGAAACTCCAATCTAGAAGTACATGATTCAGGTGTAAAAGGATTTTTTGTATCAAACTAAGGAAAAGAGTAACATTCATAATCATGAAACTCACCATAGGGAACATGTGAAACATTGAAGGAATTCATGTAGAAATTGTTAGAATAATCTTGATATGAAGACGCATCGAAATAGTTAGCATGATAATACCCATTAGAATAAGCATACCCTCCATGGTAGTCATATGAATATTCCCCATTATGATAATATGGCTCCATGAAAACAGAATATTATGCACAAGGAAGACGCAAACAAAAGAAAAATAAAATTTACATACTTAACTATATAAAAGCGAACTAGACTCGATAAAAATCCTAAAGACTCGATACTAAATGCATTTCCCGATAACGACACCATTTGATAAGGTTAGGGATATGTCGTCACGACACTTACTATTAACAAAATCTCGACTTAACCTATAATAAGTAATGGGCATGTAAGGGTTGAATACATAGAGAAAGGCTTCGAATAGTTACCGAATTCTAGCAGTTAACTACAAGCTAGCTCAAACTAAAGCAAAGATTAGGTTTAAATCTAACTAAAAGCTAAAGCGAGGTTCTAAAGGATTTTTTCTATAAAGGTAAAAGCGATAGGGGTTTGAGATTCAACACCAATTCCTAACATAAATGAGCTAAAGCTGGAAATTATATTCAAAATGGGATAACGCGAGGCTCATAGACTCACAATCGATCTATGCATATAACCTAAAATATCCTGCAGGGAAGGGGATTCAACTAGGACCCAACCAACCAGTCTTGATATTTTTGTACATCTTTCTGAATCTTCTCATAAGCAAGGCCTCTTTATTCTCATCAGAATCTGACTTTGATTCCTCATTGGCTTAACGCATGACCTCTTTGTTTGGAACTCTCACAATTATGAGTTCCCAAATGAAGATCGTGAGTCATGAGTGACCCAACAAGTTGTTCAATGTTGAACTGGGTGAAGTCCTTTGTTTCTTGCAATGTTGTAACTTTGGCTCTCTACTTTTCATCTTGTTCATCAGTGGGAATGTTTCTACCAAGAGAGACTAATTCATTTGTTATGTTTGTGAATCTAGTAAACATATCTTGAATGGTTTATCTAGGTAACACTTCAAATCTTTCATATTTTGACATTAACAAGTCTATCTTGGAATGCTTAACTTCACTAGTTCCTTTATGTGTAATTTGTAGTAGATCCCAAATTTGTTTAGGAATTTTACAACCCATGATTCTATTATGTTCATAGGGACCGAAACCATAATGAAACAATTTTATGGCCCTAACGTTAATTTCCATTTTTTCAAAGTCTTCTTTGTCATACTCAGAGATGGGTTTAGGAACTACCTCATTATTTGTGTTTGTTGTGGTTACCTTAAAGTCACCAACTTCAACCAAGCGCCATACTTGATAGTTTTCAGCATTTATGAATATCTATATACAGCTCATCCAATATGTGTAGAACTTACCGTTGAACATGGGAGGGCATTGCGTGGAGTATCCTTCTTTGAGTTTCTCGTATATATTCATTCTTGATAGGAACTTGTTTCTTCAAAGTTACTTGAATTTGCAAGAACTTGCTCTGATACCAATTGTTACTTGAATGGGTACTTACAAGAAAGGGGGTTGAATTAAAAGTATAAATTTTGGCTTTTGATTGCGAAATTAAAATTGGAACATTGAAAGTGAAAGGAACATGAAAAAGGAATGTAGGAATTTCAGTGTGGAAACAATTGTGCAAATCCTTACTAATGGGCAAATCCTAACTCAAAGTAAAACCACGATCCAACTATGAGATTTTGTAATTCTTTGCTAATGGACAAATCCTAATACAAACTATTATGAACTCACACTTCCTTTCCTTCGCTCATGTTCCACTCAGAACACATCGTTCTCTGATTCTCAATATTTGTCTTCTCTCTTCCCTTCCCTAAACTTAACTCTAGGTCCTTACCATTTTCACTCAATCCCTTCCCTTAGTACTACTTTTTAGTAAACTCTCAAAGAATACAATTTAAATTGATGTACAATAGGATTACAAATTTGATACAAGGCTAAGAGCATAAGTTAAGAGAACTCTAACTTGATAATTTTTGAAGCTTTGTAAACTTTGTCAGGTTAGTAAAACTAAGTGAGGAATAAGATCTTTTATACTATTTCATGCTACTTGGTTGCTGCCAAAAGAGATAAGTACAATGCACTTGAGTATTCCAACAACTTGCGTGTAACATCATCTAGGCATGCTTGTATGGGAAAATATTTAAGCAGTCATTCTTCACTTGGATTTTCTATAAAATCACTATCTAGAAGATATATTTTTTGATTTAAAGCTGGATTATTTGATGGGTCTTTTTATTCATTAGCTTAACCCTTTTTCTAATGATGGTATCTAATTATCTTAAAGGTTTTAACCAAATATCCCAACTTATTCCTAGATTTTATAAAATCAGTGGCCCCACTTGTACTTGTATCAACGCTAGAGAAAACTTATTCTAAGGCTTCACTATTGATTCCCCTCAAAAGCTTCAAAGAAAGAGTTCCACTCAGGAACTCCGATTCTGTTGGAACAACACTGGGCAGAGACCAAAACTTGAGCTCCAGAGTTCCAGTTGTGATTCTTCTTTAACTTTTTCTTGAATTCATAAAATGTGGTTCACTTAATATCTCCTTGATTAAAACCTACTTCTCCTTAGACCTTCATGTTCCTACTCTGGAACTCATCTTTGGACCTTCACGCATCTTAAAACAATAATTTACATCAAGCTTGTTTGCAATGTCATCTCCAAAATATTAGGTGGAGCAATAATTTTCCCCCCTTTTTGTGATGATAAAACTTGCAAAATTAAACAAAATTTATGAAGTTTAAGCAAGACTCAAAATGACTTAAGCTAAAAACTAGGAGTTCCAAACTTGTAAATCGGAGAGTTAGAAATAAGTTTTTATAGCATAGTTAAGTTGATCTAAAGCTAAAAAAAATGCTTAAATGAAAACATTGTGCTTGTATTTGACAAAAAATGAGGGGACTACCTTAGGAATTGACATGTCGAGTGAGTTTGGAACTCGAATGTAGCTCCTCCAAAGTTTGCACCTTCTTTCTCCCTTTTTGACATCATCACAATGGGACAAGAGAAATATACCATGGATAACATCTCATTAAGAAATGAGATCAATTAGGGTACAATACCAAATAGAGTTCTAAACATACAAAGTTCCAAATAGGACAATGCATACACATAAACGTACTAACATAGAATATTCATAGATAAGGGCAGAATAATACATCATAGCATACCAAGTGTTCACACACAAAGAAAATAAAGATACAAATAAAGCATAGTCCAACAAGATTTTCAAATGAAAATTCTAAAATGAGAGTTCCAAGTTATCAAATTAAAACATATAGATAGGTCATGTGAATGGATGAGGAGTTAGACTTGGGTGGTTTCATTCTAGGGTTCCACATCAATGACTTCAACCACTATTTATTCAAGCTTATGAGGCATCACTTTATGATCTGAAGCAGTGGTAGAAGAGAGATTGCGCACGGTATTCTCTATGTGATTAATCCGCACATTCATCTCCCTCACTATGTTAGTGAGTGCTCCTATGGTGTTGTGAAGTTGGTTGAATCGTGCATTCAAGTTCTTAACCCCAATCAGCACATAGTTTATAATGGAAGCTATATCACCCATATTCTTATCCATACCAACCATATCAAGATTGGTGAAGGTAGTAAAGCCAATAAGAATGATCTGAGAGCTAGGTGGAACTTCTAAAGAAGGAGTGATTGAGTGAGTAGGAAATTTATTGTTAGTGGATAGTAATTGCTCCTGTGTAGCATCAGACTTCTTGACCCTGAATTTTTAACAATTTGCTTTACCTAGGGTGGATTGAATATAGGCTCAGTTGTTTCAATCCTCTCATTTGCACCATGTTCCTTTTCCTATGCACGCTCCTGTTCCACTACTAGTCCTTATTCTTGTTTTTTTTTCAAATTGAGTTCCTATCTTAGCAACAATCTCTTCTAGCCTCTCAATTCCTATATTCTTCTATTCCTTCTCACTAATATCTCCCTTTGGATGATCTAAGACAAACATATCCTCAACCCATTTTTCAACATCTTCTTGTCCCTTTAATTTTTTATTTTCTTTCTCATCCATGACTTGTAGAGGTTCCATTACAACTTGTTCCACGTCCTCTTCTTCAGTAGTTACATCAACAAAGACTACTTGGGAAGGCTTGGAGTGTTCCTTGGTGGCAACCCTCATGCTCATTCTTTTCATCGAAAGAGCCTTTTCCTTTCTCAACTTTTCTCTTCTTTCCTTTTGTTTTTATCTCAACCAATGTTTCTTCTTTCTTCTTTTCTTGTTCCTCCTTCTCTTCCTTTGTTTCTTCTCTCTCATCATCCTTACTAACTTTAGCTTTTCTTCGTCATCACTCTCAACATCATCCTCTTTATCAGATTAAGTTACCTCATCAATCATAAAGTAAGTCACACCCTTTTTCACTTTGAGTTTCCAACTCACCATTGATGATTCTTCTAAGATTTGATCCATTTTCACTAGAATAAGATCATACTTTCTCAAATCAACACTAAAACTCTTGAACAAAGCAGACATGAAAGAACCATAACCAATACTTAACTTTGGTATGTGATGATCCAAATGTTGAATCATTAAGGATGTGAAATTGACCTTAATTTTATTAGCTACGAAATAGATCAATACAAAATCCATTAGGTTTGCTGAACTCCTCTTTTGAGTCCTTGGCGCTATGCCTCTTCTCACCAAGTTAAATAACACTTTCACTAAAGGTGAGAATAGACACATTTTAGTTATTGTAGACCCTTTAGCATTTCCTCCTATGAAACCCACAATGGTTTCGATCGACACATCAACCACATTCACCGTGGATTTATGCTTCAATATACATATCATAACCTCAGTTTGAGACCTTAAATAAATTGCCGAGATAGTTTGCCCAGATTAAAAGATATCATGTACCATATCTTTGTTTTAATTAATACTTATCACTTCATAAATGATTTTCAGTACATTAAAGGACTTATGTACAATGAACTTTGCTAGCATTTTACTTTAGTTGGTACATTGAAGAATCATATGTATTGTCCAATGGATAGAAGGTTTATGGAAGGATAAGTCCTATTAAGAAATGAAGATATATATATCCAGTGCAATCATTGGATTCGCGTCATCCCATGTTCCAACATCAATTTTTCATGCCTTTCCCTATTCAAAGGATTTGTCAAAATGTCTGCAATTTGATTTTTAGTTGGATAAAATTTTAACTGAACAAAACCCTTTCCAACATAATCCTTCAAGAAATGATGCCTAATATGAATATGCTTAACTCTTGAATGATGAACAAGATATTCGGAGATACATATTGCACTTGTATTGTCACAAAATATGGGAACACAAACATAAATAATTCTAAAATCCCTTAACTATTGCTTTATCCACAACATTTGGGAACACACTAATAGAAATGTATTAATGAGAGCATCTTTTAGTCTTGTAGTTTTTGAGTATCCTGAATGAAACATCGGTAGAAATTGAAGAAACTTCTGATTTCCCTTACCAATGTAGGAATCTATAAGCCTTCAATGACCTCAACCTTTTCCTTATCAACTTTGATGCCCTTATTTGACACTTTATGACCCAAAACTACCCTCTTGAACCATGAAGTGACATTAGTTTGAGACCAGACTGACTTTTTTAATTTAGGGCACCTTTTCTGGGTTTGCTAGCCAATCCTTGAAAGATGATCCATAAACGGAGAAGTTGTCCATGAAAACTTACATAGAGTTCTCATTACATGTAATGTAATGTTGCTTTCTTACTATATCATGTTGTGGAGTAATGAATTGCATGATGGAACTTACCCAACAACATCTACATGATCACGACAAATTTCAAAGTTTCTTACATATTCCTTGATATGGTTTCCCATCAAGGATACACATAAGTGTTGTGCACACTTTACATGGTCATCACTTACACAATTAACTACGTGAGGACCCTTATAAGTCCTAGTAGTCCAACATGGGTCCACTTGGTTCTTCTAAAGCGTACAAAGATTCTAACCACACTTATTCTTATACACTAGCTCAATTAGTCTCTTATTTAACTTGTACATTGTGTAGGATTGACTAGTTTTGATACAAAACAAATTCTCTACTTGAATGAGTTTACTCCTATTTAAGAACTCCATGTTCGTCACAAATTCACTTCCAATCATGGAAGATGACTCTCCTCCGTTCATTCTTAAATGGTTGTAGAAAGGATTGGAGGAGTGGATCTTATTTTTGTTGGTATCCATCTGTGTCACAATTCTCCTCTTGGATTCTTCTTCTCCTCCTCGTCCTCTTCATCCACATAGTCATTAGCTTTTTCCTCATCCTCTTCCTGTTCATCAGCCCAAAGTTTTGCATGTAAACCACCACAATGGTCTAAAATGTAGGAATCACTCATCTTTATTAACAACATAATCAATAACTGAATTCTCCCTACTTTAACCACCACTACACCCCATTTCCATGTGATGTAGGTGATCAAATTCATATGAAGAGAAATGGGATAAATGTGGTTCGTTTGGTGGCATTTGGGATTGAGAAGAATGCATTTATGGTTGGAATAGATGAATTTGTGAATGGATGAGTGTGTTTAGGGAATATATTTAAAGCATGTCAGTGTAAGTAAAAATAGGCACAGATTAGAAAATATTTGTTGTGGAAACCACTTCTTCAACAAATATTTTCATTAGAGAATTTGGAAAAATTTATGATAGATGCCCACATGCATTCTAATGAAACAAACGAAAGGCCATAGCCATAGATCCATATTTCATTTTCAACTTCACTTTTACTCTAATTTGATCTAACCCACACAAATCATAGACCATATCATGAATCAAAGTAATGTCTCTAGTTGCCAAAATAATAGTAAAACTTTCTCCTTTATATATTAAAGTTATTCACCTTAAGAAGAATTCCACCCTAACGACGAATCAAAGGATATTTTGAATTTCCATAATGCCTACACCATCAAAAGTAAGTTCAATAACAGTAAATCAATGACACATCACCCATAGTCCCAATTTAATAGCATTTGTAACTATAGTTCCATACAACATTGCAAATTCTAAAATTGGATCAAACCTAATACTAGTTCAATACTAACTAACTAAAACATAATTCTAATATCTTATTAATCATCTCTAACCAACTTAATTTAATGAACTAAACCAATATCTTTTTATGAACTAAATGGACATTATTTTGTCAAAATATCCATTAATCATCACTAACCAACATCAGTTTATCAAATTAATATACATTACCCAATTCATTTCCTATTAATTAATATACATTACCCACTTCAATACCAACTAGTACACTTACCAATCTATACACTAACATGTTCTAGTTTCTACTATTATACATATTAAATAATATACATTACCCAATTTAGTTCTACTAATATACATACTAACCCATATACTAATTCATATACATTACCTGATTCTATTCCAATTAATATTCACACCAATTCATAAAACATCCAATTCCTATTAATATATGTACTAATTTATAAAATATACTAATTAATATACATTACCCAATTCAGTTCCTACTAATATATACACTAATCCATTATAATAATTCATATTCTAACATAATCCAATTCCTATCAATATACAAATTCAAATAACATACTAATTCAATTCATAATAATATACATACTAAACCAATTACTAACATTATACAATTCCTACTAATACACATACTAACTCAAGCACATTATCTAATTCAATTCCAACTAATACATATACCAATTCATATTCTAACATAATCCAATTCCTATTACTATACTAATTCAATAACATACTAATTCAATTCCTAATAATATACATAATAAATCATATACTAATAATCTATTTTCTACTACTACATATACTAATTAAAACACATTATCTAATGCAATTCCAGCTAATACACATACCAATTCACATTCTAACATAATCCAATTCCTATTATTATACTAATTCTAATAACATACTAATTCAATTCCCAATAATAAACATACTAAATCATAGACTAATATAATCCCATTTCCTACTAATATACACACTAATTAAAATACATTATCTAATTCAATTCCAACTAATACACATACCAATTCATATTCTAACATAATCATATTCATTTTAAAATACTAATTGAAATAACATACTAATTCAATTCCTAATAATATATATATATATACTAAATCATATACTAGCATAATCCAATTCCTATTAATACACATATAATTCAAACACATAATCTAATTCAACAATCTAATTTGTATACACCACAATTTCAATAAAAATGAGAAAAACTTAAAAAATCATTCAAAAAGTTAGGGCCAGGGTCGCCTACATATCACCAAAAAATGCCACGTTCAAGCCAAAAATTTGTTGGAAGTAATGGTGAAGGAAGATAAGAAGAGAGCTTTGAGGATGAGGGGTTGGGGAAGAAGGAAAAGCTTAGATATTTGTGGAAGAAAAGGATAAAAATGTCATTGTGGGGAATATGGGGAAGAATGGTTAGCGAAGACAAGGGCTGAGTTTTGGCCTAGAGTAAAGTTGTTGCCTCTAGCCTTTGGCAGCGACTTTGCTTTGGAAAAAAGTCAGCCCAATTCCACTTTAACTAAAGTTGCTGCCAAAACCAAAGTAGGTTGGAGGTCATTTTTGAATCGATTTCATGGCGAGGTTTTTTTTTGAATTTTCATATAAAAAAAAGTTTTTTTGTAAAAAATTTCCACATTCAACAACATAACACATTACCCTCTTTTAACACCGGACATATTCCAAACTTTCCCTTTAAGAAACTACCATTTGTCATTAAAATGCTTTAGATACTAGCATCACTTATCTTCTATAACATTCTCTAAATTCCATAGATGATGACATTTATTTTTCTCCATCTTCTGGCTCACATTCTCCATCAAAAGAGAATGCCAATGCAATAAGAAGCTTGATTAGTGATCATGGTTGTTGGTCCAGTGAAAGTGGCTAGAGCTCCGACAACTGGCAGAAACACAATGGTGGACGTGGTTGAGACAAAGGTAGAGGCGGCCCATAACAACACCATGCTAGGACATGGAATAACCTATGGCAACCTTAGGCATAGTAAGTAGCACCTCCTTGGGCCCTTTCTCTAAGCCCTTATATAACTCAGCAATGGGCTAGGCCTAATTCTTCCCATGGGTGTTATGCCAGCCAAAATAATAATCAAGGCAATGGTCTTCTAGCACCCAGGCCACAATACTCCTCCTTTCACGCCCAAGCCCCTTGCCCAATAGACATTAATTTTTCCATGCGTACTCTTAGCCTTGCTCAACCAAACACTTCTTGGTACATCAACACGAGAAAATATTTTCAAGGTAATCTATCCCCTTATTTTAATTTGAGCAAACGCCATGAAATTATTGTTGGTAATGATTATTATATTCAAATTAAAGGTTATTGTACTCCTAATTTACCATCCACTAACCCCCTTTTATTCTCAAAATTATTTACCATTCTCTTAAGTTGATAAAAAACTTAAACTTTGTTAGAAAATTCATTATCGATAACCAAGTCAAGATTGCATTTGACCCTTTTTAATTTTATGTGAAGGTCTTACAAATTTCTACAAAATTTGGATTTATAGCATACCCAAGCTACAAATTCCCTTTACCCCAAAACATAGTAGAAACTCCCAATGATCCTTATTAGTAAATGGCCATAAATTAAAAATTTAATGCTCTAATTAAGAATATAACATGGGATTTAGTGGCCATGCCCCCTAATGTAAATGTTCTATGGTATATTTGGATTTTTTAGCATCAGAAAAATTCTGATGGTTCTTTTGAGCGGCACAAAGATTGTCTTGTTGGTAATGATGCAAGTCAATATGTTGGAATGGACTGTAGCCGTACGTTTAGTTTGATGGTTAAACCAACCACCATCTGAACAATTCTTACTAGTTCTCTCTTTCAAGTATAGTCTATTCCTTAACTAGACATCAAAAATGCATTTCTTTATGGTGCCTCAATGAAATGGTATACATGTATCAACTATTGGTTTTTCATGATCCTTCTTATTCTCATTATGTATACACACTTAATAAGTATCTTTATGGCTTAAATAAAGCTCCTTGAGCATGGTATATTGAGTTTAAAAAATTTGTTTGCCCGATTGGCTTTCTCCCATAGCACTTATGATCACTCACTTTTTATTTATAAGCATGGTTCTACTATTACTTATCTTCTTCTCTATTTGGATAACATTATCCTGCCTACCTTTATAAATTATTTCTAAAAGTCTATTATTCAATTGGTGAGGTTTGAATTTGCAATAAAAGACATAATTCCTTTGGGTTATTTTTTGCGTTTTGCTATTACTCATCATTCGGGTGGTCTTTTCTTATCTCAAGATAAATATACAACTCAGATTCTCACTTGTGTTGGCTTTCTTTGTTTAAGTCATGGCGTACCCTAGTTCACACTATCCCAAAACTCACAACTCATTCCAATCAACCACATAAAGATCCCACTCTATGTCGTAATCTCGTAGGTGCACTATAATATCTGACTTTTACTAGACCAAAAATTTCCTATGGAGTTCAACAAATTTATCTCTTCATGCATCCTATGGATACTCACACACTAGTAGAAACCACTTCAATTGCTTCATCTCAAATGTTGCGGTTAAATACATTTTAAAGCACATGAATAGAGAGAACATACTTATAACCTAAATGTTGCGGTTATTTAAAAAACCATAGCATTTATAATAAATGTTGTGTTTATTTCAATAACCGCAGCATTTGTGGGTTATAACTACTACGGTTATTTAAAAAAAACTGCAGCATTTATTCCCGTCATTAAATGCCCTGGCAAAAAGGAATTCTGAGAAAATATCATGGTCATAAGTGTTGTGGTTATTTCAATAATCATAGCACTTATAACCACAAGTGTTGCGGTTATTGACATAATAGCAACATTTATTAATAGCCTAGAAAATGTTAATAAATTAATGAATTAGTGATGCAATTTTTAAAATAATCGCAGCACTTATAAAACAAATGCTACGATCATTTAAATAACTGCAAAATTTATGTAATAAGTGCTACGGTTTTCAAAAAACCGAAGCATTTATTAATGGCCTGGAAAATGTTAATATATTAATGAATAAGTGTTGCGGTTTTTTAAATAACTGCAACACTTGTGTAATAAGTGCTGCGGTTTCTTAAATAACTGCAACACTTTTTGATTAATATATTAACCATAACTAACCTTTGTCTTCTCTAGCTAGCCCTAACCCCATAACTTAACATCCCCACTTTTCGTCTCTAGCCCTAACCCCATAACACCCACTTACAAACTTTCTCTCTCTTTGAACGAGCTTGTCATTCGCATCTGGGCTAAAGGACTAAGTGACTTTCGTACTCTTCTTCACAAAATTAGAGGTACGTTTTTTTTTAAAATATAAGTCTAAAACATGGTTAAATTATGGATACTAGTGTTTTGCTCAAACTTTTGTGCATTGGGATAATAGACAAGAGGCACTCAAACTTTTGTGCTTTGTACTTATGTCATTGTGTATGCCATTGGTTTGAATGTATTGTTTACGACTAGTAGAGCTATAGAGTTGAATTATAAACTATGCATCACACGAGCTTAACAATAAGGCCATAATTCATTAACTAAAACCCATAATAGGCCTAATTAGGTGAAGACATTGATAGGTTGAAAAAATAGAGAAACACCAATTATTAAGGAAGGAGGAACTTGATGGTAGATGTAGTAATGAGTAATTACCAAAAAAAAGGGGCCACAAACTATAAACCAAATTATAGACCAAATACCACGTACTAAGAATAATGCAATTAACTAACACCAAAGAAATGGTTTTGTGTATATAACTTAAAAGGCTGACGTTTCAATGAATATAGGATCAAATATATATGTTTTCTTAATCAAGGAAATAAATACATCCATAAAATAGAATCCTAAATGAGAAAGCATAGTACCACCACACCACCCTCTCACAAACCCCCTATATTTTAATGCCCTCTTAGTTAATGGATGATGAAGCCTTGTAGGTGTTGTCTTTGCTTTTAATAGTTTCCTATAGACTCTAGATGTTAATTTTTGAATCAATGAAAATACGACTCCTACTAGTAAGACCCTAATCTTATCCCAAAACATATCTAGGTAGAAATGTCAAATAACTTCTCTTACCGATAAGACCATGGTATTTCCACCGAAATCCTATTAGGATTGGAATCTAAAATCACCAAACCAAATGATAAGACCCTGATCTTACCACTGAAACCCTTTTTTGGTAAAATTATGAAATCACCCCTCCTACTAGTAAGACCCTTATCTTCCAACCAAAACCCTATTAAGGTAAAGTTCCCAAAATCACCCTTCATACTGATAAGACCCTATTCATCCCATTAAAACCCTACTGGGTAAAATCCCGAAATTACTCCTACTAGCAAGGTCCTTATCTTCCCACTAAAACTCTACTGGGATAACTTTATCTTAAATGTTGTCTTTTTAAATATAAATTATAGATACTAGTGTTTGACTCGGCCATTGACTTAATATGTTATTTACTTTTGCAAGAGGGTGGTGTTTTATCCTCATCTTCAATTCTAACATTTATATTCTCTAGACAAATAAAAGTGGAATTAGATTCATTGAGATAAGTTTATAAAGAAGTACCTTATTTAGTGCAATTGTAAGGACTTTCCTTAATTAAGTCGTAATTTATTAGTGAGATATTTTCATAGATGGTATTTTTCATTCCAACTCATGTCATTCCTTGTCTGTCATTGTCATCAGTTTCTTATTAAGAGATTATTGTAATTTACTTTAAATAAGAATATTTCATTTGGATCCTCTAGATCTCTAAGCTTATCTTTCCATCAAATTATTGTGGAAACTCTATCAAATTTTTTAGTGAACATTTGCTTAGTATATAAAATAATTTTTTCGATGATATATAATTTTATTGCCTCCAACTTAAGTTTTTTTTTATTTCTTAGAAGTTCAAAATGGATCGAGATTGGATGTATGATAACCAAACCTTAATGAAATACATACAAGGGGTTGAGGAGTTTGCTAGGGTTACACTTAGACACCAAGTAGAAAATCATTCGAAGATAGTATCGTGTCTGTGTTGTGATTGTAACAACTCTAGGGGTTATCGTGACATTAGTGAAATCAAAGATCATCTGATTCATCAAGGTTTTAGAGCGGATTATGGGACATGGAATTGGCATGGTGAAATATTAGAATTCGGGTTAAGCACTAGTAAGTGCCTTAGTAGGGAGAAACCACATTGCAATGAAGATGGGTTGAATGTTAGCAAGGTATATGATGATGTTAGAGATCTGGATAGAGTGAAAGAGGATAAAATAGATGAGATGATGCATGATGTTGAGGATAATTTCACAGATCGTCCTCATATCTTTGATTAAATCTTTAGAGCTGCAGAGAAGCTTTTGTATCCTTCTTGTATTTCACACACTAAAGTGAGCGATATCATGAAGCTCTTCAACTTAAAGGCACGCCATAATTAGTCTAACAAGAGCTTCACACACTTATTAGAAGTTATATCAGGTATGCTTTCTAAGGGCAATGAACTGCCACTTTCTACATGCAAGGCTAAGAAAATCATGTGTCATATGGGAATGGATAATGTGAAGATCCATACATGTCGAAATGATTGTGTTTTATATTGAAATGAGTATGTGGAGTTCCCCGTTACAAAAAGAAGCACAATGAGCTCAATTTGAGAAAAAAAAGGATACCGGCCAAGGTTCTATGGTATCTTCCAACTATAGCAAGGTTTAAGAGACTTTACTCAGATGATAGTAATGCAAAATTATTGCGGTGGCATGTTGAGGGCAGGAAAAAAGATGGGTTGTTAAGGCATCATGCTAATTCTCCTCAATGAAAAAAAGTTGATAGCATGTTCATGAATTTTGATGGAGAAGATCAGAATCTTAGGCTAGGTCTTTGCAAAGATGGAATGAATTCGTTTAGGACCTTAAGCATCCAGTATAGCACTTGGATTGTTCTTCTCACTATTTATAATTTGCCACCTTGGTTATACATGAAGCGCAAATACATCATGTTATTGCTTCTATATCTGGACCTAAAAAACCTGGTAATGACATAGATGTCTATCTTAATCCTCTTATCAATGACTTGAGATTGTTGTGGGAGGAAGGTGTCTAGGTTTTTGATGCCTACCCTAAATCAAATTTCACTATGAATGCCTTGGTCTTCTGCATAATCAATGATTTCCTAGCTTATGGAAATCATTCTGGTTATGTTGTGAAGGGAAAGACTACATTCCTAGTATGTGAAGAAGATATAGAAGCTCTGCGCCTACAGAATTATGGGAAGCATGTTTACATGGGTTTTTGCAAGTACCTTCCAAAAGATCATCCTTTAAGAAGAAAGAGGAAAGCTTTTAATGGCTTTATAGAGTTTCGAGAAGCTCGTCTCCCTCTACGTGTGAGTGAAGTATATAATAGGGTGAAGGGCATTAATACTGTGTTTGGAAAGAGCTCTAAAATTATATTATTTGGTGGTTATAAGAAGAGGTATAAGTTATGGAGTCTTTCCTATTGGTGCCATTTGGAGGTTCGGTATTGCCTTGATGTCATGCACATTGAGAAGAATATTTGTGATGCCATTGTTGGGATTCTCTTGAATATACCTGGTAAAACCAAGGATGGGGTTAAAGTTAGGAGAGACAAGTCTTCTATGGGGAGAACTAAATTGGCTCCTCAAGAACATGGTTAATGATGGTATCTTCCTCCATCTTAGTTCACACTTTCACGGAAGAAGAAGATCAACTTATGTGAGTCTTTGCATGAACTTAAAGTTCCAGCTGGGTTCTCTTCAAATTTTGCAAGACTTGTTTCGATGAATGATCTGAAGTTAGTAGGTATGAAATCCCCATGATTGTCATGTTTTGATGCAATAATTTATTCCCATTGCTATTCAAGGGATATTGCCTCCATAAGTGAAATACACAATTACAAGGTTGTGCATCTTCTTCAACACTATTTCTAGCAAGGTAATAAATCCAGCGATATTAGATGACTTACAAGGTGATGTGGTTGAGACCATGTGTCGATTTGAAATATATTTCCCACCTTCTTTCTTTAGCATCATGCCTCACTTGGTCATTCATTTGGTTCGTGAGACTAAGCTATGTGGGCCAGTTTGGGGGAGGTATATGTATCTATTTGAACGAGAGATGGGTACCTTAAAGAGTAGAATCATGAATCCAGCCAAACCAAAGGCCAATATAGTACAGAGAACAGTTGATGAAGAAGTTGCATTATGGATTGCACAATATCTTGCCCGAGCGCATGATATTGGAGTGCCAAAATCAAGACATGCAGGGAGGCTTGAGGGTCATGGCATTATTGGTCGAAAACAAATTTCACTTAGTTTTGATTTAAAATATAAGGCCGAATTGTTTATTTTGCAAAACCTGAGTGAAGTTCATCCGTATGTAGATGAGCACATTAACACTCTAAGGAGTCAATATCCTTCTAAAAGGGACTTGCAGCTGGTAAAGGAGCATAATGCGACATTTTTTGAATGGTTCAAAGAAAGCATCATGGCTCAATTATCTGACATACCCGACGATGTTTTTAATACATTAAGGTGGTTGGCATATGGTGCTAAAGTTCAAGTTATGTCGTATGAGGGATATGACATCAACAATTATTCTTTTTACTTAAAACGCCAAGATGAGAAGTCATCTATGCAAAATAGTGGTGTAATGGTCATTGGCATGTCTCCAGAATTTGGTAGTTCAAAGGATCGAATATTAATCGACAAACAGAGTTCATATTATGGGGTTATTGTTAATATTTACAAACTTGACTACATGAATTTCAATATTCCTCTTTTCTATTTTAATTGGGTTGATAATAACCGCTAGGTAAAGAAGGATGAACACGGGTATTTAACCCTTGTGAATCCCAATCACCTAGGACATCGTTCCGATCCATTCATTTTAGCTTCACAGGTGAAGCAAGTTTTTTACATAATCAATCTTATCGATTACAATTGGTCGGTTGTTATTGAAGGGAAGAGACGGATTCTTGGCATCGGGGATATTGTTGATAAAGATGAATATGATGAATAGTTTGATGAAACCCCGCCATCCACATGAAATATCCCAAAATTAGTTGTTTACGATGTTGACAATATTCTAAGACGCAATGACCATGATGAAGGATTCTATATAGCTAGGGAGTCCGAGTAATAATGAACTGCCAAGGAAATTGATTCAGCATATAACATTGCAAATCCAACAATAAGGTACTATTAAGAAAATGGATATATTAGGAGAATCCAAACAACTTGTTAATAAACAACAAATTTGCAAATATAGAAGTTCATTGGATATGGTTTCTACATTCTTTTATTTATTTTTTGTTCTACTTGTTTACTCTTTGATTCATATTAACTTTACTTGTTTTTTATTTTCAGATTCAAAGAAATGGAAGAACATAGAGGACCCGAGCCATCTTCTACTGCCGACACCCATCAGACGAAGAAGAAGAGAGTGGGGAGAGGTCCCTTGAAAGGGATTAAGTCTATCCTCGGTGTCTAGAGAGTTCTATAGTGGGACGCACTCGAACGCCTCTGTGAGACATACTATAAGGACTACAAGAACCATTTAGGGGAGATCAATTGGTCGAAAGTGTCGATCTTGATATCAGACTGGAGCTTCGTCCCGAAAGGTGTGAAGGATATGCTTTGGGAGGACACGAAGGTAATTAATATACTTAATTGTGTTATTTTTTGCAAATCTAAGTGTGTTATTTTTTGCAAATCTAATTGTGTTCTTTTTTGTTCATAAATCATACAGAAAGAGTTCCAGATTGAGGAGGATTCTCAAAAGAAGCAGGCGGTTCTCACCTATTGCGACCTGCAATGGAGAGACTTCAAGGCCATGCTCGTGAGATGTTGGATCTCCTGTACAAGGAATAATGGGCCAGACCAGGAAGTGACCTTGGGAGCTTTATAACTTAATATCTAAGGAAGACTAGAATGCATTCGTGAAGATGCATTCCATAGAGGAGTTCAGGGTAAGCATTTCTTTGAATATTGTATGATAGTCATATAATATATTACTTTAATGAAACTGTGTTTTTTTCTTATATTTATTTACTTTTTTCCTATAAACAGCAAAGAAGTGAGAAGGCAAAGAGGAGTGCGGCCCATATTTTGTATCCTCATCATATGAGCCAACACTCATATGTTGAGATGAGTGAAATTTGGAGGCAAAAGGACTTTATTCCTTCGATTTTGTCATCGTTTTCTAGTTGTTCATCGGCTGTTTTGAGTTTGCCAAATAGGATGATGACTTGGCTTCTTGCAAGATCCATCCCTTATGACAAAGGACGTCTCGTGGTGCCTAACTAGCGGACCGCTTTTGTCCGATACTCCATTGTAAGCTATGTTTATTTCTAACGTTACCATATTTGTCTTTTTACTTATCATTTACTAATTGATATTTTCTTTTCTTTTGTTAAATACGCAGGAGGAATGGAGAGGGAGAGAAGATTCGGGAGAGTTTGTCTCTCAACCATGGGACGACATCTTGTCCCGTGCCCTCGGCAAGAAAGACCACCCGGGTCGATTGGTCGGTTACGAAATCGGCGTAGGTCAAAAAAATGTGTTTGGGGCTTAGAAGAGGAGCTCAATCTTGATGAAGAGTGTAGAGGACGTGGAAGCTCAAATCGACAATGCTATGAGAGAGGCTAAGCAGCGAGTTTGAGCTCAGATGATTAAGGAGATGGAGGAGAAGATGGATCTAATGCTTCAAGAAAAGTTCAGGCTGTTCACTACGCAGTTCGGTATCCTACAACCACCTACATAAGAACCTGAGCGTAGTATTGGTCCTGACCCTCCAGTCTTCCCATCTAGCAGTGTCTCGAGGGTTCGAGATCCTTTCCAAGATCTGTAGGTTTGTTTACTCATGTTTTGCAAATTACTAATCGCATATGAAATTCGTATAATACAAATGAATGAGATACTAATATCTTTGTCACTTTTATTGTAGGGGCAAGTTTCCTCTCAGTTGTTGCACATCTTTAACGGAAATGAAGCAATTGTCGTTGCTTTAGGAACCGTTCATCTATCTCTAACTTGAGACCACCATTTTGACATCCTTCCTAATCATGTAAAGGTTAGTGTCGATGACTATGATAAGATATATAAGGATATCCCTATTCTTGCCCCTTCTGCCCTCATCAAAAGGCTCGAGCAGGCCCACGGGACCTTTACACAATGGCCAAAGCATCTAGTTCGGCTCTTGACAACTGACGTAAATGCATGTCGCCTCACTTAGTTCGGTTAGTTATATTCTACTAATGTATTGTATTGAATTCTTGAATTTGTTTAAATTAACCAAGAGGTACGGGTGAAAAGGACGTAGTTGAAGGTGTTGCTAGTGGTCCTAGCAATCTAGAGACAACTAAGTCCGTGAAGAAGGACGTCGCCCTAACTGATCTCACTGAGTTGACCTTGAGTCCCGGTGACAATTGTCGTTAAATGAGGGCTTAGTTATCATGGCTTTTGTCAGACAGCCTCGTCTCCTTTTGTTGTGGGAAGATGATATTCGGATATACAGAGGACCAGGATATTATGGTCGTAGAAGAGGATGTCACTCAACTTCTCATAGGAGACGAGCTGAACGTATCAATGCTCAGTCTTTATGATGTAAGATACCTAACTATTGTATACAATTCCTACTATATTAAGTGTTTTTAATTCGTTCTTATAACTAAATGGGTGTTGTTATTTGATAAATTAATTATAGGGCTTGTTATGAGTTAGTCTAAGAAGAAGGACTAGGATCCTTCGGTTTCATGTGCCCTTCTAGAATCTCTTCTACCTTTATCGGCAACGACCAAGATTTTGCCACTTCTTACATGGTATCTTTAATGGCCAAATACCATAACAAGTGTTTCATCTTTTGCCTGTACCATGAAAGATATGAGATTCTAAACATAAGCTTTTTATGTATGAATATGTTCGTATTTTATCCATTTACCAATCATTTCGTAGGCATCACTAGATACTACTTGTTATGTCCTTAGAGAAAAGGACAGTATATATTTTTTATCCTCTTCAAAGAAAACGTAATTTAGTGATTAAGGATGTGTATACGTAAGTATTCATTAATTACATCTTTTATTTCATTGACAAGAGTAAGAATTAGAGTATAGTTATTGACTACTATTTTTGGTTTCAAATGTAGTGCTTTCAAGAGCTATAAAGTTTAGTTCGGCCACCGTAACGGATTGAAGTTGAACTAGATTCCAGCTCAGGTATCCCTATGTTGAATCAAATGCCTATTTTATTGCCTTAGAATTGTATTAGATCTATTTTATTTACATTTTATTTGCTTTTCAAATGCAGTGTCCTCAGCAGATAGGAAACAAGGAATGTGACTACTTTCTTATGCATTTCGTGTTAAACATCCTCCACAACCATGCTACTTGTGAGTATCTTTCAACGGTACGTATTATTCCTTTGTTTCGTAATTTATTTTTGAGACCTAAGATATAAATAACTTGAGTTGAGAATAGATGGATGGTGTTGTGAATGGTGAACTATGTTGTGAATACACAATTGTGTTGTGAATTTTGGATGAATTGTGTTAGACTATAATAATTGTGAAAATAGATACTTATAAAAAATGGAAATAGGCCTAATTACAGAGGAAACTCTGCCAAAATTTACACTTGGAATGATGTATCCTGTTTTGTAGATATGTTCTTTATTGTAATACTAAACCTATCTTTTCTCACCCTCTCAGGAAATTCAAAGAACAATGTCATACTCATCTGAAGAGTTGATGAAGATTGAGAAAATATGGGCAGAATACTTCATTGGAGCTAGACAATTTATATAATTAGGTAGCTAGTTCAATCTTCTTTTTTGTTTTTACATAAATACATTAGGGTTAAATCTAAAAATATAGCATTAGGTTAGGCCATTCTTTTTTGTATATAGCATTAGGTTAGGCCATTATTTTTCGTATATATTATAACATTGGGTTAAGTTAATCCTATTTTTGTATATGTAAACTTAATTAACTTATAAGCTCAATTCAACTAGCTTATATTAGATTTGTAAATTTAATAACAATTTTATGATAATTCAAATAAATATTTCATTAGCACATTTCCATATATATTTGGCAGCAATGTTCTCATATTGGCATCAGTTCCCTAATGTGTAGAAAGAGTGGGTAACCAGTAAAAAAAGGAAATATATGTTGCGGTTATTTTAAAAAACCGCAACACATATAAAAATTACAGGTTTATAAAAAATTAAAAAAATAAATAAATGTTGCAGTTTTCCTAAATAATTGCAGCACTTAGAGTAATAAGTGCTACGGATTTCCAAAAAACCGCAGCACTTATAAAAATTACAGAATATTATAAAATTCAAAAAAGAATAAATGTTGCGGTTATTTGAAAAAACCGCAGCATATATTTATTAATTGCTGCGGTTTTTTATAAAAAAACCACAACAAATACTAATAAAAAATATTTTTATTTTTATTTTTTTCCATATGTATGGTCTTATATGCTGCGATTTTTTCATAAAACCGCAGCAATTTATTAAAAAATATATTTTTTTAAATAATAAATGCTTTGGTTATTTGAAAAAACCGCAGCATTTATTTCTTATTAGTGCTGCGGTTATTTGTGAAAAACCGCAACATTTATTGTTTTTATTGCTGCGTTCAGAAAACCACAACATTTGATGTTTTTTCATGTGCTTTGCCTATATGTGATTCATATAAATAACTGAATTAATTAATGTTAGAAAATCGCAGCATTTAGACATTTCTCTACTAGTGACATATAGGCTCTTTGATGTATTTTTTGATACGTTCTAGGTGCTATTTATCGTGGACTTCATCTTTATCCCTCATCCATTGCTTCACTTGTTTCCTATACTAATAAAGATTGGTGTAGTTGTCATGATACATGTTGATCAACATCTGGTTATTATGTTTTTCTTAGTGATAATTTATTATCTTGTTTGTCTAAACGACAAACTACTCTATCCTACTCCAGTGCTAAAGTTGAATACAAAGGTGTCGTAAATGTTTTAATGAATATTATAGGCTTCAAAACCTTTTACTTGAACTATATATTGCCATGTCACTATTTGACAACCCGATTGAACATTTGCAAACACATTAAAATGGATATCCATTTTGTTCGCCAAATCTGGTACGGATTCTTCATGTTCCTTCTTAATACCAAATTGCTAACATTTTCACTAAAGGTCTTCTTTAGTACTTAAATAGTTGTACAATGTCCCAACCTTTAGTTGTCACTAGGTGACGATTTTTGCCGCCCGCCGTGGGGCATACAACTAGTTCTCGAACAGATTCCTTGTTCATTCCACTATGGCTAATGAAATCATCTTGCAAAACATTACTGGTGATGTGTCCCAAGATTATGAGACATCAACATAGTGAATTGACTTCAAAATTATGTCATTAGAGTGTTAGCCATTATCAAAGTGACAACTATCACATCAGTGTAAATCATCATCTAAAAGCCAATCGTCGTGTCATCTGAACGTGAGCCTTTGCGAGTGTGGTGACATATCGACAAGGCACTGTCGACATGTTGTAGACATTTAAGAGAGTGTTGATGACTAGAATACACACCGCATGGGGCTGACCAACAATGTAGTCACCACATGCATCTTCAAAACCCATGACATCACTCGATTTTAAGTAACATTTAACCTATTTAAATTAATTATTTACATCATTTAATTTTTGTTTACTCTAAACAACTACTATTTATTCCATTTTCTTCTTATGACTTATGCAAATTGTTTTTGTCCTTTTTTGGGTTACAATTTGAATCACAACTGTTTTTTATAGCACAAAGTTTACTATTACTCATCATATGTAAATATTACTAAATCATACGTTGAAAGAACGTCCTACCTATATGTCTTATTCTTCATATGTAAATGTTACTGACTTATACGGCTCCAAAATTCCAAGCGTCAACCCTATGCATCCTAGATTCCAAGCATCAACCCTGTGTATTCGAGATTCCAGGCGTCAACCCTACGCATCCGAGATTCTAGGCTTTAGTTCTAAGCATCGATTTTCCAAGAAAACATGTTTATCTCAATTAGATTTGTTGCCCATGACCAACCTCTACAAAAGGCAGCTCAAAGCAATGCAAGAGGGAAGATCATTCACACATAAGCCAAGATAAAAAAAAAGTACCCATCATCATTTACATCTCTCTCATTAGCTTCATCAACGCTTGTCACTTGTTGTACTTTCCTACTTGTTTAGTCTCTATCTTTTGTTACATCTCTAGTATACTTAACGAAAGTACATCCTTCAACATAATGGAACAACTGCCAATAAGCTCGTTCCATTTTTCCCGAATTGGGTTTCCGTGTCACCGATTTATTGTGTGCCACTTGCGCTATTGTCGTACTTTATTTTACATGTTATTGCCTACACGTATCTTAACTAGTTGTAAAATGTCCCTTCATTTAGTTGTTATGTTTGACCGAAACAATACTAAAAATCCTTAAATAAAAATAAAGAAGTTCTGTAACCTTGCTTAATTTCTTGAACCTTGTATTTTTTTTGTCGGCCATATTTATCGATAATATTCCCATAACTCAGTCAATTAAACTGGAGTATAAAGTTTGATAGTGTGTTTTCAATCTTGTCGTACAGAATTGTTAAATCTGAATATTGTTAACATTTTAATCATTTCTTTTGTATATGGTTTTTACCTGGGGTGATCAGAGGCGGACCCAGGATTTTTTATCTGGTGAGTCACAATCGACAATCAAATATGTTCAAAGGGTACAAAATACAACCAAATATTCAAAGAGTACAAAATACAACAAAATGTTCAAATAATACTATAAAATACAACTAAATAGTAATACAAACTTATTGCAATAAGTTTTGTTTATTTAATATGTTCAAAGAGGTATGAGGTTTACACTACTTTTTTTTTATCAAAGATCAAAATTAAGTGCTACGACTACTTATGGTCCATACAATTTGAGATGCGGGCCAACTCACCCTAGTAACAAAGATAGAAAGGGATTTTAAATTAAAAGTACGGAATGAGAATTTTATTTATTTATTTGAGATGTGAGCCAACTCACACTCCATTCCTTACTTCCTTCCACAACAGTAATTAAATTAGATAGCTTCAAATCTTAAACCCCCATCTCTCTCCACTGTGCCCTGTTGGATCATATCCTTCTTCCAAACCCAACTCAACCTAATGTCTCAGAACATTCTAGAAACCCCTTAATACCAATCTTGAACACCCTTTAATCTCACTCAATTATGCCAGAAATGGAGGGATCAATCAAAACCCCTCAAATATCTGAAATGTTCCAGCAATTCGCCTTCTCTTTCAAATCAAAAGCTCTCGAATATTTCGTCGACGACTTCGAGAAATTCTCTCTCATTGACAGCGATTCTCCCAAGGAATCTGTCTCCGATCAGAAAGGGATTCTCCCAAGTTTACCACAACAACTTGACATTTGGCGAAACTAGAGCTAGCCCTTTCAACCGTTTCCTGTTTGAGGATGTGAGGAATAGAGGAAGGCAGGAAGCGAAATCAGGATTTGGGGAAATTTAAGAAATAATTTTTTTTTAAATACTTAAAATTTTTTTTTGGCCCTAGTGAGTCACGTGACTCACCATGTATAGAGGTAGGTCCACCTCTGGGGGGTGATATGTGTTTTCTAATATCAATCACGACATCGTGTATCTCTACTTTTGAAATGTCTCCATGATACTTCTGTACACTTGTTCGCTGTGAAATTCAGTAATTTATGTCAGAAAGTAAAAGCACAGTAAATATTATGCAATTTAAACTAGTTCAATGTTTTAAATAGATTTTTAGTCTCCATTTTACCCACCTTCGACCAATCAATAACCACTAAATAATATCAATTACGATGCTTTCCTAATTCATATCTAATTTAAATCATTGTGCATAAATTAAGAGTTATTTTCATAATTTTATTCTATAATTGAGATTATTATTTCTATTTTTGATATCATCATTTCTGCACATGAGATGATTATTTCTATACTTGAAATGATTATTTCTATACATATGATGGCTATTTCTATATATGAAATGACTATTTCTATACCTGAGATAATTATTTCTATACTTGATATCATTATTTCTATACATAAGATAATATCACTTATATTTGAGATAAAAGCACCTATATCTGAAATAATAACATTTATATTTAAGATAATAGCCCCTATATCTAAGCTCTTATTAAAGCATTTTTTTCTTTTCTTTTTTTTACCGTTAATATAAGTTGTCAAATTTATATCATGTATAAATTAAGCTTTTATCTAAATCATAGTTATAAATAAATTTAAGACAGTTAAAGTGAGTTTTACAGCAGACACAACACTCCGTTTCCACTACATGTTTTACGCATGCTAGGAAGTAGAAATGGTGGGATCAATAGTCACCCCAAGTCTCATTCACTGGTTGTTTTAAGAGTAAAAAAAAAAAGTACAGTAGGAAGAAAGGATTACATAAGATAAACCAGAGTAAGAAATCAAAAAATAAAGAGAAATTTATAACTGACAGGACATATCAATTGAGAATGAATAATGAAGACAGTGTGTACGTACAAATACTGCATAGTGGAACTTTCTAAGGGCGAGGCCACAATTTTTTTTTTTTATATATCAAATTATCAATAGTGAACAAAATATAAAGAGAGTTTAACAAAGTAAATCTTAGATCTGGGATAAAGCGGCTCTATCATAGCTTTTTTGACCTTATCTCGATTTACTTTGAATAAACTATACGATAAAAAAGTCTCTCCTACACTTTTTTGACAAATGCTGGGTCATCACAATATCTATAGTATATGCTATATTGCTATCTTTACAAGTAATTTTACATCCTTACAGAAATTTATGTCTATCAATCAAGATATTTCATGCATATACATTCCATCCATAACAAAATAGTTGCTCCATTACACTCAAAAGTGGCCAGCAGATGGAATCATATTTTACAGGCGGCCATAGTATTCCAAGCAGCTTATCATGTATGTACCTTCTTTTTTTTTTTTTTTTTTTTTTTTTAAGTAGGAGAGAACGTATCTTTCCACCCATTAAAGTGAAAAAACAGACAAAAAGAATGATTAAGGTTATCAATTTATCATGTAAGTTGCTTGCCACTTTTTTTTCCCTTGCTTTATGAATTAGTGTATAAAAATATATTTGTTCATTTCTATTCCCTCAACCTCTATGAACTTGTGCATTACATTACTATGGCTTCCATCTTTGAGAAGATTTTCATGTCATTCACCATCGAATTCAACACATGCATTGTTGCATAAAAGACTTGACAGATATTTTGCTCAAATTTATGAAAAATGGGGATGAGACCATTGGCTTTGTACTTATTGATGCTGTGCTTATGTCTCGGGCTTTCAAAAGCATCGTCTCCTTCTCACGCAAGCTTCATTTCTGGTATTAACCTCTTTTTTCCTTTGTTCTAAACATCTGTTTTGGCAAAAACATCAACCATATTCAATGATGCATATAAATTTAATGTCTTCCACTGTTAGAAAACGGTCTTTTTGCTTCACCTTATTTGCTTCGGTTCAAAGGATAGTATAATTAAAGGTTTCTGACTGGAAATTTTTTAGTAGTATTGAAAACCACCAAACACAATCCTGGCTTGTGGCTTCTAACTGATAGATTCATTAGTTTCAGTGATAAGTGAAGTTCTCTTTTATATAACTAATCCCACATATCCTAGGCAGAAAACTTGAACAGAGGACATATAGTCAGGAGTCAGACTAATATTTAGTCAGCAATTATTATTTGGACGTTCAATGAAATATAAAGTAGAAATTGTTCATTACTATTGAACCAAGGCAAGTTAAGTGAGCTGAAGGGAAACTATGAAGTAAAATTTGTACCGTATGAGTTTTCTTCAAAATTAAGTATGGCATAGAGGTAACTAACAACATGCCTAGCTTAATGAATATAATGAGAGATGCGAATTAGTCACAAGATAATATCACATACGTCTTTACAATTAAGGAGAAAGTGCTTCAAAATATGTATTACACAACCTATAAGTGCAGTATGTTTGTAGCTGAAGTGCAGGAAAGATATTATACAGAAAGTGGATTAGTGCAGAATACGAAAATAGGCTATGGCGGTGGTAGAGGCAGTGCTCATGGGGGCGGTGATCATGGAGGCGGTGGTAGAGGCAGTGCTCATGGGGGCGGTGATCATGGAAGCGGTGGAGGGGATGGAAACAGTGAATCATCATCAACTAGGCAACCCAGAACTCCCAACGGAGCCGGAGGCGCAAATAGTCGTAATCACCCCCGTCATGGAGCAGCAGTCCACACTTTCAAATGCAACTTTCATGTGCTATCAGTCTCCATTACTCTTTCTCTCTTCATGTGAGCTTGAAATTTGAGCTCAGCAGTAAAGAAAAGGTGCTTCATTAACAGGTAGACACCTTAAAATTCGGCTATTGCAGTTAAACGTCTGGGTTATTTATTGATACTTCAGTGTCCATTCTGATTGTCAGTTTCTCAGGTTATAGTAACAGTACATGACTTAACACTGATTCACCTACATTGCAGGTCATTGTTCACATCCAATGTTTGTACACTTGATCATGTTAAGTGCAAACTTCTGTAAATAGTTAAGGACTGAGATATCTATGTTATTTGCTTCACTTCCTCCCTGTGGGTTTAGAATAATACAAGTACAGAGTTGAGTCCAGAACATATGCTTGACCTCATTAAATCATTACACTATGCCACCGGGCATTATAGATGAGTGGAATAGAAGAACCTTTTCTTGTATCTTTTCAAGTATATGTATCTGCAATTTAATCTAGACAGCAGTTAATGATGGATAGCTTTGTATAGAAGATACTTTGCCTTGATATGCAAACCGAGATAGAGAGATCATCATTTCAACCGATTGATTGATTGCATTACATTTTTCATGGCTTAAATGATAGCATAAAAAAAAAAAATCTCCTTGGACAAAAATTGAAGTTTGAATGGAGAAATTAAGATTAAGCAAGAACTATGATATTAGACCAACTTCTTGATCTTACTATTCAAAGGTCACTGAAATAACAAAGAAAACGAAGTGAAGTATAAATTTCAAAAACCCTGCAGTCCATCAAAACAAGAACCAACATTAATGGGCAAGGTAGTGGTAATGAACATGATTGAATAGGTGAAGGTGCTTCAATGTTCTACTCTGGTACCAAGGCAACAGTACATATCATCATTTGATGTTTATGCTGATACTGACATTTGCAGATTACTGTATACATCCACATGCATATTCAAAAGCGGCTTAGCATGCTTCCAATATGCCTGTTTGAGAAGTAAATGCAATTTTAGCTACAAGAGCAGATGGTTGGTAAGCAATATGTAGGCAATGAATAGGGGATTCTGAGAGTTTTTGTCAATGAAAACTTGCCCTGAAATCTCAAACAGGACCCAGTTTATGGAGGTAACTTCAGAAAAAAGTCGACTTCTTAATTCTTATTATGCCATTGAGCATAAAGAAAGCGCATCATTTTTTTTAAGGAATCTGATTCCTCTATCCAAACACAAGTACTACATTGTCCCTAACCTTTAAATTTGAACACCAAAAATATATGCATAACCATAAATTCAGCACGGAAGGCTTACATTCCTAGCAATAATGCATCTGAAATTATAATCACTTCAGTAAAAGGACAACTTGCTCTCAGAAGTTGAATGTAATAACGCACAGAACTATGTGGCGATGAATTCTACTGATTGGAAGTTGACAGCATGAAATTAGTCATGGAGTCATGCATGGCTTATGTGATAGCAAGAAGTTTTTCCTTGGACCAAAATTAAAGCTCACTCAATCAGATTGAGAGATTTAAAAGTAAACTGCAATAAAGGAAAATAATGGCTTCGTAGCGAGGCAAATAAATTTTGACATACATCTAAAACCAGAACACTGATACTGATTACAAATTAAAGAAGCAAACAAATCAAAGAATAAACAATTAAGCATATATATAAAACGGATACACTCAACCTCACCAACGTCTTTTCAATTTTAATTTTTCTGAGAAGTTCATGTTTTCCATTTAAAAGTTAACCTAAAAGCTTTAGCTTTGCATACTAATTTGTGATTAGGTTTAAATGATTTGATTAGTTCAACACTGTTTTGTATTAATTGAAGTGCTTCATCTTAATCTAAGTCCAAGTACATCCCTTACGTAGATGATGCCTTGAGAGAACTTCACATTCCGTGAATTTCTGACTCTAATAAGGCTTCTTTGGAAAAACTCCTCTCAGCTAGGGAAATTAAAGAAGCCATGTTTGAGTTAAAACCGAACAAATCCCTGCGCCTAGACGAGTTTACGGATGACTTCTATCAAAAGCACTAGGTGTGACGAGGTTGTTGTGACCTAATAAAACATACCTAGATACCTTAACTAATGCAACTCGGGTAAATAGGGTCGAATCTCAATAGATTATTGGATTAAATAGTTAAATTGACTACAACTTCTACTATGTTAAAACAAAAGAGAAATTAAAGAATGACTATAATTCTAGAACTAATTCTAAGCGGCAATATTGAAGATAAGGTGTACGCAAATGACTAAAAACACCTAGGGTAACTAATCCGATCCCTACTAATATGAACTAGTGTAGAATAATAATCCCGACCCCTCAAACTCAATCATTTAAACTACTTTTAGGACAAATGGTCTCTAAATGATACCTAAGACCTCTTTCGAGTATCAAAGGTTTCCCTCTAATGCAATTAAGCCTACTTCCGTGGAATCGAGAATAGAATGACATTAAATACCGCATCTTTAAATCCTAATATTCATGACATTTACTTTCATGATGACACTCACACCTTAAAACAAGATTCCAATATAGAATATGAGCCAACTTTCGCTGTGAATCTAATCCTTTTCATTAATTCGACTATGTCTAACCTTTTAATGAGATTTGATATCAACCCTAAATTAAAGGAATTGCATAAAAGTTAGAGAATTCGTGGCATGAGATCCATCTACATTCGATTCGCATTAGGGTTTATAAATACCCTATATCAGAGAACTACTCACTTATGTTAACTATGAAAACAACGCAAATTTTAAATAAAACACATGATTAAAACACAAAAATAAAAAGTCAAATACTTGATATTAGATGATATACCGTTCGGAATTGGTTGTAAAACCAATGAATTTTTCAGTAGCAATTTTATTTTCTATACCTACTGCATAAAAATCTGAATAATATCCCTAAAAGCTTAAAAATTTAAAAGCTATTTGTTTTCAAAAAAAAAAAAAAATATAAGCCTTCCTACAAGGACGAGATCAAAAGAATACCCAAGGGCTAATAACCATGATCAGAAAGTGGCTATTAAGGTTGAGAAGAATCATGTTATAAACCATTGTTTCCTCTTCCCAGCATGGAAATCTCAATTTTAGTGTCTCTACTGAATTGTTTCGTGCCTCATATGTACGTTTAGATGAAGCTAAGGATTACAAAGGAGAAATAGGAGATAAATTCAAGATCAATTCGCGGTTATTTTGAATAATGCATCTTATCTTGGTTGTAGCATACGAAGACAAATAGATTTTTGTTCGTATTGCGTAGACCTGTGTATTGGGTCGAGTCAGGGCCGAGATGGGTTACAAGAAAAGCGGGCCAAGCCGAGTCGTGTCAAAGAAGATGCAAAATGGCCCGGACCGGGCCAGGCCAAAAGGAGATATATAACGGGCCGAGTGGGATCGGGCCGTCCAAAGAGAGTATAGTTTTTATCTTTAGAGATGGATAACTTACGTATATCACCTCTAATCATTGGTAGTAAATCATTGGCAAGTAAGTGGAAATAATTCGTTAAATGATAGCATTTAAAAGTTTTGGAAACTTTAGGCCAATTATTGATTCGACTTGACCCATTAAAACCCAATAAAACATGACCCTTTAAGAAACCGACTCATTAAACTCATTATTGAGTAAGCCATTTTACAAACGGGTCGGTCAAGGACCCTTAACGGGCCCCACCCATTTGAACAAATCTACTACTGCGACCTTTCATAACCTTTACATTAATACCCATGTTCATTATCATGCTAAAGCTTGAAAGCCAGCAAGTGATAAAATAAATGTGAAATAAGGTAGACTTGTTAATTGTTACGTCTCTGCACTTGCATCCACATGGTCACTAATATGCCTTAGATTCAAATTGAATAATGTCTCACTGTCGGACAGCACTCTCATGGACTCCTGTAAGTTGGATTCTCAATGGTAGGATGATTGCTGTTTACACTTTCACGCATTTCCATTCACTTGAGAATCAATATAATTGTTGAGCACAGACTTCAGCTCTAATGAGTCTGATGTATGGAATGCAAAATGAACAATATTTCACAAGCTGCTGCTGATTTCCACTGCTGTAGACAAATTTAAGCACAAGTTCTGGAAGGGTTGGGTCCAATAAAAACCACAATACTGAAGATAAAGAAGAAATCTCCTGTATTCTTTTAAGCAGCTACTTGCTTCCCAAAGAATTGGACATGATGACAGAACTCACATCTGTTTCAACCTTCCTCTTCATTGGCGATAATCGATGCTTTGCCCATTCCTCCAAGGCATTTAGATGGAGGGAATTCATACTAATTTTAGGCCGTCTTTTTTTTATCAGCTTCTCTGCATTTTTCCAGTTATCCACAACTCCTAATGCCACAAGTAACGCACATGTAACTGCAACACTTCTTCCGTGACCTAGAAGACATGCAGCCAACATACATAAATTAAAATTACTAACTAAAAGAACTGGAATATTTACACAAAACCAATTGAGACAATAAAGGATTCTAACCCAAGCGTAATATGACCAAATGCAGAAAAGAGCATAACATAAACTGCAATGCAGAGTCAAGCCTCAACTCAGAGAAAGAACTGGCAGACTTACAGAATAGGACTGGTTAAAGCAAAGCCTTTCTTAAAGTAGGAGTTAAAATGAAATAATGCACTTGCTAATACTTAATCATTTTAAGGAGTCCAGTACAAGTAAATGGGTTAATGCCGGACACCAATTTCAATAATTAGATACACAATTCCCACGAAACATTTATAACATTACTAGTCTCGAAAATCTCATCCTAACCATCCTCACCCAAAGGACACGTCATTTGGGTGAAAGGGTATCAAAAGCAAATGTCAAAACGAGAGAGTCTGATAATTGCTGCCATGGCCAACAAGATAAGGACTCTTATGCATTTCTACATGTCTGATCCTTCGAAGTGCAACAAGTATATGCGGTACAAGGTTTATTATGGACTAATGTATCATGAACCTGCTCATGCAAGGGACAAAGATACTTCAAGACAAGTAGAACAACAACAAAAAAAAACTTCCAATAGGTAAAGATATTTGCATTTCAAACCTGTGTACCCTATGGAAGTTGGTTGAGAAAGTTACCGACAGACTGAGTCTGGATGAATATGTTCATGATAAGGTAAGTAATATGATGGAGATTTTGAAAGAATAAATTCATGGAATGACAGACTTCATTTTTGTAGTTAAAATTTTCATCGTGATAATGAGCCAGGAACAGGTCAAATCACCAACATTGAATGCAGAGAGCAGGAAAGGGGGAAAGGGCTAATGAAGAAGGTTGTAATAAAGAAAGATAATTAGCACAAGGGCTGTATAAGGTATCCCGACCAACAGGATTTCTTGGTAATGGTAGGGTCTCTCTCTCTGTTTCAACTGGCGACTATTAATATATTTTATCTTCAAATGCAATACCAGCAGTTGTATGCACAGTGTTTCTGCTTAGACACAAGTTCATTACTACTGAAGAATTGAGTCAATTGACACTTGTATAATTAAATAGCTAAACAAGTTTCTACAGTGAAAAAGATGGATATTGTTTTACTAATAGAGATAAAACTCAAGAATTAAGAAACGGAAGAGGTTTATTACTAGTTAGTAAAGATTGAAAGATTCTTTCTGGACTCAGCTGCCAGAATTGGGGAATTTAGAGACTCCCTAGCAGACAGGCTTGAATGTTTAGGTATATATAGGCCACTGCGCCATTTTGAATGCATTATTGAGGTGTCCTAGGAGTTTTCTGGGGCACATGACTGGCATCTGCAATTGGCAGACTCAACCAGTAAACAGATAACCTGGCAACTTAGGAGGTTAGCATCCCACAGCATGATTATAATATCCCTCCAATATAAATATGACTTCAACCAAATCCTCTTTCAAAAGGAAAAATTGGGAAATCTCAAGAACATAACTCTCATAGATCATTGTTAACTATTGAAAAGCTCTTAATGATTGTGGTCATATGAGATAGACAGCATTGGCCATCAACTCGTCTGGTGGAATGGACGAGAAACGACCAGTATTCAGAAGTCATAAGTGTCTTAACTTTGCTGTTAGAAAGAAAAGACGAATGGATAGTCTGCCTTTCCTGAATTTGTCGTATAGATATTGCAGGATTAGACCATTCACAAAAAATAATGGAATAAAGTGCTAAAGATAGAGATAATGTCGTGGCTCAAGTTCTAAAATATTACTAGCTTACTTCTTCCTATAAAGAGGGGATCAGGGGAGGAAGGTCTAATTTTTTCAAAATAGTAGGGTCTCAAGGATGACGCAGTGCTTAGTCAATGTTAGAATAAGCAAAAAGCGTGGAACCAAAGGGTGGAAGCATCCATGTGATAATACAAATACCAGGGCGCAGGTTGACTATCTTGTAAATAACAGGCCAAATTGTGGAAGCCTGTAAGCATCATGAACTTTGATGAGGGAGGTATAACTTGCACTAAAAGAGGAAATTTACAGGCACCAACTTTGAAGCATTTTGAATGAGGTAAGGGGATCTAAGACCGCAAAATTTCTGTTTACAAGACTAAATCAGGAAGCTGACGAGTTTGATCTTTGGCATTCAAGACAGGGAAGGACGGTAAATTGCAGAACTACATCAAGGAAGTGTGGCTATTTACTATACTCCAGCAGTCCAGGGTTGATAAAGTACTTAAATTAATCCCATCTGATAAGGCACTTGCAGAGAAGACAGACACATTTTGCAAAGATATTGCTATGAATGAAAGCAGTGCAAATGTTTCATACATATTAAGAGTCAACCCGGACTTCATTGAAAAGAAAATAAGTTCATCCAAGTAACTAACTGGTACAGATGATAAAAACTAAAAAGCAAATTTTGTGAGAAGTTTTTGGAGCATCAGTTATGGCAATATGTCCACCAAAAGGAACAAAGAGATGCATATCTGTGGTTTCACACCATTTAGTTTTTAGCTGGTGAGGCACTCCGAGACGCAAAAAGGTGCAGACGTCGTAATTTTGCTTGCTCATGACGGCAAGCAAAATGACAAAGTCTAAACACACAATCCTCAACCATTCATCCAATTCATCAGCTGCATCACAAACGTACAGCGGTACAGCAATCCAAACAAGCACAAAATTAATCTTTAAGGATTGTCATCAGTCTAACCAAAGCATCAACAAAACAGCTAAACAAATGCAACGTAATGAGCCTCAACCATCAACTAGTTCAAACCAATGCTAACTAACCAAACAAGTAACAAGCAGAATAGCAAAAATGGAGTATAAAGGCCATACCATAAGCGCAATGAATGAAGACGGGAGCGCCTTGAGCACGCTTCCTACAAGCCCATTTAACAGCAGACTCAATCTGAGCCGGCGGAGGCGACCTCGTATCCCAAGTAGGAACACACAAATAACCATTCCGCGTAAACTCGGGTTTTCGAGGAAGCTCACAAGTACAATCAATCACAGCAGGACTCCCCGGCGGAAATTTATCCACATCACTAGGCCAACCTCCAACAAAAACCCCTTCACTGATCTCAGTATAAGGCTCCTCATTACTCAAAAATCGTCGGATCGTCGAAAACGTTCGCACAAACAACAGAAAGGGGGCGAATATAATGACGGACCATATTGGGAATGACCCATCTGTGGCTTTGCCTAATAGTATTGGGAGGTTAACGTTGGGTATTGATGCGATTGAGATTAATACGAATACTAATGATGTGTATAGGAATGGGATTGCTAAGAATGTGAATCCGTTGCTTTTCAAGAAGCTGGAAATTGCGAAATTGGGCAATGATATTAGAAATATTAGTATTGATAAACCCAACTTCATGATTATTTTTAGAGAAGATTCAGAGAATTTTGAAGTTTGTGATTGGATAACTTTGTGGGTGTTTGGATGTATGTATATATATACACACCTGTGAAGAGATAATCAGATAAGGGGTAAGGTGGTTTGGTGTCTTCTCGGTGAAGTAACCTAATTCTGTTGATTCGTTAGAAACTATGATTAAACGCGGAGTTGACATTGATAGAACACGAAGTTGAAGAGAGGTGATGATATCATGATCGGCAAACTGAAGTAAAAAAATTGGGCAAAAACTTTGGAGGTTACTAGTACGGCCAGAAATGTAACACAAATTTATATTTGTGCCATTCGTTTATTTTTTTCTCAATTTTATCAATCGATTACAAGAAACATTGCCAACATTTACCAAATATGTCATTACAGAAACATGTAGTGGCCTCAACCATTGTTGGAAGACATTGAAAATTACAATGGGTAGACTATGTACCTGGATGCACCATGCTCATAGTACACATGTTTCAAAAAAATGTACATTATGTACACAGAAATGTACATAATACACATGTTAGTTATGTAGAATATAAAATGTATATTCCACATAATTGACATGTGTACTATGTACATTTTCCATATATGTAATGTACATTTTTTATGTACGTAATGTACATTTTTTGGAACGGGTGTACCATGAGTAAGGTGCACCCGAGTGCACTTTCTAATTTGCGGGAAAATCAAGTGATTGTGCTTATTTGTAGTAGGCGTCTGTTCCAAACACCGCCACCATTGACGTGGTGTATAATCCAAAAGCCATTTTTTTGCAATTTTATTTCTTTAAAATAATTATTTAATTAAATATTTTGCGAAATTATTTATTAATGAAGTTATTATATTCTTTGAGAACTTAATCAAAAAATTGTGTAAATTCTTAGAAAAATAAGTAAGTTATTTAAAGTATCTAATTTCAGTTAATTAGTTTTTTTTCGTCATTACATAATGTGTTTATTTTCAGTTATTGATAATTAGTTTTTCCCACCTATGTTATTACATAATGTGTTTATTTTCAATTACTAAAATAAATATTAAGGGGCACGACAATAAATTTTTTTTTAATAAGTTATCAATATGAAGAATTATTATTTTAGAGAATGATTATAGAAAACACTAGTAGAAAATGATCAATATGCGACGGGGTTTTTAATACTATATGCGGCGTCAAAAGGCTAGCAGCAATTCGGATAGCAGCAAATTAATCTATTTAATTTGCGGCGTAAAAAAATACGCCGCATAATAATCATTAATATGCGTCAGTTCTTAGCTAAGTGACGCCGCATATTAATGTTTAATATGTGGCGTCACTTAGCCAAGAACCGCCGCATATAGCACTTTACCAGATTGAAAAAACGTCCTGTAATACATTAATATGCAGCTGGTCTTGGGGACACCCGCCACATATAGGTTGTTTTTTTTTAAACGCTTTAATTTGATCCCAAATTTCAAATTCAAACCCTGCTATAATACATTTGCAATTTCTGCTACCCAAGATACATATATACACATGATGATTCATCTCTCATTTATATATACTAATAGGGTCGTAAAAACAACCATTAAGTGACATCAAACTTGATGTATAAAAACTACAAAATACACAAAAAAGTAATGTACATAATCTAAAAAAAGTTATTTGTCCAATACTTGGCAAGTTTGTTGCGCACGACATCGATTTCTTCGGTGAAGAAGGCCTCCTCGTTGAATCCTTTGCATACCTAATATTGATTAATATATCATTAAAGTGTATATAAAATGCAATATATTTGAAAAGTATAATTCACACATTTATGGTCTCAATTACAAATCCGACCAACTCATATTGACTCATTGATGTAATCACATTAAATACATCACTTTCTACCCAAAACCAATCCCATTTGACCTATATTGACTCATATCGATGTATTTGAGGTGTTTAGGTCATTTTTTACCCAAAACCAATCCCATTTGACCTCTATTGACTCAAATCGATATATTTCAAGTGTTTATAACATGTTATAGGGTAAATACGTAATTTTCTACCCAAAACCAATCCCATTTGGCCTATATTGACTCATATCGATGTATTTGAGGTGTTTAGGTCATTTTCTACCCAAAACCAATCCTATTTGACCTATATTGACTCAAATCAATGCATTTCAAGTGTTTATGACATGTTCTAGGGTAAATACGAAATTTTCTACAAAAAATCGATCCCATTTGACCTATATTGACTCATCTCGATGTATTTGAAGTGTTTAGGTCACTTTGTACCCAAAACCGATCCGATTTGACCTATATTAACTCATATCGATGTATATGAGGTGTTTAGGTCATTTTCTTCCCAAAACCGATCCCATTTGACCTATATTGACTCAAATCGATGTATTTTAAGTGTTTATGACATGTTTTAGGGTAAATACGTCATTTTCTACACAAAATCGATCCCATTTGACCTATATTAACTCATATCGATGTATTTGAAGTGTTTAGGTCATTTTCTACCCAAAATCGATCCCATTTGACCTATACTGTCTCATATGGATGTATTTGAGGTGCTTAGGTCATTTTCTACCCAAAACCGATCCTATTTGAAATATATTGACTCAAATCGATAAATTTCAAGTATTTATGACATGTTTTAGAGTAAATACATCATTTTCTACCCAAAACCGATCCCATTTGACCTATATTGACTCATCTCAATGTATTTGAAATGCTTAGGTCACTTTCTTCCAAAAAGCGATCCTATTTGACCTATATTGACTCATATCGATGTATTCGAGGTGTTTAGGTCATTTTCTACCCAAATTCGATCCCATTTGACATAAGTTGACTCAAATCGTTGTATTTCAAGTGTTCATGACATGTTCTAGGGTAAATACGTCATTTTCTACCCAAAATCGATCCCATTTGACCTATATTGATGCATCTCAATGTATTTGAAGTGTTTAGGTCATTTTCTAACCAAAACAAATCCTAGTTGACCTATATTGACTCATATTGATATATTTATGGTGTTTAGGTCATTTTCTACCCAAAATCGTGAAATCGATGTATTTCAAGTGTTTATGACATGTTCTAGGGTAAGTACGTCATTTTCTACTGAAAACCAATCCCATTTGACCTATATTGACTCATATTGATGTATTTGAAGTATTTAGGTCACTTTCTTCCCAAAACTGATCCCATTTAAACTATATTGACTCATATCGATGTATTTTACGTATTTAGGTCATTTTCTAACCGATCATATTTGACCTTTATTGACTCAAATCAATGTATTTCAAGTGTTTATGACATGTTATAAGGTAAATATGTCATTTTCTTCCCAAAACCGATCCCATTTGACTTATATTGACTCATGTCGATGTATTTGAGGTGTTTAGGTCATTTTCTACCCAAATTCAACACCATTTGACCTATATTGATTCAAATCGATGTATTTCAAGTGTTTATGACATGTTCTAGGTTAAATACGACATTTTCTAGACAAAGTCGATCCCATTTGACAGATATTGACTCATCTCGATGTATTTGAAGTGTTTAGGTCACTTTCTCCCAAAACCGATCCGATTTGACCTATATTGACTCATATCGATGTATTTGAGGTGTTTAGGTCATTTTCTACCAAAAACTGATCCCATTTGATCTATATTGACTCGAATCGATGTATTTCAAGTGTTTATGACATTTTTTAGGAAAAATACGTCATTTTCTACACAAAACCGATCCCATTTGACCTATATAAATTTATATCGATGTATTTGAAGTGTTTAGGCCATTTGATACCTAAAATCGATCCCATTTGACCTATATTGTCTCATATGGATATATTTGAGATGTTTAGGTTATTTTCATCCCAAAATCGATTCTTTTTGACCTATATTGACTCAAATCGATGTATTTCAAGTGTTTCTAACATGTTTTAGGGTAAATACGTCATTTTCTACCAAAAACCGATCCCATTTGAACTATATTGACTCATCTCGATGTATTTGAAGTGTTAAGGTCATTTTCTTCCAAAAATTGATCTCATTTGACCTATATTGACTTATATTGATGTATTCGAGGTGTTTAGGTCATTTTCTAACCAAAACCAATCCCATTTGACACATGTTCACTCAAATCAATGTATTTCAAGTGTTAATGACTTGTTCTAGGATAAATACGTCATTTTCTACCCAAAACCGATCCCATTTGACCTATATTGACTCATCTCGATGTATTTGAAATGTTTAGGTCATTTTCTAATCAAAACAGATCCCGTTTGACCTATATTGACTCATATTGATGTATTTACGGTGTTTAGGTCATTTTCTACCCAAAATTGACCCCATTTGATCTATATTGACTCAAATTGATATATTTCAAGTGTTTATGACATGTTCTAGGGTAAATACTTCATTTTCTACCGAAAACCAATCCTATTTGACCTATAATGACTCATATCGATGTATTTGAAGTATTTAGGTCACTTTCTCCCCAAAACTGATCCCATTTGACCTATATTAACTCATATCGATGGATTTGAGGTGTTTAGGTCATTTTCTTCCCAAAACCGATATTTGACCTATATTGACTCAAATCGATGTATTTCAAGTGTTTATGACAAGTTCTAGGGTAAATACGTCATTTTCTACCCAAAACCGATCTCATTTGACCTATATTGACTCATCTCGATGTATTTGAAGTATTTAGGTCACTTTCTACCCATAATCGATCCATTTAACCAATATTGACTCAAATCAATGTATTTGAGGTGTTTAGGTCATTTTCTACCTAAAACTAATCCCATTTGACCTATATTGACTCAAATCGATATATTTCAGGTGTTTATGACATTTTCTAGGGTAAATACGACATTTTCTACCTAAAATCAATCCTATTTGACTTATATTGACTCATATCGATGTATTTGAAGTGTTTAGGTCACTTTCTACCCAAAATATGTCATGTTCTACTCATAGCTGATCCCATTTGACATATATTGACTCATATCAATGTATATGAAGTGTTTATGTCACTTTCTACCCAAAACTGACCCCTTTTGATGTATTTTGACTCATATCGATGTATTTGAAGTGTTTAGGTCACTTTCTATCCAAAATTGATCCCATTTGACCTATATTGACTCAAATTGATGTATTTCAAGTTGTTTGGGTCATTTTTGACCCGAAACCGATTAATGGTGTAATTCATAAAGTTTCCTATGTTCCGTTCTCCTGCTCTTCCGCTTTCATCACATTCCTCATCTTTCCTATAAAAAGATCTGTGCCTCTATTCTTTTCCGACTATTATGAAGAAAAGATGGAGAATTTATCCACTAGAAAGAGAACAAGGAGTCAAAGAGCTAAAATGGTGATGGAATAAAACAAAAGAGTGTGTCTTGCTGCGGTTAGGAAGTGGCAATCGATAAAAGAGACTGATGAGGGTGGTAGTAGCCGTATAAAAGATAAAAATTTGAGGGTTTTGATGGATGAAAATGAAGTTGTTGTGATTAATAAAGAAGAGTCTTCAAGAGGGGTTTAATCTCATGAATCCAATAACCCTTCTTAAAAAATCTTCTTCATCAATCACTACAGCTTCATTGTCACCCATCAAAACCCTCATATTTTTATCTTTTACTCGGCTACTACTACCCTCATCAGTTTCTTTCATCTACTGCTATTTCCTAACCGCATCAATACACGCCATTTTGTTTTGTTCCATCACCATATTAGCTCCTTAGCTCCTTATTCTCTTTCCCACACATAATTTCTCCTTTTTTTGTCTCGTAAAAGTTCCAAAAAGAACAGAGGAAACATAATCATTTTATAGGAAAGCAGAGGACTACGATGAAGGCAGAAGGACAGGTAAAAGTAACAAAGGAAACCACTATCATTCATGTGCCTGGGGCTTGTTAAAGGGAAATACGCCAATGTCGACTCAAAAGCGGTCCTATTTGGCCTATATTTCAAGTGTTAAGGCCAATAATCTATTCTTGTTCTCATAATCGAGTTATATTAACTCAACTAATGCTACGTAAAGTGTTTGAGGCATGATTAAGAGGGAATACAATATTGAAGATACTCAAAATGATAAAATTATGGTCAAAATCTCTTGCCTCCTCCATGGGCATTCCACTATTGCACCCGTTGAGGACGTCAAGCATGAAACGCATCACAAAGTGGCCGCACTCAGTTCCGCCACATTGTTGAGCAGATTACAAATTACAAAATATAAATGTTAGCCATACGTATGATAGCATTATTTTACAATGTTTTAATTAGTTACTGAACTTACCATCACTTCTATCCATGTTGATGTCTGCTTTCTAGCTCGTTCTCCTTGCAATGTAAGTCTTTTTAGCATACTGGAAAACGACATTGATTAGTTTAAAAGTTCAATTTCAATCAACCTCAGCTGCAATGTAAATCTATTGATAATACTTACTAATTAATAATCGCTCTCAGCTTAGTACTACGCATTGACCGAGCCGAGTTGAAAAAGTATATTTTCCCACTACCCACAAAAATGACTAAAAACATCCGGTGTGCACTACATTATAAGAAATAAGCAATTAGCATTATATTTACATAATATATGCATTACCATACTCTATATTAAATGTATAAGTAATAAGCATTACGTTAACACATCAAATTCAAACGTACCGTTCGAAAACAGGGGCGAAAATGAACTTCAACTTAGTTTGTAGGGCTTTCGTGAATCCGAAGTGGACAAAATCAAAACTTATCTAACTTCAAATGAATGTAGTTAGGGAAGTCAAGTTTGTGTATCCATGGAGAAGAGATACTTAACAACTGAAAATCTATGTAAAATTATCTTAGCAAAACAACAAGCTAAATAAAGATGGGGGTTTGCAATAGCAAGATAGACTTAATAACCTAATTAGAACCGAAACTAATCAAATAACAAATCAGTGAGACGAGTAATCTTGGTTAGTCGAAATTCACTTATGGACTATAAGTTGATCATAGAAGTCTCCTCAATTAACACCATTGAACACCTTGTTGTAGAATTCCTAAATTCTATGTTCTCATGAAATAGATAGAAATAACAAAGCGTTCCTTTCTAACCCTTTCTAGTGAACAACTCAAGATAAACACTCTAAATCATTCACAAGAAGCAATCAAACTGAGAAATCAACAAGGATTGACGAAATTAACACAAGCGGTCTAATTTCTTTAATAATACTATTCTCCCTTCAAGTTATTAATCATAAACTATGCATTAACAACCTAAAGTCACTACTTTGGTAAGATTAACTAGATGCAAGAAAATCTAAATAATCAAACCTAGAAAATGATTAAAGCAAATCATAAAATAACACAAGACAATAATAAACATTCAATATGTATTAAGAGAAGAGAGACCTCACAACTTACAGTCAAAAGCTTCAATCTTTAACAAAGAATATGCAAATTAAGCTTTCATATAGTTTTTCTCCACCAAAGATCAAAGAAGAATTCCAAACTAAAGCTTTCTCAAAGTTCTGAAAAGTTTTTTCTAAAACCCTAGATTACAATCATTATTTATAAGTACCTCCCTTAACTAACCTAAACTACAGATACCTAACCTAAGACGGCCCATAACATGAGTTTACTTAATGAAAATGTCGCTGGAAAGCACTAAAGTCGCATTTTTCAAGAAGACTCGCTGCCAGCTACTATTTAGCCGCTGGTAGCGGCTCAAGCAGCCTTCTTCACTCCTAGTTGCTGTAGATGCCACTGGTAGCTGCCCATTTGCCTCTGGTAGCAGCTTTGGTAGCATTGTGTTGATATTCATCATCAAAAGCTTCCTCGCTCAAAGGTGAAATGTTCTTCCTCATTCCTCCAAGTTCAGCACGTCGTTTCACTCTGTAATCTTCCTTAGTTGGACCCAAGTGAGTTGAAATGGCTAAAACTTCCAAAAACTAATAAAACACCATGAAGAACATCAAAAACCATCCTAAAACACCTCTATACACATTAAAAGATGAATTATCAAATTTCCCCATGCTTGAACCTTTACTCGTCGTTGAGTAAGCTTGGAGAAACATTAACCTCAACAAGGTTCAAAACAGGAGCAAAGTGAAATTCAATAAATCATATCCACTCAAATCAACAAACACTTCTAGCATTCATCAATAAATCACCTCTCCATCCTTCACACCTTGAATTTCTCTTCTATCTTTTTTTTCTTTTCATGTGAAATCTACCTCACAACAAACTAATTCCTAGCGGTGAATATGTGAATCCTCTAAAACCACCAAAATAAGTGAAAACTTGAAAAAGTTAAGAACAACTCAACTCTTCCATGCTTTAATGTTAAATCACTTCCACGTTAAACACAAGGAAATAACTCACGCCCCTAAAATCTCTAAGATGAACCAATATATACGCCCAACCTCCAACTAACACCGAAAACATCAAGATGAAACCTACCCGAAACCTCCTTATATCTTCCCAACTTATGACACCAACTCCGGCAAAATCATGTGAAAATTTCTTGAAAATATCTCTCTTTTTCTCTCATTTTGCCTAGTAGCCCTTTCGGGTTTTCATCCTAGCCTTTCTTTTCTTTTAAATCTCACCACCTGACCTGCTCAATAGCCGTATTTTTGCTTAGGTTGCCCGTTCGGGTTTTCAACATAACCGGGCCCCCAATTCTTGCCTAAGACGCCTTCACAGGTTTTCCACTTAGCGGGTATCTTTTTATCATCTTTTTTTTTTTCTTTTTTTTTCTTTTCGAAATTGAAATTACTATATGAAAAACATTAAAGTTAAAATAGCTAAATTAGCCTCCCTCCATGCTTGAATGATGCATTGTCCTCAATGTAAGAATAGACAACTTACAGAAAAGCAAGGACAAGGCTGAATGCAGCTAGCTATCATGTAGAAGGATTCCCAGAGTTGGAAGGTCCGAGATTCTCACAGGAAGCACGCCTTTCAGAATGGCGCAAGGCTTAAGAGGCAAGATGGTCCATGAAATCCTCACTTGGAGGTTCGTAAAGGGCGGGATATTGAGCCGTGTAGAACCGACTCATACTTTGTTAGTAAGCCAATAACTATTGCATCCCATCACAAACCTCCTCCAACTGATCATCTACCTGAGCCCTCTATCTAGTCCAATCATCATCTCCAACTTCATCATCATGCCCCTCATCCATCTGCTCATCGAGATTCTCCTCACCCATATTTTCAATGAAAACCTCAACCTCACCCAAGTAGGGTGCAACATCAGGATCAACAGGTATAAAGAAATCAATGATTTTAGGACTATAGGGGAGTTCCCTGCCCTCCAATCAAGGAATTCTCAAGTAATTCAACCCTTGTGGCCCATAGCACCAAAAATAGCTACCTGTAATGGTAGATCGCAAAAGTAGCCCTATTTTCACCAATGTAGCAACATTGTAGGTTAGGTAGGTGGAATCTAATGGTGGAAGATTATGTGGAAGTGAAATTCCCAAATGTTCAGCCAACAAAGTAACCATGCCACCCATGATAATATGACCACTAGTATTGCCTCGCACTTTTAAACAACTATCGACAAATATATCAACCCAATTAGGAATGCCAACACCCGAAGGAGTCATGGCCTATAAGTACGACATAGCTACCTTTGGGACCTTAGTGGCCTCCCCTTGACACAAAATAGTAGAGGAGAGGGATCTATGGGCTAACCTAAGGCAAGGGTGTGTGATTTTAAATCTTTGATCACCATGAGGATCCACCGTGTATCCTGTCATTGATTTCCAAAAATTTTGAGATGAAAATGAACAATAGGGATCCCAAATATTACCTATAGGGGGGCCATTCCAACCAAATGCAATCTGAATATCCTCATAGGGCATCACATAGTTCTTATTATTGAGATTGAAAGAAATTTCTTTATGGCCCTTAATCAATGTAGATAGGAATTCATAAGTGTACCTTACGTATGTAAGCGCGCTTTTCATCAAGAATCCCTCGATTCCTACTTTACGGAATAATTGCCTCATCATATCCTCCAATCCAAGTTCTTGTAATGCTTCCAAATCAAAGAATTTTGTGCATTGCACCATTCGTTTTGGTTGTTGGAGTCAAACCCATATAGCTTTTTCATTATTCGAGAGACGAATACCCATGAAATCATTCGAATGGGGTAAAGATGAAGACTCACCTTCCCTTGAAGTACTACCCGGGTTTTTACCCTTTGACACCCTTAAGGTGGATGAAGTATGCCTCCTTTAGTTTCCTCTTTCCATGGTATTAGAATGAAATTCTTAAACTATTTGTTCTCTCCCCAAAAAACAATAATTTACTCACCAAACCTTCACACCACTTGAATGCTTCAAAACTTAGAATACCAAGGTGAAATTGAAGTAAAAAGGAAACAATTATGTGAGATGGGGTGGCAATGTGATTTGGAGTGTGGAGGGAGGTGTAATCTTTGAGGAGATATTGAGTGAAGAGTTGGGATATAAGTAGAGAGAATAAGAGGAGTTAGGGTTTAAGAGAGGTGAATGAGGAGTTTAGGAGGGAAAGAGTGAAAGTGGGGTTTTTAAGGGGGAATTTTTATTATTTTTTTTTTGGGGGGGGGGGGGGGGGTTGCTGGGTGGGCCACTGGTAGCGGCTTAGGACTCGGTGCTAGCGGTTCAGATATGGGGTTGTGGGTTTCGGGGTGCTGGATGACCAGCTGGTAGCGGCTGCGGAGCAGCTACCAGCGGTTGCTACAATGGCTTCTTTTTCTCTTTTTTTCTTCTTTAGCTATAGTGTTGAATCCGAGGCATCCACCTATAAAAACACACCAAAAGCAATACACAAATTAAACAAAAACATGAAAACTAAAATAAATTAGAATAAATGAAATTCCTCGGGTTGCCTCTCGATTAGCGCCTTTGTTTTATGTCATTGGCTTGACATAATGCCTTTTATTTCGTTACTCAATTGATGGCACGTAGAGATTGATGCTCTCTACATTCTCGACTTTGAACCCTTTGAAGTATGGTTTGAGACGTTATCCATTCACCTTAAATAAGTTGTTGGTCTTAAAACTCCGAATTTCAACCGTTCCATGTGGATATACCTTGATGAACTGAAATGGCCCCTCCCAACGGGAACGAAGTTTACTAGGAAATAGTCTAAGTCGGGATTTGTAAAGAAGGACTTTGTCAACAATCTTAAATTCCTTTCTATTAATCATTTTATCGTGCTAGAACTTAGTCTTTGCCTTGTAGATATCAGCATTTTCATAAGACTCAAGGCGAATCTCCTCTAGCTCTTAAAGTTGTAGTTTCCGATATTCTCCGGCTTCATCCATGGTCATATTGAATATTTTAACCGCCCAATATGCTTTATGCTTAAGTTCAACCAGAAGATGATAAGGTTTTCCAAACACAAGGCGATAGGGTGACATTTCGATAGGGGTCTTGTATGCGGTACGATATGCCCATAACGCATCCTCCAAACATAAACTCCAATCCTTCCTATCCAGATTTACTATTTTCGAAAGAATTGATTTCACCTCTCGATTAGACACCTCTGCTTAGCCATTGGTTTGTGGGTGATAAGCTGTGGAAACTTTATGTTAGACCGAATACTTCTTCAGCAAAGCACATATTGTACGATTGCAAAAGTGCGTCCCTTGGTCACCTATCAAGGCTCGAGGAATTCTAAATTTGGAAAATATGTGAAACTTAATGAAACCTGAAACCACTTTAGAATCGTCAGTCCTAGTGGGTATTGCTTCTACCCATTTCGAAACATAATCACAAGCAAGAAGTGTATATATATAACCATGAGAGTTAGGAAACGGTCCCATGAAATCGATTCCCCAAACATCAAATATCTCACAGTATAACAATGAAGATTGAGACATTTCACTTTTTTGAGAGATATTACCTACTCTTTGACAATTATCACAAGATTTGCAAAATCTGTAGGAATCTCGAAACAAACTTGGCCAATTAAAACCACAATCGAGTACCTTCCTCACTATTTGTTTGGAACCAAAATGTCCTCCACAAGTGTGAGAATGACAGAATGTAAGAATAAGTATTATCTCATTTTTGAGAATGCATCAACGAATGATTTGAGTGGAACAGAATTGACCTAAGTACAGATCATCCCATGCATAATATTTTATATCATTGTGGAGCTTATCCTTTTGAGATTTTGAAAGCCCTGGAGGAAATTTGTTAGAGACAAGAAATTTTACTATATTAGCATACCATGGACGCAATTCCTTAACAACAAATAGTGACTCATTAGGGAATTCGCCATGGATTTGGTCATGAGTTGGTGGTTGATCAACAATATGGGTTAAAGGACTCAAATGATCTGCAACTAAATTTTCTGCGCCTATCTTGTCCTTGATCTCCAATTCAAATTCACTCAAGAGTAGAATCCATCTAATCAACCTCGGTTTGGCTTCTTTCTTCGCCATCAAGTGACAAAGAGCTGGATGGTCAGTTTAAACAATTACTTTTGTACCAAGCAAATAGGATCTAAATTTCTCTAAAGCGAAAAGTATAGCCAACATCTCCTTCTCTGTTGTAGTGTAGTTGCGTTGGGTTGCATTGAGTGTCATCGAGGCATAATAGATCACATGTGAGGCCTTCCCTACTTTTTGGCCTAGAACAGCTCCCATTGAATAATCGCTCGTGTCACACAGATCTCAAACGGTAAAGACAAATTAGGGGCCTGAATGATGGGTGCAGAGATGAGCTTGGCTTTTAATTCATCAAATGCTTTCCTACAATCCTCATAAAAATTGAATTTTTTCTCTTTTTACAATAATTTGCACAATGCAGCTGCAAGCTTTGAAATTCCTTCAATAAACCTACGATAGAAACCTACATGACCAAGAAAAGAACCTACTTCATGCACATTAGTAGGATAAGGAAGAGATTGAATGGTATCAATCTTCGCTTTATCAACCTCAATACCTCTAGAGGAGACCACGTGACCCAAAACAATGCCTTGTTCGACCATAAAATGACAATTTTCAGAATTAAGAACAAGGTTAGATTCAATGCAACGTTTAAGGACTAATGATAACCGATGTAAACAGCTATCAAATGAATCTCCATAAACAATGAAATCATCCATAAATACCTCCATGAAGTGTTCAACAAACTCTAAAAATATGCTCATTATACATCTCTAAAAGGTTGCAGGAGCATTACACAATCCAAAGGGCATACGTTGGTAAGAAAATGTGCCAAAGGGACATGTAAAATTAGTTTTTTCCTGATCTTCCGGTGCAATAGGTACTTAAAAGTACCCAGAATACCCATCAAGGAAACAATAAAAAGCTTTACCTGCAAGTCTTTCAATCATCTGATCAATAAAGGGCAAGGGGAAGTGGTCCTTCCTCATTACTGCATTCAACCTACGGTAATCAATGCAAACTCGCCACCCATTTTGTACTCGAGTAGGCACCGTTTCACCATGTTGGTTTTCTACCATAGTCACTCTAATTTTCTTTGGCACCACCTGCGTAGGACTCACCCATTTGCTATCAGAGATGGGATATATCATTATCACTTGCAGCAACTTAATAATCTCCTTCTTTACCACTTCCATCATCAGAGGATTCAAACGACATTAAGGTTGCTCATAGGTTTGGCATCATCTTCTAGCAAAATACGATGCATGCATGTGGATGGGCTTATACCTTTAATGTTGGCAATAGTCCATCTAATAGCCAATTTATACTCTTTAATCACTGACACTAACTTTTCCTCTTGCTCCTTGGTAGATTTGTTCGAAATGATAACAAGGAGAGTATCATTTCCACCAAGGAACACATATTTCAAATGATTAGGAAGTGGTTTGAGTTCCACCTAAGGTGCTTGCAAAATAGATGGTGAAATTTTCTCTACAGGCAATGTTAGTGGGATGGGTGTTGAACCTAGTGGTATAAGTGGAAACTTGGAATGTTCATTCAATTCTGTCACCATCACCTCCATGTTAATAGGCAAAGAAAAATCCAAGTAATCACCAGAAAAATTATTAACAATAGATGTGAGGAGCTCATCTCCACCATCAATGTTAAATACATCTTGCACTATTGGATCGATAACATCTATGGAACATAAAGAATGAGTTTCCGCAGGATATTTCATGGAATCATAAATGTTATATACAATTTCTTTCCCATCGAACTCCATAGTTAAGGAGCCGATAAACACATCAATTTTTGTTCTAGCTGTCTTTAAGAAAGGTCTTCCTAATAAGATAGGGACTGCATGTTTATCATATTCCATGTCAAGAACGTAAAAATCAGCAGGAAAAATCAATTTATCAACCTTAACAAGCACGTCTTCCACCACCCCCTTAGGATAGACATTAGACCTATCAGCTAACTAAATTATTACCCCAGTTTCATGTAAAGGTCTAAATTCCAAAGACTTAAACAAGGAATAGGGGATGGCATTGATTAATGCACCTAAGTCTAACATGGCTTAGTGAAATGTAGTGTCTCCTATTGTAACAGGAACAGTAAAAATATTAGGATCACTACATTTTTTTGGTAGTTTCTTCTGGAAAACTGCGGAGACATGAGCACGTACTTTTACCTTTTTTTTTCCTCCCAACTTATGCTTTCTCTTGATAGTATAAAGTTCTTTTAAAAATTTAGCAAAATAAGGGACACTTTTAATCAAATTTAAAAGGGGAATGTTTACCTCACATTTGCTGAAAGTTTCATTAATAACCTTGTCTTTCTCATACCTTCGAGTTTCTTGTAAAGTTCAGGGAAAGGTGGTGTAGGCTCATAAGGAGGAAAGGTCAGTGGGTTTACCACGGTTTCAAGTTCCTCTTCTTCCTCTTCAAGTGCAATCAAATCTTTAGCTCTCTTAGTTGCAACCACAGTTTCTTGCAACTCTTTGCCACTTCTCAGTGTTATTGCATTGGCTTGTTGCTTAGGGTTCAGTTCCGTTTGAGATGGAAGCTTCCCTGAATCCATAGCTTCAAGTTGGCTTATTGCACTAGAGATTTGACTAACTTGCTTCTCTAGATTTTGAATACTTGATTTGGTTTCTTATTGAAACTGAACCATATTCAGTTGCATGTTTGAGACATTAGAAGTTAGGGATCTAATCATGTCTTCAGTTGACATATTTCCCGAGTTAGAGCTTTTGCCTTGAGGCTTTGAAAATAGAGCTCTATACTGTTGACCTTAAGAGTTATGCTGTTGATTCCCTTAAGAATTTTCGTATCTCAAATTTGGATGATCTCTCCATCCTGGATTATAGGTGTTTGAGAAAGGATCATATCTCCTTGGAGGTCCTTGTCCTTGGAAACCTAGAGCATTAGCTTGCTCATTTTGTTCCTCTAAGAATGTGGGACATGAATCAGTGAAATGTTCCATGGAAGTGCATACACCGCAAGCCTTTACTTGTTGTTGATTCTTCGAACTCACCATGAACTCGCGCATCATAGAGGTCAAACGAGCTACTTTAGTTTCCAATTCAGAGGTATTTAAGTTAGCTGCATTCACTCGATGTGTAGAAGTTCTTTGACTAAACTGCCTTGAATTCTCTGCTAGTTCTGCAATTAATTTGGTTGCCTCCCTTGGAGTTTTGTTAACTAGACCTCCTCCACTGGCTACATTTACCATTCTCAAGTCATCATTAGTTAGGCCTACATAGAAATATAGAATGAGGTCTTGATCAGAGTATCCATGATAAGGACAACTAGCACAAAGTCTCTTAAATCTCTCCTAATACTCATATAAGGATGCATCTTCCTTTTGATCCACATTACTAATAGCTTTCTTGAGACTTGCAGAAATAGTCGCTGGGTAGTATTTCTCAAGGAAACACCTCTTTAGATCTGCCTATGTTGTTATACTACCACGAGGAAGATAATAAAACCAATCTTTAGCTGTATCTTTGAGAGAAAAAGGAAAAGCTCTTAGTTGTATCTGATCATCATCCATTCCGCTTGGTTCATACTCGTACATACCACATGAAATTCAACTAGGTGCTTATTCAAATCTTTACCTTTCATACCATGGAATGCTGGTAACAAATGAATTAAACCAGATTTAATCTCAACATTTGCACCTTCTACCCAACTCCGGATATGCAATGGACAATGGTTGTTGGTTCAAATTAGGAGCTGTGAGTTCTCTTAATGTTCAGTTTTCTGCCATCTCCTCCTCTTCTTGATTGTCAAAGGTAAATGGTGTTCACTAGATTTTTTTCTTGCCTCCTTTCGGAACCTGGAAAGAACTCTTTCAATTTATGGGTTTAACTGCAAAACTTCTTTGTTAGCAGAACAAGTACTTATCATACCCAAGAAGAGAAAAACAAAGAAAATAACCAAACGCAATACTAAAATGAATTATACAAGATTAAATAATTAAAAAGCAATGCCCTTCCTAGGCAACGGCACCAACAATTGGTGAGCCTTGTTGTATGCTACCAAACAAAATCAAAACTTATCTAACATTAAATGAATATAGTTAGGAAAGTCAAATTCGTATCCACGGAGAAGAGATACTTAATAACTGAAAATCTATGTAAAATTATCTTAGCAAAACAACAAGCTAAATAAAGATGGGGGTTTGCAATAGCAAGATAGACTTAATAACCTAATTAGAACCGACACTAATCAAATAACAAATTAGTGAGAAGAGCAATCTTGGTTAGTCGAAATTCACTTATCAACTACAAGTTGATCATAGAAGTCTCCTCAATTAATACTATTGAACACCTTATTGTAGAATTCCTAAATTCTATGTTCTCATGAAATAGCTAGAAATAACAAAGCGTTCCTTTCTAACCCTTTCCAGTGAATAACTCAAGATAAGCACTCTAAATCTTTCACAGGAAACAATCAAACTGAGAAATCAACAAGGATTGACGAAATTAACACAAGCAGTCTAATTTCTTCAATAATACTATTCTCCCTTCAAGTTATTAATCATAAAACATGCATTAACAACCTAAAGTCACTACCTTGGTAAGATTAACTAGATGCAAGCGAATCCAAATAATCAAACCTAGCAAATGATTAAAGAAAATCATAAAATAACACAAGAGAATAATAAACATTCAATATACATTAAGAGAACAAAGACCTCACAACTTATAGTCAAAAGCTTTTATCTTTAACCAAGAATATGCAAATTAAGCTTTTATAGAGTTTTTCTCCACCAAAAATCAATGAAGAATTCAAAACTAAAGCTTTCTCAAAGTTGTGAAAAGTTTTTTTAAAACTCTAGATTACAATCATTATTTATAGGTACCTCACTTAACAAACCTAAACGATAGATACCTAACCTAAGACGGCCCATAAGATGAGTTTACTTAATAAAAATGCCATTAGAAAGCACTGAAGTCGCATTTTTCTGGAAGACTCGCTACCAGCTGCTATTTAGCCACTGGTAGCGGCTCAGGCAGCCTTCTTCACTCCTAGTATCTGTAGATGCCGCTGGTAGCTGCTCATTTGCCTCTAGTAGCGGCTCTGGTAGTGTTGTTTGATATTCATCATCAAAAGCTTCCTCGCTCAAAGGTGAAACGTTCTTCCTCATTCCTCCAAGTTCAACATGTTGTTTCACTCCGTAATCTTCCTTAGTTGTACCCAAGTGAGTTGAAATGGCTAAAACTTCGAAAAACCAATAAAACTCCATGAAGAACATCAAAAACCATCCTAAAACACCTCTATCAACACAATAAAAGATGACTTATCATGCTCCACTTCAGCCATACATAAATATAATTATAGAGGAATTTCGATTAAAACTTTGATTTTTACCTCACTTACGATCTTGCTCAAATGTAGAGGCCATTGCACAAAAGTACCAATTGCGTCGTTCAATGTCTGCAAGTCATACTATGGAATCGGGACCGGTACTGCTGCTCCTTTGAAGAAGTCAGGAACAGTTTCAACCTTCACCACTTCATGTCCTTGTCCTTGAAGTCTCGTTCCTTGGTGAGTTGGTGTGAACTGCTGGCCTGACTAACCAAGGTACGCGACACCACCGACCACATCGTATATCGTTCCCCTACTTGGATCTTGAAGGAGTAGATGACAACTGGTAGGACTCTGAACATTGAATATAATATGTAAAGCATATATGTCATTATTAATGCAAATAATACTTATTCAATAATACATTTAACAAGGGAATATAACACACCTGTATAAGGGGAGTAGACACTCGTGCACCCTGGGATGGTAACTGATCGGCACTGATACCAATGTCTTGGAGTAGGGAGAACAACTTATTCTTCATAGTGGTATCGAACTCCTGTCTAAGTTCCTCTCGGAGTTGAGCCTTTAAAGTTTCTCGATCTTCTCTTGAAACACCGCTTTGACTTTGTTGGCTTAATCTCGGTAGAGGAGGTCCAAATAATTGTCGGTACCCTATATTGGTCCCTCTAAGTCCAATGCAGCGTCCGAGGTGATTTGGCTTCCCAATGGCCATAGCTAATGCGTCTTGGGCCCTCGCGGGAATGAATTCCCCTTGAATCTACTTATCTCAGAACTCCAAATGAAAATGAAAAGATAAAGATTAGAAATGAATGTCACATCTTATAAGCTTCGGTAACTATACCCTAATACAAATAGAATTCTTACATATTTCTTAGCAATAACTTGCGTCTGTTCATTTGGAATGACTCTCTTCCCAGTTTTCTTGTCCTTCTTGTGCCATGAACAAAACCAGTCATCCCCATGGCTTATCTGCGTGGTGCTGGATTTTATAGAAGAAGGTCCCGAGCAAGAGGGATAAAAACCCTCAGTTATCCATTGTTGTCTTGCGTCGTTGTAGCTTGTGCCCAAGGTAATGTGGATAAATGTTCATCTTGGAACTCTTACTCACCTTCTTACGTTTAGCCTGTCAACAACATAAAGGTATTTGACTTAAAATTAAAGTACAAAAGAAAGCATTTTCCAAAACTGAATACAAAGAAGTATTTAACTTACCACCGAAGCTTCCAAAGTCTTATTCTTAACAAAGGTTGCCCAGTCACCTTCCTTAATATGTTTTCATATTTCATAGGGAAACCTTTCTTGTCTTGATAATCCAACCAGTAACCAACTTAGATTTGAAGTCCCAAAATCTATCGGCGATTGCAGATAGAAAAGCTTCTTCAATTGACGGTTGTCTGGAATATGAAACAAAGCCTGAAATAAATTTAAATTGAGTTAATTTCATTTAGTAAGGTAGTTTACTCAAATATTTAAATAATTGAGATTAAGTTTGGAATACGTATCATTGTGTCCACCCACAAGGTCAGCCGAAGTCCTTCATTTACTCCTGACCACTCCCAGTTGATGTTGAACTTCCAAATAAGAAGTCCAATGTGATGACCGTACTTGAGACGCCACCTACCAATGGGGCGGTGCAAATGATCAAACTCTAGATGCATAGGCTCAGCCATTCTAAGGCTTCTAGTGAGACCTCTAGGTCGACCTACGCCCCGAGCACCACCCTTCCCCCTCCCGGTACCCGAACACAAGGGGATGACAATGTCCATCCTTACATCATCCCCTAAAGGTGCTGCCACTTCAGCAATCCTTTCATGTTCATCAAATAGTCTATCCAATATTTGTGCTTCTACCTCAGCAGCTACGTCTTCTGGTTCACCTCGATCAGTTTCTAGGTGCACATCGTACTCCACATCCTCACAACAAACACTAAATCTTCGTCATTAGCCATGATGCAAGACTGTAACTGCATAAAAAACAATAAGACAATGTAAATTGAGTTAGTGAATCATATAACAATAGTACAGGAAATAAGGAAAACATTAACATAAATATGAAATAATTAAATACCTAGACAATGAATACTACTCATCTATATTAAATCCTTCATGGTGATCCATTCTCATATAGTTTTTTTCCGTTTTTGGGCCAGCATCCATGTCATCATTACATGGCATCAAGAACGGTGGGAGATTATCAAAGTCGTTATACTCTTCCTCATCAGTGACATCACCAATTCCAAGGATCTATCGCTTACCAGGGACAACAATAACCCATCGAGGGTCATTTGTGTCTTTAATGTAGAATACTTGTTTACCTTGTGATGCAAGTATAAAAGGTTCCTCCGTATCACGCATCCAACTCATGTCGACTAAAGTCCAATTCAATTCATCCTTCTTTACCAAACCACGTCGACAGATATCTGCCTACTTGCATTGAAAAAGGGGAACCTTAAACCCACAGTAGTCAAATTTTCATATCTCTTAAATATCCCATAGTACGACAAGATTGCATCAACTGGTGCTTTATGTTTTGAGCTAGCATATTCTCGAGAAGAAGCCACTATTAAAACACTACTATTTTGAATAGACTTTGGTTTTTTATCCCAATGTTCAGTGTAGAAGGTATATCCATTGATATCATACCCCTCCAAAGATCGAACAATTGTTGGAGGGCCATAAGCTAACCACTTGATTGTATCAGAAATGTTATGGCCCATTTCAGATAATTCATGCATAACTTTTTCATGAAACCAATTGATGAAGGTGTTTTTGTGTTCTTACATCAATGCTCGTTCACCTTTAGACGGGTACTTCACCTTCGATTCATTCATATGCCTTTCTAAGTAAGGATAAACCTCTGTGATATGGTGCAAAACAAATAAATGAGCTTGTCTCTCTTTTGGCAATGGAATTAAGGCCTCCTTAGAACCCACGATGCTGTGCCCTTTGAGCCTCCCTTCACGCGTTGATTTTGATAACCCAATTTCCTCCCCCTTGGATAAGAACTCACTAAGAAACTCACCTACCTCCTCTGTTGTTATACCTTGAATTATACTACCTTCAGGGTGTGCTGGGTTTCTCACCTTCTTTTTGAGAGTACCCATATATCTCTCAAAAGGATAAGCCCATCTTAGGAACACTAGACCACATAACTTGATTTCTCGGACCAAATGCACAACTAGATGTACCATAAGATCAAAGAACGAAGGTGGAAAATACATCTCTAGTTGACATAAGGTCGTAATAACACTAGCCTGTAACTCATCCAAACATAACAGATCAAGCTCCTTGCTGTATATTGTATTAACAAAAGAACAAAGTCTAGTGATATAATCCCTAACATGCTTGGGCAAAATATGGCGGATGGGAATTGGTAGAAACACTTGCATCATAACATGAAAATCATGGGACTTCATACCCACTAATTTCAAATATTTCATTGATACAAAGTTCTTCAAATTAGATGAATACCCAGTAGGAGCCTTCATCCCATACAGAGACTCATAAAATATCCTCTTCTCTGCTCAGGACAAAGTGTAACAAGCCGGAGGAAGATATGTGGATTTACCTTTTCCATTCCTAGGCATTCTGTCTTCAGGCCACAATTTGGATCGAATCTTCATCGTCTACATATATTTCCTAATATTAGGACCATCCTTAGTCTTACCAAGTATATTCAACAGCGTCCCTAAGACGGCATCACAAACATTCTTCTCTATGTGTATAACATAGAGACAATGTCTAATGGGTAAATAGTTCCAATACTGAAGTTTCCAAAATATGGATTGTTTCTTCCATAACCCCTGAACATCTCTTTGTTTCAAAGTTTTCCCGAACAGATTATCTATTCCTTTCACAATGTCATAAACCTCCCTGCCAGTCAACGGTATAGGGGCTTTATGTTGCTCAAGTTTACCATCAAATGAGATCTTTCTCTTACGATAAGGATGAAACCTATTCAAGAACCTACATTGCTCAACTTATGTACGCTTCATGCATAACCAAGGGGGAGAATTATATATCACTAACAAAACTGGCCATGTGCTATATTGACTACCTAAGGTACCAAAAGGATTCATTCCATTTGTGAAGAGACCAAGACTTAGGTTCCTATCTTCCCCGCTAAAAACCTTGAAAGATTCATCAATTTTTTTTCCGCTTGAACCTTGGTATTATGGGAAGGTACCACAACACCTTTACACTAGGACCTTTAATCCCCACTACAGGCTCTATCCCATGTGGGAGTTTATAACGTGACTGCCCACATTTAGGACATTGAATGAACTCTACATACTCATTTTGATATACTATGCAATCATTCAAATAGGCATCAATCTTATTATATTCTAACCCAAGGGGACACATTAACTTCTTCGCATAGTACGTGGATATAGGAAAGTCATTACCCTCTAGAAACATGTCCCCTAATATTTTCAATAAGGCTGTGAAACTAGTGTAAGTCCAACCATATTTCGCTTTCAAGTTAAACAACGTTGATGTGGAAGACAACTTAGTGTATTTAGTACATCCAGGATACAACAGTTTCTCAGCAGCCTCCTATAAACGCTTAAAAGTACAAAACTGAATACCAATTTGAGCCCCAACCCCTTCAAGAATTTTATCTATTCGATCTTCATCACTAGGGTCATTATCCTCCAATTTATCCTCCCCGTCATCTTCCTTCTCGGCATCAACATCTTCAACGTCATCAAATTCTAATTGGCCATGATGGTCTAGCTCAACTTGATAAATGGGAATTTCGTTAGAACACGACCCCATGTCATTAGAAGCACGAACCTCACCATGCCATACCCATACGTGGTATTGTTGCCTAAACCCACCCCGGATCACATGGTCCCTCAACTCATTGAAATCAACACAAGGGCAACACACCTCATCATCTCCAATGTTATTTAGGTGTTTCAACACTTGTTTACAAAACTCCTCAACTCCATTCATGAACTCTAATGAAGCACGATTACCATACATCCATTTTCACTCTATAGTTTGTGTTATGCCCTATTTAACCTATAAGAGATTAAATAACAATCTAATTAACTCTCAGTTTAGGCATAGTTATATATAATTGCACCTAAAGGGTCCCCAAGTAGCTTACCAAAAATAAGGTTAAGCAAACTCCACAATGACCCACACACTCGCTCTATAGTTTAAGTTTCTAAATTCTTCTAGCGATATTATTTCTGTTTTATGCTTTGTAAATCACTACAAATTCTAAAAACAATTTGGCAGAGTTTCCTTTGTAAATCCAACATTTCCCAATTTTGAAAATAGATTTTCAAACCTGTTTATATGAATTTATATACAACCATAACCAACACACAATGCCATTTTACATTTAGCTTATCTAATAATTGATTCAAAGGAAACCAAAATAAACCTATACATGCATAATGCAAGGAATTCTTTACATGCAAATTCTAGAGACTTTGAAACATGAAAGAAAGAAAACTTAAGAGTTTCAAACGTAATACAATCTTTAGCAAAGGGCCCCTTATCTCATCTTTATGGTCTTCTTCCTTACCTTCCTCTAAATTCTCAACACGTTCATCATCTTCCTCAAATTATATTTGATTCTCAACATACCCTGAATCATCATCATCTACGTAGCATATTGTATACATTACTTAATTCATATAAATTATCTAATTCAATTCCATATATTATACATATCGATTCATAACATAATCTAATTAATACTAATACACATACTAATTCATATACATATTTCAAAGTTTCGAACTACTTAAAATATTTATATTCACATTTAACAATACCAATAAAACCCATGTATAAACCACATACACAAAACCCACAAATCTTCTTATATGAATATAGAAAAATAAATATCAAGTTATGAATCAAAACCCAAAACCCACTAACCTCATGCACTAATCAATCAAAAATCAAAACCCACAAAATTAACAAACCCTAATATACCTTCAAAGGCGGCGCAAGAAGTGAACACGGTGAGGGGGAGGAGACGACGACGGCAAGGCACTGAAGAAGTGGCGCAAGAACAAACACAAAGACGTACATATAGTTAGGGAATTAAGGCGCAAGAGGTTTAAAGAATTACTTAAGAGAATTAGGGCGCAAGAACAAGTAGATGAAGTAATGAGTGAAGAGAAATTGCGTGAACTGAAGAAATGCCGATGCGTGGCTTTCTTTTAAAATTTAGGACAGTAAATATACGGTGAGTCTAATACCAATACGCCGCATATTAATTAGGGTTCAAATTAAAATGCGGCGGGTCTTATACAATATGCCGCATATTAATATTTTTTTAATTAACGGGTATACTACAATACACCGCATATTATACACTTCCCTAATTATATTGCTGCTTTTTGGGTATTACGCTGCAATTCCGTAGCTGCAAATGACTATTATTTTACTAGTGAAATTAGGTGAAGATAAAGATGATTAAACACGAAGGGTATTTTGAAGAAGTCTAGGAATGGGACTAATTGGTCAAACTTTTTATCTGTGCGCTATAGCTTTGCCTTGAGACTCTCTTGCAATAGTCACTAGCCTAGTTCACAATAACACATTTAGAGGCATACAAGTATTTCATTCGCATAAATTGACCAAGGTTGTCGCAACCTAATCAAAGATACCTATTTACCGAAACTAATTTAATTTAGTTTTGGCAAGTTGGGTCGAATACCAAGAGAGTATTGGATTAATTAAGCTACCTTAAAATTAACTTCTACTAAGTGATGACGAAATTAAGAGTAATTATGTTTAAGGATAATTCTAGAAAGCAAATAACATAAGTTGTAAACTATAGATTTAAGACACATAGGATGATGAATCCCCACTAGTATGGACAGACATAGTTATGCATGCGACCCCTTGAGTTCAATTAACCAGACAATTCCTAAGACGAATGCTCGCTGAACAATACTAATGACCTCTTTTGAATACCAATAACTTCCCTCAAATGTAATTAAACCTACTTTTGTGGAATCATGCATAGAAAGACATTATACACGTTATTTTTAAGTCTTAATACTTATGACATCTACTCACGTGATGAGACTTACACCTTAATCTAGGATTCTAGTGTAGCCTATGAACCAATTTTTTATGTAAACTTAATCTATGTCATTAATCAACTATATCTAGTCTATTAATGAGATTTAAACCAATCCTAAATCAAAAGAATTTCATAAAGAAATGAGATTTTGATGTGCGTGAGTTTTCTATGACTATCCATATTAGGATTTATTGAAATCCTAGATTAGGAGACTATTCACACATTATAATCATAAAAACAAAACATAATAGTAGGAAATACATAATTAAATAGTAGATATTTAACAAAAGAATCAAGAGAGACTAATAGAAAAATACTTAAATGATGGAGTATTTTATGCTTAAATGTTGCGGTTATTAGTGCAATTATTAGTGAGAAACACTTATTGACGAAGCAATAGGAATACATGTAAGTGCTATAGTTTTTGGGCAAAGCAATAAAGTGCACAAAGTGTCGTGGATTTTCAGAAAAGTCGCAATATTTAATATATTTACATGTTGCGAGCTTTTACAAAAATCGCAACACTTGTCAAATTATTTCATAGATATTTTTTACTCAGGAACCACAAAAATATTACTTTTTTAAAGGAAAATGGTGGCAAGTAATCCTTAAATGTTGCAGTTTTTAAGAAAATCACAACATTTGTTGTAGTTTTTAAGAAAATCATTATTGATGCACTTTGACTCCTTGACTTACTAAGGTCCTATTTGAGCCTATTTTACCTAAGGGACACTCATTCCTGTCCACCTCCATTCAATTTACATCCATCTCTAACATTAATACATCGATCACAAATTTGACTACGAAAAGGATTAAATCATACTTATAATTGCAATGTCATCACTATTTTTATGCAATTTAAGTATGTCATACACAAAATGTATGACATAGTAGCCATACTCCGATTGACCAACTTGTTGATGACATTACATTCGAAAAGAGAAAAATAAATAAATCAAACATATAATTGACTTAGGCATAATATAATGTTACTTGCTCTATTCTACGCAATTGCTAGTTCCTTGACTTAGATACGCCCTATTTGAGCTACTTTGATTTAAAACGATATATTTGGACCAATTTAGGCATATTAGGTCTACCTTGCACATTTCTATCAAAATAATATCTTCTTGGCCAAAATGCTTCTCATTTGAGTTATTTAGGCTCTAAGTAATATACAAGGACCGATTTAAGCATATTATAATTAAGGTCATACTCGCTCTATTTTAACCAAATGATAGTTCCTTGACTTAGATGCTCCCTATATGAGCTACTTTGACTCAAAATGGTGTAGTTGGACCACTTTAGGCATATTATAGGTCTAACTTGCTCATTTCTACTCAAATACTAATATCTTAAGGAAAATGCCTCCTGTTGAGTTTTTTTATTTCTCAGTGATGTACTAGGATCGATTTAGGCATATTAAAAAAAGTCATACTTGCTCTATTTTATTCCTTGACTTAGTAGCGTCCTATTTGAACTACTTTGACTCAAAATCCTGCATTTGGGTTGTTTAAGGCATATTTTACAACAAATTTGCTCATTTCTACCAAAGTACTTGTTTCTTAGTCAAAATGCTTCATATTTGAGGTATTTAGACTCTAAGTGATGTACTAGGACCAATTTAGGCATACTATAAGGTCATCCTTGCTCTATTTTACCTAAATGCTAGTTTTTTGACTTAGATGCACCCTACTTAAGCTACTTTGACTCACAACTATGTATTTGGACGGATTGTGGCATATTAAAGGTGAAACTTGCTCATTTATACTCAAAAACTAGTCTCTAAGCCATAATGCTTTCTATTTTGAGTTTTTTTTTTATTTCAAAATGATGTACTAGAATCGATTTAGGTATATTATAAGGTCATACTTGCTCTATTCTACCTAAATCCTAGTTCCTTGACTTAGATGTGCCCTATTTAAGCTACTTTAACTCCAAACAATAAAGTTGGACCGATTTAAGCATATTTTAGGTCAAACTTGCTCAATTCTATCCAAATACTAGTTTCTTAGCCAAAATGCTTCCTATTTGAGTTATTTAGACTCAAATTGATGTACTAGGACTGAGTTACGCATACTATAAGGTCATACTTGCTCTATTCTACCCAAATTCTAGTTATTTGATTTATTTCATATCAAAGCTAAGATGGATTCCAGTTTAACTTTATTCCTAATCTATGTCGAGATGCTACTCTATAGCTCTTGAAAGCATTATAGTTCAAATAAATATACTAGAGTCAATATCATACTTCTATTAGAGCTTTAAAACTCAAAATAAACATGTAACTCATACTTTTTTATCTATTAGGTCCTTATAGCTAAATTAAATTTTTTCTTGAGAGGATAGAAAATATATACTGTTCTTTTCTCTAAGGATAGAAAAAGTAGAATTCAAGGACTCCTACTTAATGGTTGGTCAAAAAGTTATTATAAGATAAAAACAATCCATTATTTCAAATACATGACAAAAAGTTGGAATTCCATACTTTTCATGATATGGGTAGAAGATGAAAGACTTGTTATGCACTCTAGCCATTGCTTTTCTATGTATGATGTGACAAATTCTTTGTCACTAAACGCCATGGTTGTAGAAATACAAGCACAAGAAACCCTTGGACTCTAGTCCCTCTTCTTCGCACAACTCATGGAAAACCCTATAATAACAATCACAATTAATAACATTTAATAACAAGATTGAATTGAAAACATCATGTTATATAACCTAAGAGAAAAGTTAGGTCTAGCTTACACCATAGACACTTGTACGTTAATACGATCAATTCAACTCTTGTGAGAAGTTGAATGACATCTTCTTCTATGACCAGAATGTCCTAGTCCTTTTCATAATCAAATGTCCTCCTCACACCAATGAAAGTGAGAAACCTATTTATGTGAAGTGTAGACAAACAAGCCTTCATTTCACGACACTTCTCACCTAGTTGACTTAAGGAAATATTGGTGATGTTGGGCCTTGTGAGATCCTTCTTCACACACTTAGTTGTCTCTAGACCACTAGCAACACCTTCAGCTATATCCCTCTTCCTCCCCACACCTAATGGCTTCTTCAACCAATTCCAACAACTTAGTGAGATTCATACACTAAGTTAGTAATCATAGATGATATTCACTTTACCCTAAAAATTTTCATTTACCTTGGTAGTCATGAGCCAAACTAAGTATTTCAGACATTGAGTGATGGCCTATAAGTGTGCTTGAGCCTTTCAATGTAAGAAAAGGGGGCAAAAATTGGAACATCCTCGTAGTTTTGATCATAGTCGTCAACACTGACATTGTCATGATCAAGAAGGATATGAGAATGGTGGTCGAGGATTAGAGATGGACGTAGAGTTCCTAGAGCAACAACAACTACTTTATCCTTATTGACCAAATACATTAGCTGATAAGAAAGAGGTTTGTACAATAATAGTTCACAAATATGTTAATAATTCATTCGATACTAATATTATTCTCAAATAAATTAATAGATGGGAATGAGTAAAACATACATTTAGATCTTAAAAAGAATATTTACTCCCCAAGTAGCAGCTACTACGGTCCTTGACTAGGTGTTGGGGAACTGTACTATGTAGCAAACATCTTGAACTTTTCCTAGACCAAAGTGTCCATCTTCTCCTCCATCTCCCACATTGTTTGCTGTCTAACTCTCTTTTCCACCTCCCTAATTGCATTCTCTATTCTCACTTCCATGTCCTTCTCTCCATGAAAGCTCAAGATCCTCCTTTCAGAACCTAACACTGGTTTATGGCCTATGAAGATCTCAAAACCGACCACGCAATCTACACGGTTTTTTTTGCCGAGAGAACATGCCAAGAGGTTGTTTCGTGTTTGAGAGATGAACTCTTTAAACTCCCCTTTTTGTCTCCATTCCTCTTGCATATTTAAAAAAAACACAAACATCAATTAGTCAATGTTAAATGTATAGGTACTACTATATTAAACTATTTAAAGTTAAACCATCTTATAATGGAGTCCCTCATAACCGCATTCTACATGTCAGACACCACAAGACATCCTTTGTCATCCTAGATTGATCTTGCAAGAAGCCACATTGTAGTCCTATCCGGTAAGCTAGAGACAATGGATGAAGAACTAGACAATGACAAAGCAAAAGGTAGGAATCCCTTTCAGTGCAAGAGTTAACTCATCTCAACGTATGAGTATTGACCCATATAATGAGAATATAGGTTATAGGATGCACTCCTCTTTGACTTATCACTTTTTTACTATGTAGATAAAAATACATAAATGAGTGATAACCGTTCTTTTAGTTCATTTAACTAAAAGAATAGTTATGCAAACTAAATTTGTAAACCCCCTAATACTACTACAACTAGTGTAGTGGTAAGTCAGGGATCGAACCACAAGGACAAGGGGCGATAGTTTCTAGACTTAATGTAAAGGGTTTATTTGGGATTTGATGGAACGAATCTAATGACAGAAAAATAAAGCAAGAATTAAAACGACGATATGTTATGAAAGGAAAACGGGGATAGATCAATTCCACCCTAGGAAGGGCAATCGAACTATCAATACGCTAAATTAGGAGAAATCAGTCAACAATAAATCATAACACTCAAGATGATGAGAGGAAGTTTGTGACCCTATAAATCACACGAACAACCTATAATCGCCCTATGTCTCCAAAGGAGTGGCAGGACAAGATTCGCATCGAATATCAATCAATCAATCATTAACAATCTCAAATCCTAACTCTACGCATGAAGAACGAGCCAACCTAGGGTTTCACAAATCAAACTCCTAAGAAAACTACTCATATATAGTAATAAAAACTAGGGCATAAACAACAAAAAAGAACATGATTGAAAGGACGAACGAATTGAATGTAATGAACAAGAGGACGAAAAACAAAGACCTATAGTAAAATCGACAACTACTCTATCATAACAGTAAATGAAAGAACGATAATAGCAAAAGGAATGAAATTCAGAAAAACAATACTTGAACGCATTAAACGAAATAAAACAGAAAAGAATCAATACCTTGTGAAGAATCAATAGGGAGATGGAATATGATTAATTATACTCTAGAAGGGGGGGGGGGGGGGTGGGAGGAGGAATAGAGTATAACCTATTTTCACGTTCAGGATCTCAAGGTCTTGAACTGACTTTCAAAGGCGGAATATAAGCGTTAAGGCTTATCTTTGAAACTGGATGTCAAAGCCTTGAAATTGGTTTCAAGGGCTTTTGCTCAGGCTTTGTCTATTCGTTGTTTTGATTGATGAGCGAAGCAAACATAAAACGTAAGCAATAAAGACAGAAATAAGATGAGACAAAACTCGGAGATTTAATACAAACTTCGGCAACTAATTTACCTACGTCTCCGCCTAAGGTTGTCTAACCCTTAGGATTTAACTCGCTCTTTTATTACTTCCCTTAGAGACCTAAAGCACCCTAGAAGATCTTAATCCCCATCTTCTACTCCATAGCACCCCAGCTACACTTTAGCATCTCAGATCATAGTAATAAAGAGCTCTCTCTCTTTTTCTATACGTTTGAGTATTATGGGTATACTCTTAGTATAACACTCTCTTAAAATATTCTTTTAAATACTCAAGAGATTATACTTTGATTTTCTCTCAATCTAAATACAAGATAAATTTTGTGGAGCTAGAGAGAAAATAATGAAGCTTTCTTGATGTGCTTGTGACTGAAATTCACGATTAAAGCTTCTGCTCTTGTCTTACTTTTTATCTCGTTGTGTCTCACGTTGTCTCTGCCTTTCTTTAGCTTCAAAGCTTGGAATATATACTGAACTTGATTTGAGGTCGTTGAAAGGAGGCTCAAAATAGGCTGCTGAAAATCTGATTTACCTTCAATACTTTCAGCAAGATTTCCTCCAATATGGTTGAAGAGAATCATTCATTTTGGCTGTTGAAGATTGATATCATTGAATATTTTACAGCAAGAATATTTCCACTTTATTTGCTGCACCTTAAAGCTTCAAACAGATTTCTTTTTCCATAACCACAATGCTTGAATTTTGGTAATTTACCAAAATTAACTTGAATAATCTTCAACATATATGAGCATCACTTATTTGCTGAAATGAAGAGATATCTTTGACAGTAAAATCATGTATAAATAAGTTAGGTTAGAGCATAAAATAAGTGAAATAGGGAAAGGATAAAACACAAGATTTAGGCAATTAGAAAATTCTTATCCTTTGACAAAGTGTTTGAACTTTGCTGACTGTTTTGAGACGTGGCTCAAGCTTTTGAAGACGTGGCTCAAACTTTTGAAGACGTGGCTCAAACTTTGAAGACGTGGCTCAAACTTTGAGGATGTGGCTCAAGAGTTATTCTCGTCCTTTGACAGAATGCATAAAGCTTTGCATTATAGCTTCCATTACTTCCAACACATTGTCAACTCTATGTATTTTGGTTTCCATCATGTTTTGAACTCTATTTGACTTTGCATTTTTGCTTCCATCATGTTTTCAACTTTATTTGACTTTGCATTTTGGCTTCCATCATTAGACATAAAAACATTAGTAATCAAGGTAGAGTCTTCAATCTCCCCCTTAATGGAAGACAAAACATTATATGCAAACGTCAAAGAATAAAATGCATAAAAAAATATTCTCCCCTTTAAATAAATAATACATTAATACTCTCCCCCTTTTTGTCTTCCGATAAGGTGGGAAAATATAAATGTTGGATCACAAGAAGACTTGTTCAAAATAACAACAAGATATAAAACAATAAAACCTATAAAGACATGAAAACAAAAAGGCATTGCTTAGAAAAGGTCAAATAGTCAAGGCTTTGAAAGCTAAAAATAAAAGACGCGGAAAACTTTGAAAATAACTTCAAGGCCATGAGAATTTTTAAAATGAATGGAATGAGAGTTTAAAAACATTGCAAGCAAAAGCAACAGATCCATCTGCAATTTATGTATCCAAAACATTTCAAAAATCATTTAATAAATATTTGATAATTATCTATAGGATAAATATTAAAAAGTGACAGTATGTCAAGGCAATGACAAGAGTGTCAAGACTTTGACATACACATGCAAAAATAAACATATATAACTTACTCAAATAGCTCCCCCTAAGAGGATGCTTCCCCATTTAACATTCCAAGCTCAAGACGAATAATGTTAAATCGTTCTTCGCTCAAAGGCTTGGTGAAGATGTCATCGAGTTGCAAATCAGTAGAAATAAAAGATATAGATACGTCTCCTTTCTCCACATGATCACGTATGAAGTGATGTCTAACATCAATATGTTTAGTGCGAGAGTGCTGAACTGGATTCTTCGTTATGGATATAGCACTCGTGTTGTCACACTTAATAGGTATGCCTTTGAAGTCTAACCCAGGGTCTCTTAATTGTTGAGATATCCATAAAATTTGTGAACAACAAGTACCGGCTACAATGTATTCGGCTTCAGTAGTAGAGAGTGCCACCGAATTTTGTTTCTTTGAATGCCAACTAATGAGAGATGATCCCAAGAATTGACAGCAACCTAGAGTACTTTTTCTATCCACTTTATAACTTGCAAAATCAGCATCTGAATATCTAACAAGTTCAAAGTTACTATTACAAGGGTACCAAAGACCAAAATCCTTTGTCCCATTGAGATAGCGTAAAATCCTCTTAACTGCACTCAAATGAGATTCTTTAGGGTTAGCTTGAAAACGAGCACACATACACACACTAAACATAATATCTGGCCTACTTGCCGTGAGATAGAGAAGAGATCCAATCATACCTCGATATTCCTTTTGATTTACTGACTTACAATTTTCATCATTATGTCGAACTCATAGGAGTCTTAGCCTCTTTAGATTTAGTCATATTGTAGTTCTTAAGGAGATCTCTTGCGTATTTGCTTTGATTTATAAATATACCTCCTTTCTCTTGTTTAACTTGCAATCCAAGGAAGAAGTTCAACTCACCCATTAAACTCATCTCAAATTCCCTACACATAATCTCAGAAAATTCTTTGCAAAGGAAAATGTTAGTAGCACCGAAAAGAATATCATCAACATAAACTTGAACTATTAATAAATCTTTACCTTTGGTTTCACAAAAAGAGTTTTGTCAATCAACCCTCTTTTGAAATTATTTTCTAAAAGATATTTTGAAAGGCACTCATACCAAGGCCTTGGAGCTTGTTTCAAACCATAGAGAGCTTTGTCAAGTTTAAAAACATGATTTGGAAATTTCTCATTTTTGAAACCGGGGGGTTGAGCAACATATACTTCTTCTTGTAAATAACCATTCAAGAATGCACATTTGACATCCATTTGAAATAACTTAATTCGCATAAAGGAAGCAAAGGCAAGGAGCATTCAAATAGCCTCCATTCTAGCCACGAGAGCGAATGTCTCTTCATAACCTATCCCTTCTTCTTGATTATAACCTTGGGCTACTAATCTTGCTTTGTTCCTCACTATCTTTCCATTCTCATCAAGCTTATTTCTGAACACCCACCTTGTTCCAATAATTGAATGATCCTTTGGTCTTGTTGTGAGTGTCCACACTTTATTTCTTTCGAATTCATTTAGCCCACTTTGCATAGCTAAAATCCAATCGGGCTCTTGAAGTGCTTTATTGATATTCTTCGGTTCTATAAGAGAAACAAAAGCATGAAATGCACACAAATTTTTAACATTAGAGCGTGTTTGTATACCAGCTTTTGGACCCGAAATTATATTGTTTGTTGGATGAGATGAGGAGTATTTGAACTTTCGTGGCAGCATCAAAGGAGCTGATGTAGTTTCCTGAAGTATCCTTTCAAGGCCTTGAGATGGGTCTGAAGGCCCTGGAGTGGCTTCTTATATAATATTGTCCGTTTGTTCAAGGCTTTGAGATGGAGTTTTAAGATCTTGAGGCTGCTAAATAAGGCTTTGATCTAATTCATCTGCGTCTAAAATTGGCTCTTGCATATTCTGGGCAGATTTCTCCATTTCATTATTTGACGAACTTTCTTCTCCTTTTGTCTCAAATGAGTATCCTTCATGCTTATTCAAGTTTAAACCTGCAAAAACCATCACTCAAGATACCGTTCTCGGTTTCATCAAAGATCACATGTACACTTTCTTCAACAACTTTAGTACGCTTATTGAAAACTTAATAAGCTTTAGAATTCAAAGAGTAACCTAACAGAATTACTTCATCACTATGTGCATCAAATTTACCAAGGTTATCTTTTCCATTATTATGAACAAAGCAGACACATCCAAAAAGTTTGAAATAGGAAATATTAGGCTTTTTACCTTTAAACAATTCGTAAGGAGTTTTCTTTAAAATAGGACGAATCAAACAACGGTTTAAAATATAGTTTGCTGTATTAACAGCTTCTGCCCAAAAGTATTTTGGCAAATCATTTTCCAAAAGCATTGTCCTAGACATATCCTCAAGAGTGCGGTTCTTTCATTCCACAACTCCATTTTATTGAGGTGTCCTAGGAGCTGAAAAATTGTGAGAAATACCATATTTAGCACAAAAGTTATCAAACTTTAGTTGATCAAACTCTCTACCATGATCGCTTCTCATAGCAACTATGGGTAGGTTTTTTAATGTTTGTAATTCTTTGCAAATTTTTGAAAACTCTAGTAAAGCCTCTGATTTTTCACGCAAAAATGAAATCCAAGTAAAATGGGAAAAATCATCAACAACAACAAGGATGTATTGTTTACCTTTAGGTGATTTAACACGCATAGGACCACATAAATCTATGTGTAGAAGCTCTATTGGGCAAGAGGTACTTACAACCTTTTTGGCTTTGAAGGATCCTTTTGTTTGTTTACCTCTTGCACATGCTATGCAAAGCTCTTTTTCTTTGAAATCTAACTTTGGTAGTCCACGTACTAAGTCCTTTGAGAAAAGCTTCTTCATGGTATGCATATTAATATGACCTAACCTTCTGTGCCAAAGCCTTGAGTTGCTGGTCAAGGCCTTAAGACATTTTAAGCTAGTACTTGCAACTTAGTTAGTATGAAAAGCATAAACATTATTGCAACGAGGAGCAATTAAAATAATTTTACCATCCACCTTTCTTTGTACCTCGCATTTTTCTTCATCAAAGATGACTTTATTAACTTTATCGCATAATTGAGAGATGCTAAGCAAGTTGTATTTAAGACCATCAACTAGGTACACATCATCAATGGTGTTTGATGCATTATATTCAACTTTTCCAATACCAATTATTCTACACTTTCCTTTATCACCAAGTGTAATTGTTCCAGCAGATTGCTCTTTGATCATTGAAAATAAAGAGGACTTCCCACTCATGTGCCGTGAGCATCCACTATCTAGAATCCACTTATAATCTTTGCTCTTGGTGATTTCCTACAAAAGAACAAAACATCAAACCTTTTGACTAGACCAAATTGCAAATTTAGATTCATAATCGGGATGGACCATGTTAGGTGGTCTAGTCCCTTTAGGAACCCATACTTGCTTGATCTGGTCTCGAAGAAAAATAGGAAATGAATTTTTAAGAATTTGAGGGTCATTCCTACAAAAAGGACAAGTTAGATTAGTATGAACCTTTTTGCAACAGTAAAAACATGTAGGTGTTCACCAATTATCCTTTGCTTTTACAAACGTATGTGACCACCAATTTATCCCATATTGAGGGTCATTCCTTCATATGTGACCACCAATTTATCCCATATTTCTTTAGCACTTTTGCATGTAGAAACTCTATTGAATTCATTTGCATCTAAACCATAGTAGAGAAGGTTCATGGCTCGATAGTTTTTAGCAACACTTTCCAAATCCGGTTGAGTCAAATCATCATCTTCTTTAGGAACCATTGTGCCGCTTTCATTAGTCTTCATTGGCACCCTAGGACCTTTCTTGATAATATCCCAGAGTTCCAAATCTTGATCAATCACAAACATTTGCATCAATGAATGCCAATGGGCAAAATTATTACCACAAAATAGAGGAGGGCGATTAGTAGACCTTCCTTGAGCAAAACCACCATCACCTATTGAATTCATTTTTCCTTAAAGATGATTAAATCTTTTCCTTGTGAGTCTAGATCTGATACTAATTAAAGAATCAATAGGGAGATGGAATATGATTAATTATACTCTAGAGGGGGGGGGGGGGGGGGGGAATAGAGTATAACCTATTTTCGCGTTCAGGATCTCAAGGTCTTGAACTGACTTTCCAAGGCGGAATATAAGCGTTAGGGCTTATCTTTGAAACTGGATGTCAAAGCCTTGAAATTGGTTTCAAAGGCTTTTGCTCAGGCTTTGACTATTCGTTGTTTTGATTGATGAGCGAAGCAAACATAAAACGTAGGCAATGAAGACAGAAATAAGATGAGACAAAACTCGGAGATTTAATACAAACTTCGGCAACTAATTTACCTACGTCTCCGCCTAGGGTTGTCTAATCCTTAGGATTTAACTCGCTCTTTTATTACTTCCCTTAGAGACCCAAAGCACCCTAGAAGATCTTAATCCCCATCTTCTACTCCATAGCACCCCAGCTACCCTTTAGCATCTCAGATCGTAGTAATAAAAAGCTCTCTCTCTTTTTCTATACGTTTGAGTATTATAGGTATACTCTTAGTATAACACTCTCTTAAAATATTCTTTTAAATACTCAAGAGATTATACTTTGATTTTCTCTCAATCTAAATACAAGATAAAGTTTGTGGAGCTAGAGAGAAAATAATGAAGCTTTCTTGATGTGCTTGTGACTGAAATTCACAATTAAAGCTTCTGCTCTTGTCTTACTTTTTATCTCATTGTGTCTCACGTTGTCTCTGCCTTTCTTTAGCTTCAAAGCTTGGAATATATACTGAACTTGATTTGAGGTTGTTGAAAGGAGGCTCAAAATAGGCTGCTGAAAATCTGATTTACCTTCAATACTTTCAGCAAGATTTCCTCCAATATGGTTGAAGAGAATCATTCATTTTGGCTGTTGAAGATTGATATCATTGAATATTTAACAACAAGAATATTTCCACTTTATTTGCTGCACCTTAAAGCTTCAAACAGATTTCTTTTTCCATAACCAGAATGCTTGAATTTTGGTAATTTACCAAAATTAACTTGAATAATCTTCAACATATATGAGCATCACTTATTTGCTGAAATGAAGAGATATCTTTGACAGTAAAATCATGTATAAATAAGTTAGGTTAGAGCATAAAATAAGTGAAATAGGGAAAGGATAAAACACAAGATTTAGGCAATTAGAAAATTCTTATCCTTTGACAAAGTGTTTGAACTTTGCTGACTGTTTTGAGATGTGGCTCAAGCTTTTGAAGACGTGGCTTAAACTTTTGAAGACGTGGCTCAAACTTTGAAGATGTGGCTCAAACTTTGAGGATGTGGCTCAAGAGTTATTCTTATCCTTTGACAGAATGCATAAAGCTTTGCATTATAGCTTCCATTACTTCCAACACATTGTCAACTCTATGTATTTTGGTTTCCATCATGTTTTGAACTCTATTTGACTTTGCATTTTTTCTTCCATCATGTTTTCAACTCTATTTGACTTTGCATTTTGGCTTCCATCATTAGACATAAAAACGTTAGTAATCAAGGTGGAGTCTTCACCTTGCATAAATGAAATTGCGTGAACGAAAGTAATTCTGAATCCGAAATACAAAGCTTGAAATGAAAAGCTTTAAAGTGATGTTCTAGGTTGAGGCACAAAACATGAGGGTTATTTACAGAGTAAGAGGGTATTTATACCCTAGGAACATAAGGGGTGAAACCCTAGAAAAAACCCTCGAGTGCTGGCCTAAGAAAGAACCAAGAAAGTCGGAGATAGGCTCCCTTCAGCCGAATGAAGGGAGGATTCGGCCGAATGGCCACTCATTCGGCCGAATAGGAATGTCATTCGCCTATATCAGAGACTTGGTATTTTTGCACCCTGTCCACCATTCGGCCGAATGAGTGTAACCATTCGGCCGAATGGGTCTTGATTCGGCCGAATGAGTCTTCATTTGGCTCTTCCCGAGAGCTTGAGTTATGTGCTTGAATCCCTTTCTTCCATTCGACCGAATGGATGTCAGATTCGGTCGAATCTGAACCTGAACTTTGCTGAACAGCTCCTTTGAAGTGTCTAATGGCTTCTAGAGTTTATAGGATCTTCGAGAGTGACTTGGAACGCATGCCCAAGCTATGACACGCGCACCTAAACTCTTGATAAAAGTGTCAAAGCCTCAAACACGTCTCATTTTACCTCGAAATCATCGAAATCACCTGAAATGACCTAAAAACAGCTTGAGGACAAGATCAAGGTAAAATTGAATGTAATGTGAATAAAACTAATATAAAAGCATGAGACTTGATACTAAAATGGGGTTGTAAACGTGCTCTAAAACGAGCACATCAATGAGCACACATTAGAATGACTAATTTCCACAAGGTAATTCTTAAACTCCTTCAAGTACCTCATATAAGGGAATTTGTACTCGACTTACTCGAGTACCCTTTGGATCCTGGGGATTGCTCTGATCCCTTTTGAGGGACCTCTTGTCACTTTCTTCTTTTGGCTCCTCTGAGTGTTAGCACCATATTATTCAGGCCCTCTTGTCTCTTCATCATCCATTTATATGAACCTATAATATAAACCATAAATATAGTTAGATGTTGTAAATTAGAATCAATAATAAACACAATATCATATTTCACCAAGAAGTTTAGTATGTAATCAAAAATCACAATTAAAGTAAAATATATATTCATTTTATTACTAAGACTCCCTAGCTTCATAAAATCCTTCGTCATGGTCATTGCGTCTTTGAATATCATCATCATTATCAAAAACTAATTTGAGAATATTCCATGTAGATGGAGGGGTCTCATCAAACTTCTCATTGTATTCTTCTTCATCTATAACATCCCCAATGCCAAGAATTGATCTCTTCTCTTTAATAACAACCGACTAACTGCAATTAACAAGATCAACCATGTAAAAAAATTGCTTTACCCTATGAAGCCAAGATGAATGGATCAAAAAGATAGCCTGGGTGATTGAGGTTCACATGAGTCAAATATCCGGATTTTTCCTCCTTAATATCACAATTATTATTAAGCCAATTATAAGAGAAAAGAGAAATCTTGAAAAGCACATAGACAAGATTGTAAATATCCACAATGACCCCATTATGAATTTTGTTTTTCGATTAGTGTTCTGTCCTTCGAACAAATAAATTTGAAGATAATCCAATGACCCTAACACCACTATTCTCCATAATTGACTTCTCATCTTGGTACTTCATGTAAAATGAATGACTATTGATGTTGTATCCCTCATACAACATAACTTGAACTTTAGCACTATTTGGAAACCATCTTAGTGTATTTAAAACATCAACGGGGTGTTGTATAATTGAGCCATGACCCTTTCTTTGAACCAAGATACAAATGTAACATTACGCTTCTTTATCAATTGTAAATCCCCTTTCAAAGAATATTGACTCCTTAGAATGTTTATGAGCTCATCTAAGTATGAAAGGACTTCGCTTAGATTTTGCAAAAAAAGAGTTTGACCTTACATTTCAACTCAAAACTAAGTGAAATCCATTTTTGATCTATAGTGCCATGACCTTCAAACCTCCCCTCATGTCAAGATTTTAGTACCCAAATTTCATGTGAACAGGCCAGATACTAAGCAATCCATGATGCAACTTTTTCAACAACTATTATCTGGACAATGTTGGCCTTTGATTTGGCTAGATTCATGAATTTTTACTTCAAGGTACCTGTATCTCATTCAAAGGTATACATATACCTCCCCTATACTAGCCCACCAAGCTTAATCTTATGAACCAAATGAAAGATCAAGTGAGGTATGAAGTCGAAGAAAGAAGGTAGGAAATACATCTCAAATAGACACATGGTATCAACTATATTAGCTTGTAAGTCATCTAACATCACTAGATTTTTCACCTTGCTATAAATAGTGTTGAAAAATATGCACATCCTTATAATTTTGTATCTAACTTGTGGTGGAATTATCCCTCAAGTAGCAGTTGGAAGAAATTAATGCATCAACACAAGACAATCATGGGATTTTATTCCTACTAACTTTAGTTCATTCATTAACACACGTCTTGTTAAATTCGAAGAGAACCCAGCCAAAAGCTTTAATCATTCAAAGTCTCACAAAAGATGACCTTCTTCTTCCTTGAAAATGTGAACCAAGATCTTTCACCATGCACTTAAGGAGCCAATTCCATTTACCCCATCATGTATCTCTTAACTATAACCCCATCCTTGGTTTTACTAAGCATATTAGAATGAGTCCATCAATGGCATCAAAAATGTTATTCAAATGAGTCCATCAATGGCATCACAAATGAGTCCAAAACATAGACCTCTTCTTAGAACCATCCACCAATTTACTTTTAGAGCTCTTACCAAACATGATTATAATGCATGTCACCCGATCATATATTTAACTCAAACATAGTGGGATATGAGCTTCTTGAATCTATAGAGCTATCAAAAGATTTCCTCTTTCTTTTAAAAGGATTATCTTCAATATGGTACTTGAAAAATCTCATATAAACATGCTTCCTAAGTCTCGACATTTAAGAACCCTAGATTTTGACCCAAATTGATTGAATCTTATGAAACTCGCAAATTTTCACAATTAGTTAATAAAAAACTGCGATGATATGATTATCAAATGTTTTGCCCTTAATTTGAACCTCAAATTCGAACAATGGTTGCTTTAACTTTCCCCAAAAGGTTCTAATTTGAGGCGCAAAAAATGGAAGCTTTTACGACGACCCATGGTGGCTGGGAGGCGACGAGATAAAGTGGGGTTGATGCGCTGGTGACGGAAGACCAGGATGGAGGTTTCTCTAGGTTTGGGTTGCTGGAAAGGTGGCTGATGTGTTGCATTTTTGTGCGTTATTACACTATGGTGCACCACCTGCGTAGGCCATGACGAGCCACATTTGGGCTTGGAGCCACATTTTTTTATTTTTTTTTACAATTATAATCATCTAATTGATTTTCAATTGTTTACCACTTTTAAATTTAATTGAATCAAAATAATATGATTAGTTAATAATAGTTATTGATGAATAATTATTTAATTTTATTAATTTGATTAGTAATATTAAGTAATCAATGTGTACTTTTTTCAACTTGATTAGTAACATTGTAATTTCTTTAATTTTATTAATGCCATATATTATTTAAATTTATTAATATGATTAATAAAATTGTATAATGCACGTTTATTTTTGTGCCATATTTTTTTGTTTGGATTATTATTTTATTTTAATAATGTGATTAATAAGATTAAATAATAAAATGCTTTTAAGGGTTAATAGCATGTTTTTATTTTAATATGTTTATATTACTAATGTTTTTATGGTTATTATAATATATGATATTATGATTACATGAGGTAACTAGTATGGCCCAAATTAGGATAGAAAATATGATCTATGCATTGTTAAAGTTTTCTTATAACCCAAATATGATTTGTATATCGTTTTTATTTTTTAATTTATTTTAATTAGTTATTATAAATATAAAAAAAAATAATTTGTAAGATTTATGGATAAAGATCCAAGAAATGAAGGTCTAGTATGATGAAGGATGGCAATAAATGATGTTTCAAGAATGGAGACTACGAAGAATAATCTTTAGGGGTTACGGGTCATACTAGGATTGCATTTCTTTTTCGCATTTTATATTGCTTTAAAATACATTCAAAGTTTATGTTGCTTAGTTATTTCATGGGTTCACTATTAAATAAATCAACATGACTTAGGTCCTTAATTACTATTGATTTAATATTCCTTTCCAAATGAAAAACCTATAAAAGCCTTTCCAAATGAAAAACCTATAAAAACCTATTGATTTTATATTGCTTTAAAATACATTCAAAGTTTATCTTGGGATAAAAAGGGTAAATTTGGGAAATTTATAAGTCTTGTTTTGTTATACTAACAAAATCATCAAAAGGGTTTTGGATTTTAAAGGAAAAGGATAGGAGTAAGATAATGAGTTATCATCTATCAAACACGAATTACAAGTGTTGTATTTAGCAAAAGAGTTTACTTACCTTTTTTAAATAACTTTAAGAGTAGGGCCAAAGTCTCGTTAAAAATATTTTAAATATGATCTTTGAATTAGTTTAATTAAAAGAGACATTTTGAAATAAACTACGAGTGTGTAGCTTTTGTTGTTTAAATCATTTAAATACTAAATGCTCATTTTGATAAAAAATAATGAATTTTGCATTATTTTTCTATTGTAGATATCGTATAACAACAACAATTCACTTTTCAACTTGCGTTTAATCCTTGAGAAGGATAAGTTAAACGGCAAAAAACTTCCTTGATTGGAAAGAAACCAAAGAATTGTTCTAAAGTCCAAAGGAAGAGAGGATGTCCTCAAAAACCATATCCCAATCTTAAGCTCGATCTCTTGATGTTGAGTTAGTTGATCATAGGGCTATCTTAGAAAGGTTAGTACCTATTACTTGCATTATGATAACATCCATGGAATCTTCCCTATAAAAGAGGTTCGAGAAAATGGATGCATATAGCACCATCCAATAGTTGAAAACCATGTTTCTGATATAGGATAGTGTTGAAAGGTATGAGACTCATAAGGCTATTCTTGAGTGTCAGTTATAAATGGGGAAGCTAATGGAAGATGATTGGTCACTTTGAAAATATAGAAAGACTAGGCTTTCCCTATAGCCAAAAGTTGGCTACTAACATCATACTACATTCCATTCATGATGGGGCTATTGCAAAGCTAAAAGGGTTTAAGAAGGTTGTAGTTGGAAAGAAGAAGTATAATAAAGGTAAACAAGTTGCCAAAACATTTGAAAAGCCAAGTGCTATTGTAAAGCCAAAAGTGGCAGCTGATAGCAAATGCTTTTATTGTGATGGAATTAGTCATTAAAAGAGAAATTGCCCCAAGTACTTGAAGGATAAGAAGTATGATGTTTCAACTTCACATATCTATATCCTAGGAGTAAATTTAGCAACTTCTACTTCTTGGGTATTTGATGCCAAATGTGTTTTTTACATTTGTTTAAATGTGTAGATACTAAAAAGGTGTAGAAAGCTGGCTAAGAGAGAGAGGTAGAACTACATATTGCAAATGGAGCAAAGGTTGCGGCCATAGTAGTTAGAACTTATATTCCAACTTTAACTTCTAGATTAGTATTAGAATTTAATAGTTATTATCATGTTCCTAGTATTGATAAAAATATTATCTTGATTTATTTCTTTTATCTTAAAGGATATTTATTTATAATAAAGAAAGGATCTTTTCTGCATGTTTAGAGTTGTGAGGCTTATGTAAAGTATTTACAGTCTAACAAACTCAAATTTAAAGCCCATAAATGTATTTTCATAGGTTATCTTAGAGAAACAAGGGGCTATTACTTTTATAACTATCAAAACAATAAAGTGTTTGCTGCTAAGGATGGCATCTTTGTGGAAAAGGACTTTATTTCCAAAAAGCTAAATGGCACTAAAATATCTCTCGAAGAAGTTTGAGAAGTGAAACAAATGGATATGGATCAATCCATTTCATGAGTGGAAGTGCTTGTATCATTGCCTGCAGCAGAGGTTGTGCATACTATGTATAATCCTTCTCCCATGCCCGCCTTTGCACTAGTGGAAGTGCATTCAACGCATGAGCATTAAACTACTCCACTACAATCTAATTCGAGCTAAAATTTTCAAATTATTAACAAGGAAATGTCACTTGTTGCGGCCCTACATAAGTCTAGTAGATTAAGAAACCCACCGAAGAAGTTTATGGATTTCTTATTAACTAAAAGTAATGAAATATTGACTTTAGAACTTGATGAAGTAGCTACAAAGAGTCCTTGGTGATTCAACTTCGAAAAATAGTTTAGAGCCATAAAATCTAAAATGGAATTCATGTCAAAAAATCAAGTGTGGGACTTGGTTAATTTGCCTTATGGGGTTACAATTATTAGATGCAAATGAGTTTTCAAAGTGAAAATAGAAAAGGATGTAAACATTAATAATGTTAAATATAGATTGGTTGTAAAAGGATTTAAATAAATTCATGGTATTGACTATGACGAAACCTTTTCACCCGTCGTAATGCTTAAATCCATTTTGATTCTTCTAGCGATACATGTCTGCTATTATTAAGAAGGATGTTAAAAATGAGTTCTTGAAAGAAGATGTGTATAAGACATAACCTAAGGGTTTTGAGGATATTGAAAATCCTGAGAGGGATGTAAGCTTTAAAATTCCATTTATAGATTGAAGCAAGCATTCCATAGTTGGAATCTTTGATTCAATGAGGCAATCAAATAGTTTGGTTTTCTCAAGAATGAAGAAGAAGCATGTGTTTACAAGAATTTTAGTGGGAGTAGTATAGTCTTCTTGGTCTTTCATGTACATGATATATTGCTCATAGGAAACGATGTTCCTAAGCTTGATTTAGTAAAGGAATGGCTAAAGAATTGTTTCTTTATGAAAGACCTTAGAATAAATGAGGGGATCAAGATCCAAAGAGATAGATCTAGACGATTGATTGGACTTAATCAAAGAACTTATATTAATAAGGTCCTTGCTAGGTTCAATTAAGTCCCTTCTACAGTAGCAATTTCAGATATGATTCAAAATCTGAAGAAAGAGCATAGACTTGATCGAGTGCCCCTTGTACTCGATCAAGTGCTTAAATCTTGGCTTATTTTTTTGTGCATGTTTTATTAAAGCCGAAACTTTTTGAATCTATATATATTATACTTTTCTAGGTTATTAAGGACAATTATCATAGGCTAGATAGCTTTAGGTCTTTATTAGGTTATGATCAAACTCTCTCAAATTATTTCAAGATTTATATTTTGTTCTTAGAATTATATTGAAACTTTGGATTGTAACATCCTGCCTTTTAATAGTAAATTGTTTTTTATATTTAATACTCTTAGTATTTTATTCCCTTAGTTGCTTTAGTATTGTTTCTAGTATTAATCATGTTTTATTACTATTGTTTTTATTGATTTTACATTCAATATGTGTGAGCAGTTTAATGATCTAGGATCTCGATGAACCCTAGTACGGATTAGGTATTGATGAATCCTGAGACCCAAATAAAAATACATTAAATAGTTCCTTTAATCTTTGATTGGCTTTAATTCCATTAAAAGGCTAGACATAGTTGATTATGGTATAGATTAGGTTCGCAGCAATAGTGGGTTCATAATCTACATTAGAATCACTAGTTCAAGTGTGATTGATGATCACAAAATAGATATCATGACTATTAGGACTTATAGGATATCATGTTTAATGTCTTTGTATTTCATGAATCCACAAAAGTAGGTAGGATTTCTTTAGGAGGAAGTTCTAGATACTTGAGAGAGTTACTTTATGTGTTAAGTTCGAGGGATTGAGGTAGAAATCTATATCTCTGTCATGTTAGTGGGGATTCATTGTCCTAGATATTCATCTTATATTGATATAATTTTAGTTATAATTCATGTCATAGTTTAGTTTACCTTAGTCTTTAGTTAGAATATGAACCCCTTAGTTTGTGACATTCCTAGTAGAAATTAGAACTACCATAGACAGTATTGAAGCCCAGTAGTCTCTTGTTATTTTGACCCTACTTACCTAAACTACATTAATTTAGGTGGATATGTTACTTTTAATAGGGTAGTGAAAACCCATATCAATACCTAGTACTGCAATGGTATTAATTTCCGTTATGATAATAACGGTGTCATAGCTCAAGCTAAGGTACCAAGATCACATCATAATTCCAAACATGTGCTTGGGAAGTTTCACATCATTCGTGAGATTGTTGTATGAAAGGATGCGATAGTTTGCAAGATTCACATAGATAACAAAATTGTCGATCCGATAACTAATTCAGTGCCTCAACTAAAGCATAAATGTCATACTAGGGCCTTAGGGCTAAAGAATATTAGAGACTGGTTTTAGTTGTGTACTATTTTATTGTATGATTTGATAGGTTTGTCAAATGTATGATTTGATAGGTTTGTCAAATGTATGATTTGATAGGTTTGTCAAATGTATGATTTGATAAATGAAGCCCTATTGTGAGAACTGAAGTTATAAAATACTATAAGTCCTTAGTCCGAATCATTAAATTGGACATACATGATTCATTCAAGGACTAGTTTGTAAGTTGATTGCTAGCGCTTTTCATGGGATATAGAGAAATGGAGATGTTTAGTTATTTAAATAGGTATGTATATGGATACATATTGGATACCTTCTTGATATTCTTTAAATTGTTTACAAGAATTTCATTATTATATGTAGTAGATTCCTTTGACATAAGTACAACACTATTCTCATTTGGTGATTAGTATGCCTTGGACATTTTCAAACACTGTGCCGTAAGAGGAGGTTATAAATGAAATGTTGAGAGTTGCTAAAAGTTAAGTGGAAGTTTTGGTTGCATAAGATTGAATAAATCCTCCTAAATGTTAAGATTGGTGTCTTGAACATCTTAAAGAGTAAGAACTAAAAAATGCATGGACGTGTTCAATTGGATTAAAAGTGAATCATTTATTTTGACAGTTCAATCTTGGATTTCAAGAAATGATTTGAACATTAGTATGGATCGATGGCATGAGATTTCATCATATTATCAAATTTGTCATTAAGGGACTTAAGAAGTTTATGGTTACACACTTATTTTCAAACAAGTGGGAGATTGAATTAAATGTCATCAACAAGTGTAATAAACTAAATATAATTAGGACTAATTATAGAGATAATAATATTAGATTATTTTAGGTGATTATAGTATTTGATAGAAATTGACTATAATCTATATGTTAATTAGATAAACGTACTACCAACTTCAACCGAGTCTTATGAGGTCACACATATATGAAATTAATTGAAAAAATCGATATAATTATGTGGGAGTCACAATGGAATAAATTAGGTTAATTAAGTCAGTTTTAATTACGTAATTAACACAAAGTTATAAATATAAATGAGTTACAAATATAAATGTTATAAATGTAAAGTATTATATATGTAAAATAGTTATATATGTAAATGTTACATATATGTTAATAGTAATATATGTAAATACTACATATATTAATATATATGTATGTGTTAACCCTAACCCTAATTCAATGCTCATCTTGCCTCCTCTCACATATTTCAAAACCTAATAAACAATCGAGAATAGTTCTTGATTCCGAACTACTTAAGAGATCCTATCATTGCTTATGGACCTATACTAGAGGAACAATGATTAAAGTTCTTAGATCTACAAAAGACTTTCCCTTTTTCTTTGAGAAATTCACATATCAAGAGTATGTTATTCTATATTGATAATTCGTATCATTATGTGCATGAGATCCTGTTTACATGCTAAGAAATCGTTTCTTCCAATTCCGCTAATTATATCTAAATTCCTACATAATGTTATGTTAGTATATGTACTTTTTTTAAGTATCCTACATTCTCATGTTATAGTAAGACAATCTGTTACACTTTTTAACATTTCATTTATGGTTATTGCCTTGACATTGAAAAAATGTCATGGGGATTTCAACCTTCGTTTGTTTAAATATATAATAACTTTTTTAACTGTTTGTTTATTTTCTTTAAGTATCACAAAATCCCTATTTGCATATCTTAATATAACTCCAACATATTTAAAGAGTTTTTGGGGTTTTACAAAACAAATGCGTTTGAGGCCCACTTAGGATTTAATTTATTGGTCGATATCTTTGATTTTGGACTGTTCGTGTTGTTTCTGCACTCTTCCTCATAGCAATAGCCTGGCACACTTAGTATTACCCGTACTTGTGCTCCTTTTAAGAAGTCTAGACCTTTTCCATACTATGATCCATGCCCCAACATATGCATATGAAGCCCATCATATAAAATATTGATTTGGATAAAGAAACTCAAATAATTAAGACATTAACTAGTACATAAGCCCTAAATTTCAATTAAATATAATTAATTTCATATGATTTAATATTTTCTCAAAATGACTAAAATTTTGATTTAACTAAAATTTATAATGTCCCAATCACTTCGCATTAGCGATAATTCATTAATATTTTACTTAATACTTGGTTATAAATTTTAACAAATTCAATCAAAGTCAATTTATTTTCCTTAGTTTTAAGTTCATTTTCTAGAATTTTAGGCACCTAGTTGAAGGTACTTTTCATGATAATGTTTTTGAGAAGAAAATATCTCTAGATATGTGTAAATATGCAAATTGTAACTTCAAAAGAATTTGTATATATATATATATATATATATATATATATATATATATATATATATATATATATATATATATATATATATATATAATTCAATAGTGTTTTAAAACTCTTTAAAATTAGTATTTTTTTGTTAGATTGTGTTCGCTAATTAAAATATTAGAGTAAGTTTATGATGAAAACATGTTTGAAATAATGATATAATTTTGTGGGGATACTCCCATTATATGTGCCAAATTTTTTTTGGAAAAAGTATTGTCATTATTAAATCTATCATTAATCACTTAAAAATTGAATTTATGTAAACTTTTTTCGTTTTTAATCCTTATAATGATTAAAACCTTAATATAAATTAGCATATGAATATTGACCATCTCAATAGAGTTAGATAATGCTTGAATATCTTTTCTCCTTATAAAGGACTAGTACCTAAATATAATTGAATTGAACTTTTTATTCAAGTTTTTCCTTTTATATTTTTAGTAGTTTGAAATGGATCAAGATTAGATGTACAGTAAATAAAACTTAATAAGTTACTTTCAAGGAGTCGAGGAATTTGCTAGAGTTACCCTTAAATACCAATAAGAGAATCATTTAAAAATAATTCTTTATCCTTAGTATGATGCAATAATTCGAGGGGACATTGTTATGGGTTTAAAGCAGACTATATAAAGAGGACTTGACATCGAGAATTGATAGATTTTGGGGAAATCACTAGTCATTACAAAAGTGGGAAAAAGACTCTTGAGAATGATGGTATTGAGATTGTAAATGTGGATATCAATTATGATAATAATGATGATAATAGAGTGGAGGAGGATAGGGTAGATAAGATGATGCATGATGTAGGCTCTGTTTAGTATGGTGTAAAAGATTTTTCCTGAAAAATGTTTTCCCATTTTACATTGTTTAGTTTAGAGTAAAATATAGGATGTAAAACTTGGAGTGTAAATTCATTTTACACCCTATTGAAAACATTTTCCTTTAAAATTGGGAGTAAAATAATTTTACATCCATTTGCTCCAAAAAAAATACCAACTAACAAACAACTCACGCATTACCAACTCATGCATAGAGGTGGGCACGAGTTGTGCCGTGCTCGTCATCGACCGTGTCATCTCGTGTCTGGCCTCTTGTTGTGTCGTGCCTAATTGTAGTCGTGTCACGCTGTGTCATACTACCTTTCTCTAAAATTCGGCTAATGGCTTAACACGGCCCACGTGCTTGGCATGTCATGTCTTGCCTCGTGCTGGCTTAATTTTTTTAACAAAAAATAAAAATAAAGTATACAATAGAATTGAAAAAAATAATAATAATATCATCGTGCCAAATTAATTGTATTAAATAATACTAAATAATAGCGTGCTTCAACCATGCCTCGTGCCAAATTGGAGTGTCGCTCTCGTGTAAGTGCCTAAATTTTTTTTGATGTCCACGGTCTGGCTTGCGGCCTACTCCATGGATAGTGTATCATGTTGTAGCACGACTTTTCTTGTGTCATACTATGCTAAAAGCATGCTTGCTCGGTTTGGCCCATGCCCATCTTTACTCAAGCAATTTTCATTTCTCATCTTCTCGGTAGCTTCTCTCTCTACTCCATACTTTATCTGTCTTAAACATTAGGAGAAAATTCACAATTTCTTTTCATCTTCTTCGAATATCATCAATTTAGTACGTTTTATTCGAATCTCATATTTTGATTATTAAACTATCAAACAATATCATGAATTTGAACTATTTTTATCCATTTTCGTCGAAAATAAAAAAACTCTAGATTTTCCCCCGATTTGATTTAATCATGTAAGTTTCTCATGAAATGTGGGCAATCAAAAATTCATTTAAAATTAAAGTGGAAATTTTCTTTCTTTTATAATTTAAAATGTAAAAGTACAAACTATTACATTACAACCAATTGATCGGTTTACCTATTTAATTTGTTTTGCTTATCCGATTGCGAATACCTATAGTTAGCTTAAGGTTTTTCTATTATGTTGAACCAAATTTTTAGGGTTCTCTAGTTTTATGGCAATATTCTTTATAATGTAATATGTTATTAATAGATCAGAGAAATGTATTGTAGATTTTATATAAAAAAAATTATAATAGCATAAAAAATTTAGCTAATGACAAACAACTAAAAAATATAACAGAAAAAAAGAGTTAAAAAATGACAATAGAATATAATTAGACAAGATAATAGGAGTAATTGATTTTCAGTTTAACCAAACAACAGAAAATATTAAAATGTAAAATCATTTTCCATGCAACTAAACAACGGAAAAGTTCCATTGAAGACTCCACCTTGATTACTAATGTTTTTATGTTTAATGATGGAAGTCAAAATGCAAAGTCAAATAGAGTTGAAAACATGATGGAAACCAAAATGCATAGAGTTGACAATGTGTTGGAAATAATGGAAGCTATATTGCAAAGCTTTATGCATTCTGTCAAAGGACGAGAATAACTCTTGAGCCACGTCCTCAAAAGCTTGAGCCACATCTTCAAAAGCTTGAGCCACGTCTCAAAACAGTCAGCAAAGTTTAAACACTTTGTCAAAGGATAAGAATATTCTAATTGCCTATCTTGTGTTTTATCCTTTCCCTATTTCACTTATTTTAGGCTCTAACCTAACTTATTTATACATGATTTTACTGTCAAAGATATATCTTATTTTCAACAAATAAGTGATGCTCATATATGTTGAAGATTGTTCAAGTTAATTTTGGTAAATACCAAAATACAAGCATTGTGGTTATGGAAGACGAAATCTGTTTTGAAGCTTCAAAGTGCAGCAAATAAAGTGGAAATATTCTTGCTGTAATATATTCAATGATATCAATCTTCTACAGCCAAAATGAATTATTCTCTAAAGCCATATTGGAGGAAATATTGCTGAAAGTATTGAAGGCAAATCAGATTTTCAGCAGCCTATTTTGAGCCTCCTTTCAACGGCCTGAAATCAAGTTCAGTATATATTCAAAGCTTTGAAGCTAAAGAAAGAAAGAGAGACAACGTGAGACACAACGAAACAAAAAGAAAAGAGCAGAAGCTTTAATCGTGAATTTCAGTCACAAGCACATCAACAAAGCTTCATTATTTTCTCTCTAGTTCCATAAACTTTTCTTGTATTTAGATTGAGAGGAAATCAAAGTATAATCTCTTGAGCATTTAAAAGAATTATTTTTAGAGAGTGTAGCTTTTTATTACTAGGATTTGAGATGCTAAAGTGTAGCTGGGGTGCTATGGAGTAGAAGATGGGGATTAAGATCTTCTAGGGTGCTTTAGATCTCTAAAGGAAGTAATAAAAGAGCGAGTTAAATCCTAAGGGTTGGACAACCCTAGGCGGAGACGTAGGCAAATTAGTTGCCGAACTTCGTATCAAATCTCCGTGTTTTGTCTCATCTCATTTCTGCCTTCATTGCTTACATTTTATGTTTGCTTCGCTCATCAATCAAAGCAGCGAACAGTCAAAGCCTGAGTAAAAGCCTTTGAAACCAATTTCAAGGCTTTGACGTCCAGTTTCAAAGATAAGCCTTAACACTTATATTCCGTCTTTGAAATTCAGTTCAAGACCTTGAGACCCTGAACGCAAAAATCAGTTATACTCTATTCACCCCCCCTCTAGAGTATAATTAATCATATTCCATCTCCCTATTGATTCTTCAATTGGTATCAGAGCTAGACTCACAAGGAAAAGATTTAATCATCTGTGAGGAAAAATGAATTCAATAGGTGATGGTGGTTTTGCTCAAGGAAGGTCTACCAATCGCCCTCCTCTATTTTGTGGTAATAATTTTGCCCATTGGCATTCATTAATGCAAATGTTTGTGATTGATCAAGATTTGGAACTCTGGGATATTATCAAGAAAGGTCCTAGGGTGCGAATGAAGACTAATGAAAGCGGCACAATGGTTCCTAAAGAAGATAATGGTTTTACGCAATCAGATTTGGAAAGTGTGGCTAAAAACTATCGAGCCATGAACCTTCTCTATTGTGGTTTAGATGCAAATGAATTCAACAGAGTTTCTGCATGCAAAAGTGCTAAAGAGATATGGAATAAATTGGTGGTCACATATGAAGGAACAAGTCAAGTCAAAGAGAGCAAGATAAGCATCTTCCTTCGGCAATATGAGTTGTTCAAAATGACGCCTAATGAAACCGTGAAAGAGATGTTCACAAGATTTACCCAAATAGTGAACAATCTGGATTCTCTTGGTAAGGTATTCACAAATGAAGAAAAGGTGAGAAAGATTCTACGGTGCCTTCCAAAATCAAAGTGGGGTCCGAAGGTAACCGCGATAGAAGAAGCTCAAAATTTGAGAACCTTGCCTTTGGATGATCTTCTTGGAAAATTGATCACACATGAGATGTCTCTTAATGAAGAAGATGTTGAACCAGCATCTTCAACCAAAAATTTAGCACTCAAAGCAAAGAGAGAAGAAGCTACAATGGACAATGAAGATAGTGATGATGAAGATCCATTTGCTCTCATCGCTAGAAGTCTTGCCAAGATTCTGAAAATGAAGAAGAATTACTCAAGAGGCAGAGACTATCATTCAAATAAATATAAGGGTAAGTCATCCAATTCAATGAATAAAGTTAATACACTAACATGCTATGAGTGTGGTGAAACAGATCACTTAGTAAAAGATTGCCCTCAACGAAAGAAGAAGCCTTTCCACAAAAAGGATTATAAGAAGAAAGATATGGTTGCTTCATGGAGTGATTCAGATTCATCTAGTGACTCAGAAGATGAACAAGCAAACCTATGTCTTATGGCTAATCATGATGATGCAAAGAAAGAACATCTTGAGGTAATGGTGAAAAATTTAATCTCAAGTCCAATTGATGTTCTGTCCAAATTCTTGCAAAATATGATTATAAATGAAGAGAGTTTGATTCTTGAATCCAAGATTCTCAAGGAGAAGCTAAACCAACAGGTAAGTATCTCTGAAAGTCTCGCTAAGGAACTAACTGATCTCAAAGCCTCTCAGTCAGCTTTTAAACTCAGGGTTCAAGCCTCGGAGTCATCCTTTGACACCCAGGTCAAGACCTTGAAAACTGAAAACACTGTTTTAAAACGAAAGCTCGCCTCTTTGAGTTATTGTAATGATAACTTGGAGAAGGAAAAGAGCTACTGGCTGGGAAGTGTAGAGAGCAACATAATTCCTTGGTTAGATTTGCTCACTCCGAATTTACTCTTGAAAAAATGCTAGGTGAGCACCAATCATCCTTGAATAAAAGCGATCTTGGTTACAACAAAAATTTTTCAAATAAAACCATGACCACGTTTGTAAAAGCAAAGGATAATTGGCGAACACCTACATGTTTTTACTGTTGCAAAAAGGGTCATACTAAGCTAACTTGTCCTTTTCGTAGGAATGATCCTCAAATTATTAAAAATTCATTTCCTATTGTTCTTCGAGACCAGATCAAGCAAGTATGGGTTCCTAAAGGGACTAGACCACCTAACATGGTCCATCCCGATTATGAATCTAAATTTGCAATTTGGTCTAGTCGAAAGGTTTGATGTTTTTTTTCTTTTGTAGGAAATCACCAAGAGCAAAGATTATAAGTGGATTCTAGATAGTGGATGCTCACGGCACATGAGTGGGAAGTCCTCTTTATTTTCAATGATCAAAGAGCAATCTGCTGGAACAATTACACTCGGTGATAAAGGAAAGTGTAGAATAATTGGTATTGGAAAAGTTGGAGATAATGCATCAAACACCATTGATGATGTGTACCTAGTTGAAGGTCTTAAATACAACTTGCTTAGCATCTCTCAATTATGCGATAAAGGTAATAAGTCATCTTTGATGAAGAAAAATGCGAGGTACAAAGAAAGATGGACGGTAAAATTATTTTAATTGCTCCTCATTGCAAAAATGTTTATGCTTTTCATACTAACCAAGTTGCAAGTACTAGCTTAAAATGTCTTAAGGCCTTGACCAGCGACTCAAGGCTTTGGCACAGAAGGTTAGGTCATATTAATATGCATACCATGAAGAAGCTTTTCTCAAAGGACTTAGTATGTGGACTACCAAAGTTAGATTTCAAAGAAAAAGAGCTTTGCAAAGCATGTGCAAGAGGTAAACAAACAAAAGGATCCTTCAAAGCCAAAAAGGTTGTAAGTACCTCTTGCCCAATAGAGCTTCTACACATAGATTTATGTGGTCCTATGCGTGTTAAATCACCTAAAGGTAAACAATACATCCTTGTTGTTGTTGATGATTTTTCCCATTTTACTTGGATTTCATTTTTGCGTGAAAAATCAGAGGCTTTACTAGAGTTTTCAAAAATTTGCAAAGAATTACAAACATTAAAAAACCTACCCATAGTTGCTGTGAGAAGCGATCATGGTAGAGAGTTTGATCAACTAAAGTTTGATAACTTTTGTGCTAAATATGGTATTTCTCACAATTTTTCAGCTCCTAGGACACCTCAACAAAATGGAGTCGTGGAACGAAAGAACCGCACTCTTGAGGATATGTCTAGGACAATGCTTTTGGAAAATAATTTGCCAAAATACTTTTGGGCAGAAGCTGTTAATACAGCAAACTATATTTTAAACCGTTGTTTGATTCGCCCTATTTTAAAGAAAACTCCTTACGAATTGTTTAAAGGTAAAAAGCCTAATATTTCCTATTTCAAACCTTTTGGATGTATGTGCTTTGTTCATAATAATGGCAAAGAGAACCTCGGTAAATTTGATGCACGTAGTGATGAAGCAATTCTGTTAGGTTACTCCTTGAATTCTAAAGCTTATAGAGTTTTCAATAAGCGTACTAAAGTTGTTGAAGAAAGTATACATGTGATCTTTGATGAAACTGAGAACGGTATCTTGAGTGATGGTTTTACAGGTTTAAACTTGAATAAGCATGAAGGTTATTCATTTGAGACAGAAGGAGAAGAAAGTTCGTCAGATAATGAAATGGAGAAATCTGCCCAGAATATGCAAGAGCCAATTTTAGACGCAGATGAATTAGATCAAAGCCTTAACCAGCAGCCTCAAGATCTTGAAACTCCATCTCAAAGTCTTGAACAGACGAACAATATTATATCAGAAGTCACTCCAGGGCCTTCAGACCCATCTCAAGGCCTTGAAAGGATACTTCAGGAAACTACATCAGTTCCTTTGATGCTGCCACGAAAGTTCAAATACTCCTCATCTCATCCAACAAACAATATAATTTCGGATCCAAAAGCTGGTATACAAACACGCTCTAATGTTAAAAATTTGTGTGCATTTCACGCTTTTGTTTCTCTTGTAGAACCGAAGAATATCAATGAAGCACTTCAAGAGCCCGATTGGATTTTAGCTATGCAAAGTGAGCTAAATGAATTCGAAAGAAATAAAGTGTGGACACTCACACCAAGACCAAAGGATCATTCAATTATTGGAACAAGGTGGGTGTTCAGAAATAAGCTTGATGAGAATGGAAAGATAGTAAGGAACAAAGCAAGATTAGTATCCCAAGGTTATAATCAAGAAGAAGGGATAGATTATGAAGAGACATTCGCTCCCATGGCTAGAATGGAGGCTATTCGAATGCTCCTTGCCTTTGCTTCCTTTATGCAAATTAAGTTATTTCAAATGGATGTCAAATGTGCATTCTTGAATGGTTATTTACAAGAAGAAGTATATGTTGCTCAACCCCCCGGTTTCGAAAATGAGAAATTTCCAAATCATGTTTTTAAACTTGACAAAGCGCTCTATGGTTTGAAACAAGCTCCAAGGGCTTGGTATGAGCGTCTTTCAAAATATCTTTTAGAAAATAATTTCAAAAGAGGGTTGATTGACAAAACTCTTTTTGTGAAAACCAAAGGTAAAGATTTATTAATAGTTCAAGTTTATGTTGATGATATTCTTTTCGGTGCTACTAACGATTCCCTTTGCAAAGAATTTTCTGAGATTATGTGTAGGGAATTTGAGATGAGTTTAATGGGTGAGTTGAACTTCTTCCTTGGATTGCAAGTTAAACAAGAGAAAGGAGGTATATTTATAAATCAAAGCAAATACGCAAGAGATCTCCTTAAGAAGTACAATATGACTCAATCTAAAGAGGCTAAGACTCCTATGAGTTCGTCATTACTTTTAGATCAAGATGAAAATGGTAAGTTAGTAAATCAAAAGGAATATCGAGGTATGATTGGATCTCTTCTCTATCTCAAGGCAAGTAGGCCAGATATTATGTTTAGTGTGTGTATGTGTGCTCGTTTTCAAGCTAACCCCAAAGAATCTCATTTGAGTGCAGTTACGAGGATTTTACGCTATCTCAATGGGACAAAGGATTTCGGTCTTTGGTACCCTTGTAATAGTAACTTTTAACTTGTTGGATATTCAGATGCTGATTTTGCAGGTTATAAAGTAGATTGAAAGAGTACTTCAGGTTGCTGTCAATTCTTGGGATCATCTCTCATTAGTTGGCATTCAAAGAAACAAAATTCGGTGGCACTCTCTACTGCCGAAGCTGAATACATTGCAGCTGGTGCTTGTTGTTCACAAATTTTGTGGATAGCTCAACAATTACGAGACCTTGGGTTAGACTTCAAAGGCATACCTATTAAGTGTGACAACACGAGTGCTATATCCATAACGAAGAATCCAGTTCAGCACTCTCGCACTAAACATATTGATGTTAGACATCACTTCATACGTGATCATGTGGAGAAAGGAGACGTATCTATATCATTTATTTCTACTGATTTGCAACTCGCTGACATCTTCACCAAGCCTTTGAGCGAAGAATGATTTAACTTTATTCGTCTTGAGCTTGGAATGTTAAATGGGGACGCATCCTCGTAGGGAAAGCTATTTGAGTAAGTTGTATATGTTTATTTTTGCATATGTATGTCAAAGTCTTGACATTTCTTGTCATTGCCTTGACGTACTGTCACTTTTTAATATTAATATTGGATCAAAATGTTTGGTACTTATCCTATAGATAATTATCAAATATTTATTAAATGATTTTTGAAATGTTTTGGATACAAAAATTACGGATGGATCTGTTTATTTTGCTTCAATGTTTTTAAAATCTCATTCCATTCGTTTTGAAAATTCTCATGGCCTTGAAGCTGTTTTCAAAGTTTTCCGCGTATTTTATTTTTAGCTTTCAAAGCCTTGACTGATTGATTTTTTTTAAACAACGCCTTTTTGTTTTCACGTCTTTAAAGGTTTTACTATTTTATATCTTTTTGAACAAGTCTTCTTGTGATCCAACATTTATATTTTCCCACCTTGTCGAAAGACAAAAAGGGGGAGAGTATTTTTTATGCTTTTTATTCTTTGACGTTTGCATATAATGTTTTGTCTTCCATCAAGGGGGAGATTGAAGACTCCACCTTGATTACTAATGTTTTTATGTTTAATGATGGAAGTCAAAATGCAAAGTCAAATAGAGTTGAAAACATGATGGAAACCAAAATGCATAGAGTTGACAATGTGTTGGAAATAATGGAAGCTATATTGCAAAGCTTTATGCATTCTGTCAAAGGACGAGAATAACTCTTGAGCCACGTCCTCAAAAGCTTGAGCCACGTCTTCAAAAGCTTGAGCCACGTCTCAAAACAGTCAGCAAAGTTTAAACACTTTGTCAAAGGATAAGAATATTCTAATTGCCTATCTTGTGTTTTATCCTTTCCCTATTTCACTTATTTTATGCTCTAACCTAACTTATTTATACAAGATTTTACTGTCAAAGATATATCTTATTTTCAACAAATAAGTGATGCTCATATATGTTGAAGATTGTTCAAGTTAATTTTGGTAAATACCAAAATACAAGCATTGTGGTTATGGAAGACGAAATCTGTTTTGAAGCTTCAAAGTGCAGCAAATAAAGTAGAAATATTCTTGCTGTAATATATTCAATGATATCAATCTTCTACAGCCAAAATGAATTATTCTCTACAGCCATATTGGAGGAAATATTGCTGAAAGTATTGAAGGCAAATCAGATTTTCAGCAGCCTATTTTGAGCCTCCTTTCAAAGGGCTGAAATCAAGTTCAGTATATATTCAAAGCTTTGAAGCTGAAGAAAGCAAGAGAGACAACGTGAGACACAACGAAACAAAAAGAAAAGAGCAGAAGCTTTAATCGTGAATTTCAGTCACAAACACATCAACAAAGCTTCATTATTTTCTCTCTAGTTCCATAAACTTTTCTTGTATTTAGATTGAGAGAAAATCAAAGTATAATCTCTTAATCATTTAAAAGAATTATTTTTAGAGAGTGTTATACTAAGAGTATACCCATAATACTCAAACGTATAGAAAAAGAGAGAGCTTTTTATTACTAGGATCTGAGATGCTAAAGTGTAGCTGGGGTGCTATGGAGTAGAAGATGGGGATTAAGATCTTCTAGGGTGCTTTAGATCTCTAAAGGAAGTAATAAAAGAGCGAGTTAAATCCTAAGGGTTGGACAACCCTAGGCGGAGACGTAGGCAAATTAGTTGCCGAACTTCGTATCAAATCTCCGTGTTTTGTCTCATCTCATTTCTGCCTTCATTGCTTACATTTTATGTTTGCTTCGATCATCAATCAAAGCAGTGAATAGTCAAAGCCTGAGTAAAAGCCTTTGAAACCAATTTCAAGGCTTTGACGTCCAGTTTCAAAGATAAGCCTTAACGCTTATATTCCACCTTTGAAATTCAGTTCAAGACCTTGAGACCCTGAACGCGAAAATCGGTTATACTCTATTCACCCCCCCTCTAGAGTATAATTAATCATATTCCATCTCCCTATTGATTCTTCATCCATGAAAATGGGTTTTCCACCGTAAAAGGTTTTCCATGGAAAACCATTTTCAATTGAAAACGTTTTACACCCTACTAAACGGAGCCGTAGATGATTATTTTCCAAAATGTCCCCACATGTTTGATAATATTCTGAGAGTTACAGAGATACCTCTATACCTTAATTGTTCTTCACACACCAAAACTATTATCCACCATGAAACTCTTAAACTTAAAAACAAGCCACATCAGGATTGACAAGAGTTTTACTCATTTATTGGAAGTTCTACTAAAAATGCTTCCCAAGGGTAATGTGCTACTAGTCTTTTCCTATGACTCTATAAGGCTGAAAAGCTCATGTATCTTATGAGCATGGAGTATGTGAATATCCAGGCATGCTAAAAAACTATGTGCTATATGGTTTGATTATGGAGATCTAAAGGAGTGTCAAGTGTTGGGAGTGTCTAGTTATAAGATTAAGCAAAATAAAATAGACTTGAGAAAGAAGAGGGAATCGGCCAAAATTCTTTGGTATCTTATAGTAATGCCTAGATTTAGCACCTCTTCTCTAATGATTAAATTGCTAAATTTTTACACTCACATGCTAAGGGAGGAAGAAATATGTGTTATTAAGGCATCCAACTGATTCTCCTCAGTGGAGAAGCATTGATAGAAAGTTTAAGGATTTCATTCAAGAAGATCTGAATCTTAAGCTAGGTCTATATACGGATGGAATGAACCCATTAAGGAGAATGAGTACCAAATACAATACTTAGTTTGTCTTTATAACCATCTATAATTTGCCTCCCTGCTTTTCCATGAATCATAGATACATAATGTTGTTAATTCTAATTTTTCGATCTAAATAACTCAAGAATTACATAGATATGTATCTAGTCTTGCTTATCAATGATTTAAGATTGTTGTGGGAGGAAGTTTTCTAGGTTTTTGGTACTTACAGTAAGTCTAGTTTCAGTTTGTGTGCCATAATCTTTTACACAATTAATAATTTCTTAGCTTATGAAAATATATGTTCAGGTATGGTGTGAAGGGGAAGACTGTATGTCTAACATGTGAAGATATAGAAGCTGTGCATCTATAGAATTAATTGCAGGACGCATGTTTTCATGGAATTCTATAAGTACCTCTGCAAAGATCATCATTTTTGAAGGAAGAGAAAATATTTTAATGGGAATGTGGAGATGAGAAAAGCTTATATACCTCTATGTGTGAGTGAACTTTATGAGTAGGTAGAAGGCATTGAAACAATATTTGGTAAGGGTTTTAAAAGAAAATCAACTAGTGGTCATAAGAAGAACTTTGTATTTTAGACTTTTCCATATTGGCGACATTTGGAAGTTAGACATTGTCTTGATGTGAGGCATGGCTTCTTTCAAATATGCTTGGTAAAACAAATAATAGGGTTAAAGTTAATAGAGGCATGGCTGCTATGGGCCATTCTGTCTAGAAATGAGAAGTTTAGCTTCTATGAGTTTTTGTATGGATTGAAGGTCCCAACTGGGTTCTCTTTGAATTTGGGACCTTCAATCTCATGATAGTCATGTATTAATACAAAAGTGTATTCAAATGAAGACTCATTTGTTTACCCTAAACCAAGGTAGCGGTTTGACATTTTTTGGTGAGAGGAGGACATTTATTTATAAAGAGGACCACAAAATTATGGTCATGGAAGAAGATGTCACTCAACTTTTCTCAGGTCTTTATGTCTTAGTGCTACAAGTCTTTATACTGTGAGATACTCAATTCTTTCCTTGTTATACATGTAGTATTTACCTTGACCCAATAGGATAAATGTTATTTGTATACCTTGTAGGGCTTGGCATGAATTGTGTAATGAAGAAGGAGTTATGTCCATTGAATTCATAGGACCGTCACGATTTTCCTTGATCACGAATTCAAGTGACCAGTAGGTTGTTGTACCCTACATGTCACATGTAATGGAAAGTTTGAGTTTTAAGTGTTTCATCATGTTCTCGTACCACGAAAATTATGAAATTCTCACATTTTACTCCATATTCAAAAGAATTTATTTTTCTTATCTCATATTAACGAATCAATGATTTCATAGGGATCATTAGATTCTTAGTTTTAGTTATCTCTTTAGAGAAGGATGCTATAGATTTTTTTTCTTTTTTAGAAAAAAACGTAATTGGGCTACTAAGGGTAATCTCATGTATACGCAATTATTAGTTACTACTTATCATTTCATGCTATTAAGGGTATGTTTTGACTATTATTGATCTTCTTTAGAAAATTAAAGCAATTGTTATAATAATTTTTTCACCCAAAAAACCACAGCAATTGTATTATTTTTATTTACTTTGTGTATAAGTGCTTCACACAGAGAATCACAACAAGTAATTGTAAAAAATTGTAGTAAATGAGCCATTATCCTCTTTAAATAATATGTTTTACTTCTAATCAACTTCAAGCCTCGAGCTTTCAATTTCAAGTCTAATATTTTTTGTTACATAGTTTAATTAACATCTTCCCTAGACTAACTTCCAAGATGCTTGCATGACTTTAAGGATAATTAAGACTAACTTCCATTCAAATTGTCAGAGGCTATCTATTATTCATCATTCACATTGTTAGAGGCCATATATTATTCATCATTGTACTTTAAGGATGATGAAGTACCAACTACAACTCTAGATTGTTATTTGAAGCTTTTAGAAATTTTTTTAATTCTTTTGGATTAGAAGAATACTTAGAGAAAATTAATGTGTACATTTGAGGGAAAAGTGAACAACATAAGAGAATATTGTTGGATGGTTACAAATGCCTGGTGGTGAGTGCCCATTTAGATATTTATTGATCCCTTTATAAACCAAAAAGATCTCATATGCTCTATGTAGACCACATGTTAATAAGGTCCTAGCTAAATCCAAACTTTTGTAGGGTTTTTCTTATGGACATATAACTCCCATTTTTCTGGGAACGGTCAAATAGCTTGTCAAACTTTGTGTCTTCCTGGAGTAAGTTGAGGGTTGGACTATTAAGGAGATGGACTTATGGGATGATACTCATTAAAAGACCAGCTGAATTGATTGTTATGTTACTCTATTTGAGGTTATTGTTTGGCAAGATTTAATTGTCCAACTAATATATCTTTGTCCATGTAAAAAATCTTTATCTTCCCTTAGGAAATTAAGATGTTTGGTGGACGTGATGCAATGCTAGTTCATGAAGAATCCTCAATAAAATGTGTCAAAACTTTGAAAGTTGAGAGGTGTTAGTATGAACAAAAAACTCACAATACTTTGAAAATGGTAGAGAGAGAAAGTAAATTGGGCTAATGTGACGATTTCCCTACAACTAATATTTTGTATATATAGATATTTGCAAATACAAATAATAAGTATGTACATTAAAATTATAAATAATAAAGCTTAATATTTTGATTCGAGATTTATTACTTAATCAGGCTTTAAACTTTACAATGATCATTCTAAGGTTGAAGAGGAGTAGACTTAGGAGAGAACCCTCTAATAATAAGGGTAAAACTAAGCTACCCTAGAAGCCTGCCAACTCTTGAGTCTTGACATGCTGCTCACTTTGAATATTTTAATAAAAACAAATGTTGCATTTGTAAAGTTATTGAATCTGTTGAACATTTTTTTTTCAGTATCTATTCTCTAGTTCTATATGGGCGTATTTTTAGTATGATAAGTTTTTAGAGGTCTCATGCTGGGTTTAGAGTCGAATAGGAATTAGCTGAATTTTAAATCTACCCCATACTTTTTTCTGAGATAATTAGTGCCATGTGAATATAGAAATATAATAAGATCCTTAACCAATCATTAAGAGATAGTAATTCTATAATTAATATATAATTATAAGGTTCCTTGTTGGGCTAACTCCTAGCTAATGAGCAGGTAAAATACTTTCAGCTGCACCTTCTAGGTAGTTAAGCTTTTCTGGTCCAATTGTTTTGGTGCTTAGGGGTTTTAATGGGTGTAGTCCTACAACTACTAAGTTTCTCATTTTATTCTTTAGATTCTTAGCTATTTTCTTAGATTTAGTCCATAATTTTTTTAACCTTTTCTAAAAAACAATTAGGAAAATAACCTTATCATCAAACTATTTCAAAAAATAAACTGCTACCTTGGGTAAGGCAGTGACTTTGAGAGGAAGAGGAATTAGGCAATGGTTTAGGCCAAAGTAAAGTGGCACTAATGTTGAAGCGACACTAATGTTGGAGAAAAATGTGAAGGGGGAAGCTAGAATGGTTGGCTAATAAAACGCCTAGTAATACTAAAGTACCAAAATAGGTATGGACTGTAGTAATCCATCGTTCCCTCAACTAGATCTGCCTTCACTACAAATTAGAGGTGTATATCCCATCTATCGATGTACTAATCATGCTACAATCAACGGTTAACATGCCATGTTAATCTATCTAGTGTAAGGACACACTAGTATCTATTAGGGTAGTCATTCATATGAAGCTTACTAACTACCATATAACTTTATAATGCTATCTGTTTACCATATCATGCCTTCAAATAAGGTATATTATAGTGAAATCTTCCACATACCATCTCTATTATAATGGCCACCTTCAACGTTGGATTAGTTATAATGCATTCCTTGACATAGTTGCCTATTAACGATGAACTGAGTTGTCAAGCTCATCGAGTGTGGCTATCACTTACACAAAAAGCCGCATCTGGACCCTTATAGCTAGGTTACTAGGGGTAAACTATAATACCTTGCTCTTCTATCTAGCATGCATTTTACAACCACACATCTGTGAAAAAAATCTAATCTAGGTACACTTGTGTTCGGTGTTTGACACATATAGGATTGATTTGATCAAAGATAGTGCATCTTCACAGTTTTAATGAGTTTTTTTAATTTTTGCAAATTCCATACCGTTCTCAAATTCCCTCCAACAATGAAAGATAAATCTGGACCACACATTCTCCAATCATCACCCTCCACAAATCCTCTAAGTGGATTTTGAATTGGTTTCTCTCTAAACATGTTGCAACTTCTTGGCCATCTATATTCTCATCAACCTCCTCTTCTTCCCCCTTCTCTATTTGTGAAGGAATAGAATACATTATGATAAAGGGTTATATGCTGTTGTGGATAAGTAGAGATTTTGTGGATGATGTTGGGAGAATAAGTCCATCATTCCAGTATAATAGGGAATGATTATAAATAAATATTTTACATATTTGTGAAGGAAAAAGATATTTGTTTAACTTATTTTTCCATACAAGTACATTGAAATTTTAGAATGCATGCCCACATGGCTTTTATTGCATAGTCAGAAGTGGCAATGTCATACATGTCGATATATTAGTGGGGTATTTCATTCTCAAGTGTAATTCCACTATAAATCTATCAAACCCACACAACTTGAAAATAATATCAACAATCTCATAGTAGTTGTTTTCAACATTAGCCAAAATAGGTCTTAGTTGCCCGCCTTCATATCCCTTTCAACCAGTACTCCACCCCACCGACATAATAACAAGGGATATAATGATGTATTTGTAATGCCTACAGTAAAAAATCTCTTCAATAGTATTCAACAATATTCATAACGATTGATTCATATATCCTTAATATAGTCCTAAAAACCTTTCATGCCAAAACTTATACTTTTATGTCATTGTCAGTCACAAGGATTAACACAGTTTCTAGATTCTTACTACCTAAACTTCCTACAACAATTACATCCTCTTAGAGTCGTACAATAAAAAAGTAATCAAAGACATATATAGTCACATTCAAACCTCAAACCGAACAAATCCTAAGTAATGTTTTCCACAAATTTTTCAAAGTTTCCCATAAACCTTAAACTATCTACCTTACCATAATAATTTTTTTAAAAACAACTACAACAAAGCCATGCCTAAAATCAATATCAAACATACTTCAAACTATATAGGTTCGCATATAATTCTTACCTAAAATTGTCTTTCATTGTTTTCATTACACAACAACAACAAAGAAAAATTTGCCAACAACAACCACAATTCTAATACCACAATAATTCAAACACACTTCAATAATTATTTGAAAATAACAACAAAGCCATGCCCAAAATCAATATCAAACACATTCAAATTCTCCAGTTGTTCATAAAATTCTTATCTAAAATTTTATTTCATTGTTTTCACTATATAATAACAATACAACAACAACAACAACAACAACAACAACAACAACAACAACAACAACAACAACAAAGTCACAGCCAACAACGCCACAATTCCAATACCAAGAATTAAAACACTAACACCAATATAATTATCACAATTTTAACAATAACAACAACATCCACAACACAAATTAACCCCTAAACTACCAACATACAAAACCATATGAAAATTACCTAAAATTATACAAAAGTCCCAGCTATCTTCAATAATCCAATATGGGACATTTTGAACTCTAATATTAGGCATCACAAAGCTATAAAAAAGAAATAATATATATATAAAAAAATTTAAATTCAAACAAAGCATACAAAAAACCAACTAAAAACTTATAATTATACCTTAACTAAGTTTGGAGAGTAAAAGTATGCATAATGCATGGAGTTTTGGTCAGAAAATTGCCGATAAATATGGACATTGGATCAATGGCATAGTCGGGAGTAGGAGGGAAGGAGGGTGGAAGGAAAAAAGAAAGGGGAAGGGAAGAAGAATGGAAGTGAAGACTCCAACTTGATGTATCTAATCTTATTTTATCTAATCTTATTTATATATGGATGTATGATGGAAGTCAAAAGGGTTAAGTAAAGAAAAGAATTATGCATGTTCAATATGCCATGAATTCATTTGAACCATTGCCATATACAGTTGCAACCGTATAAAAATGTTCCTATGCTTATGCTTATCAAATTTTGTACTCCTAACGTTTTAAATAAAAAGTGTGTTGTTAATGGATTATGTTTAAATAATTTTAAGGTATAACAATTCAAATTTAAATTGGTTCCTTAAATAAAGAAGTTTGTTATGCCATGGACTTTGAAGCATTTGAATAGATTCAAAACTCTATCAAGATAAGTTTGAAAAAATTGGTCTTTCTAAGTTTATAGAGTTGAATCAAAGATATGCTGTGTTGAACAAGTTGTTGGACGTGCTTTTATGGAAGAACTTCAGTCAACAACCAAAATTCAAATAATAAGGACGTTTTGTTATATTTCAAAACGTCAAACTGGTCTTCAAGAGAAAAAAATATGGAACTGCTTTGAAATGGTCAGTCAAGAGCCTGAAGCAACGACATTTTGAATAAATCAGTTATGAAGCCTATCCATTTCACATATAACTCTATAAATAGAGTGAAGCTGAAGCATCGAAGTAACAACAAGAGACTTCCGACGAAATAAATATTCAAGCTACAACAAATAACTTTCCTCTCTAGTACTTACTCTTCATTGTAATTTAGAATTGAGAGAAAAGAATACAAAGTATATCTTGTGAGTAAAAAAGAAATGTCAAAAGAGAGATATACCTTGAGTAGTATCTATAATACTCAAAGGTTCAGAAAAAGAAAGGAGATTTTTATTTCTAGGAATTGAGATTAGGTGATAATCTTCGAAGGTGGCTTTAGGTCTCTAAAGGAGGAAATAAAAGTCGTTAAATCCTAAGGTTAGGAAACCCTAGGCAAAGACGTAGGCACATTGCCGAACTTTGTAACAAATACTCGTCTACTTTACTTTTGCTTTTACATATCGTTTTGCTTTACTCAATTCATTCATCTCGAAATAGCCTATTCAGGTCAAAATCCTGAAACATACTTCAAAGCCCTTGAAACTTGTTTTAATTATTTTCCGCATCTCAAAACCCGTTTCAAAGCTTTAAAAGCCTAATTCGAAAAGCGACCATACTCTATTCACCCCCCCTCTAGAGTATATTGATCATATCCTATCTCCTATTGATTCTTCAATTGGTATCAGAGCTTTACTCACTAATCAAAGACTTAGACATCTGTGAGGCATCATGAATCAAATAGGTGATGGTGGTTTTTCCTAAGGACGTTCATCAAATAGTCCTCCATTGGTTTGTGGGAACAACTATGCCCATTTGCGCTCCATAATGCAAATGTTTCTTATAGACCAAGATATTGAATTATGGGACATCATAAAGAAAGGTCCAAAGGTGCCCATGAAGAATAATGATAGTGGCGTTCCAATCCCTAAAGAAGATGGTGACTTCACTCAAACCGATTTGGAGAGCATCGCACAGAACTATCGTGCTATGAACTTTCTCTATTGCGGATTGGATGCAAATGAGTTCAATAGAGTCTCCTCTTGCAGAAGTGCGAAGGAAATATGGGACAAGCTGGTGGTTACATACGAAGAAACTAGCCAAGTGAAGGAGACAAAGATAAGTATCTATCTCCGACAATACGAATTGTTCAAAATGTCTAATAATGAAAATGTGAAGGAGATGTTTACAAGATATACCCAAATAGTGAATAATATGGTTTCACTTGGTAAAACATTCACAAATGAAGAAAAGGTGAGAAAGATCCTTAGATGTCTTCCCAAATCTAAGTGGGATCCTAAAGTGACGACAATAGAAGAAGCTCAAGACTTGCAAACCTTGCCCTTAGATGATCTTCTTAGAAAACTAATCACCCATGAAATATCCCTAAATGAAGAAGATGGAGAACTAGCTTCATCAACGAAAAATTTAGCACTTAAGGCTAAGAAGGAAGAAGCCTCCAATGAAGATGGCGAAAGTGACAATGATGAGGATGATGAAGATCCTTTTGCTCTTATTTTTAGAAGTCTCGCAAAGATATTGAAGATGAAGAAGAAATTTCCCAAAGGAAGAGACAACTATCGGCCTAATAAATATAAAGGTAAGTCATCTAACTCAATGAATAAGGTCAATACACTAACATGCTATGAATGTGGTGAAACAGACCATCTTGTTAAAGAATGCCCTCAACGAAAGAAAAAGACATATCCTAAGAGGGATTTTAAAAAGAAGGCTATGGTAGCCTCATGGAGTGATTTAGAATCAAGTGACGAAGAAGAAGAGTATGCAAACCTATGCTTAATGGCAAATCATTAAGAAAGCGAAAAGGGATAACACCTTGAGGTAATTGTAAAGAATTTAATTTCAAGTCCTAGAAATGTTCTATCTGAATTATTGCAAAGCATGATAATGAATGAAGAAAACTTGATTCTTGAATCAAAAATCCTCAAAGAAAGGCTTAACAAACAGGTAAGTATTTCAAAAAGTCTCTTAAAGGAATTATGTGATCTCAAAGCTACCTAGTCAGCCTTTGAAAGCAAGGCTAAGGCCACGGAGTCATCTCTTGAAACTCAGGTCAAAGCTTTGAAAACTGAAAACACCATTTTAAAAAGAAAGATCGCCTCTTTAAGTTATTGTAATGATAACTTAGAGAAGAAGAAGAAGCTTCTGGCTGGGAAGTGTAGAGAACAACATAATACGTTGGTTAAATTTACTCATTCAGAAGCAACTCTAAACAAGTTATTGGGTGTACACCAAGCCTCCTTAAACAAAAGCAGTCTTGGTTTTAATAAAAATTTTCCAAAGAAAAAATCGACCACTTTTGTCAAAGCAAAGGATACTTGGAGAACAGCTACATGTTTCTATTGTTGCAAAAAGGGTCATACTAAGTTAACACGTCCTTTTAGAAGGAATGATCCTCAAATTATTAAGAATTCCTTTCCTATGTATTTTCAAGACCAAGTAAAGAAAATATGGGTTCAAAAAAGGATTAGACCACCTAATATGGTCCATCCCGAGTATGAAACCAAATTCGCAAAATGGTCTACAAAGGTTTGATGTCTTTTTATTTTGTAGGAAATCACTAAGAACAAGGATCATAAGTGGATTCTAGATAGTGGTTGCTCTCGGCATATGAGTGGGAAATCTTTGTTATTTTCAATAATCAAAGAGAAAACTTTTGGAACAATAACACTTGGTGATAAAGGAAAATGCAGAATTATTGGTATTGGAAAAGTTGGAGAAATTGAATCAAACTCCATAGATGATGTTTATCTTATTGAAGGTTTTAAGTACAACTTGCTTATCATCTTTCAATTATGTGACAAAGGTAACAAAGTTATTTTTGACAAAGATAAATGTAAGGTACATTGCATGGAAAATGGTAAAGTCATTCTTACTTCCCCTCTCTGCAATAATGTCTATGCTTTTCATACTAACAAAGTTTCAAGTGCTAGCTTGAAGTGTTTCAAAGCCTCGACAGGCGATTCAAAGCTTTGGCACAGGCGACTAGGTCATATTAACGTGCATACTATGATGAAGCTCTCATCAAAATACTTAGTATATGGTCTTCCTAGAATGGATTTCAAAGACTTTGAAATGTGCAAAGCTTGTGCTAGAGGTAAACAAACCAAAGGTTCATCTAAAGCCAAAAAGGTTGTAAGTACCTCTCGACCCATTGAACTTCTTCACATTGATTTATGTAGCCCTATGCGTGTCAAATCTCCTAAAGGTAAACAGTACATCCTTGTGGTAGTTGATGATTATTCAAGATTTACTTGGGTTTCATTTTTACGAGAAAAATCTGAAGCTTTACAAGAGTTTTCGAAAATTTGCAAAGAACTACAAACTATGAAAAACCTACCTATTGTTGGCGTAAGGAGTGACCATGGTAGAGAATTTGATCAACTTAACTTTGACAAATTTTGTGCAAAATATGGTATTTCTCATAATTTTTCAGCTCCTAGGACACCTCAACAAAATGGAGTTGTGGAACGTAAGAATCGAACTCTTGAGGACATGTGTAGGACTATGCTTTTAGAAAATGGTTTACCAAAGTATTTTTGGTTGAAGCTGTTAATACAACTAATTACATTCTAAACCGTTGTCTAATAAGACCTATTTTGAAGAAAACTCCTTCTGAGCTTTTCAAAGATAAAAAGCCTAACATTTCGTATTTTAAACCCTTTGGATGTACATGCTTTGTTCATAATAATGGCAAAGATAACCTAGGGAATTTGATGCTCAGAGTGATGAAGTAATCTTATTAGGTTACTCTTTGAATTCTAAAGCTTATAAAGTGTTTAATAAGCGTACAAAAGTTGTTGAAGAGAGTATTCATGTGATCTTTGATGAAACTGAGAATGGTACTTTGAGTGACATTTTTACAAGCTTAAATTTGAATAAACATGAAGGATTTTCATCTAATAAAGATGAAAGCTCCTATAATGAAGAAAAGCCAAAACCTGTTCATAATATGCAAGAGCCTATAAGAAATGCGGATGAGGTAGATCAAAACCCTGATGAGTAACCTCAAAAACCTGACGAGCCGTCTCAAAGACTTGAAACTCCACCTCAAGAATCAGGACAATTAATGGAAGTCATGTTAAGACCCTCAGAACCATCTCTAGGTCTTGAAGGAGTACTTCAACAGTCAGATTCTACCCCTTTGATGATGAGACGAAAATTTAAGCACTCCTCATCTCACCCATGTGACAATATCATCTCCGATCCAAAGTCTGGTATACAAACTCACTCTAGTGCTAAAAATCTTTGTGCATTTCCACTTTTGTGTCTCTTGTAGAACCAAAGAACATTAGTGAAGCTCTTCAAGAACCCGATTAGATCATTGCCATGCAAAGCGAGCTAAATGAGTTTGAAAGGAATAAATTTTGGACACTCATTCCACGCCCTAAAGATCATTCAATCATTTGAACAAGATGGGTGTTCCACAATAAACTTGATGAGAATGGAAAGATAGTATAGAATAAAGATAGTTTTCTCAATCGACCAAGAAGAAGTGAATTCTGTTTTAGCTATTTATGTACTTTATTTTACTTCATGTGTTGAACTCTTTCATTACTGTTACATTCTTGTTTGTAATGGATAATTTATAATTTCGTTTCTATGAATTTCTGTTTGTGTTTTACAAATTTGTTTTAATTGGTATTTTTCAATCCTTCAAAACTGATCCTACATTATTACTCACCCTTTATGAAAGTCAAAAAGGGGGAGAATGATCATGTTTATGTATGCCTTATTTTCACTGTCATGCTTATGTTTATTCTTTTGTGAATTTATTATGCATACGTTTTGACTTCCATCAAGGGGGAGATTGAAGACTCCACCTTGATGTATCTAATCTTATTTTATCTAATCTTATTTATATATGGATGTATGATGGAAGTCAAAAGGGTTAAGTAAATAAAAGAATTATGCATGTTCAATATGCCATGAATTCGTTTTAATCATTGTACGTATATAGTTACAACCGTATAAAAACGTTCCTATGCTTATGCTTATCATATTCTGTACTCCTAACGTTTTATCTAATAAGTGTGTTGTTAGTGGATTATGTTTAAATAATTTTAAGGTATAACAATTCAAATTTAAATTGGTTCCTTAAATAAAGGACTTTGTTATGCCATGGACTTTGAAGAATTTGAATAGATTCAAAACTCTATCAAGATAAGTTTAAAAAAATTGGTCTTCCTAAGTTTATGGAGTTGAATCAAAGATATGCTGAGTTGAACAAGTTATTGGACGTGCCTATATGGAAGAACTTCAGTCAACAACCAAAATTCAAATAATAAGGACGTTGTGTTACATTTCAAAACGTCAAACTAGTCTTTAAGAGCAAAAAATGTGGAACTGCATTGAAATGGTAAGTCAAGAGCCTGAAGCAACGGCACTTTGAATAAATCAGTTATGAAGCCTATCCGTTTCACATATGACTCTATAAATAGAGTGAAGATGGAGCATTGAAGTAACAACAAGAGACTTTCAACGAAATACATATTCAAGCTACAACAAAGAACTTTCCTCTCTAGTACTTACTCTTCATTGTAATTTAGAATTGAGAGAAAAGAATACAAAGTATATCTTGTGAGTGAAAAAGAAATATCAAAAGAGAGATATACCTTGAGTAGTATCTATAATACTCAAAGGTTCAGAAAAAGAAAGGAGATTTTTATTTCTAGGAATTGAGACGCTAGAGTGTAGCTAGGGAAAGCTACGGGGTATAGAAGATTGGGTGATAATCTTCGAAGGTGGCTTTAGGTCTCTAAAAGAGGAAATAAAAGCCGTTAAATCCTAAGAGTAGGAAACCCTAGGCAGAGACGTAGGCACATTGCCGAACTTCGTAACAAATACTCGTCTAATTTACTTTTGCATTTACATATCATTTTGCTTTACTCAATTCATTCATCTCGAAATAGCCTATTCAGGTCAAAAGCCTGAAACATACTTCAAAGCCCTTGAAACCTGTTTTAATTATTTTCCTCATCTCAAAACCCGTTTCAAAGCTTTGAAAGCCTAATTCGAAAAGCGACCATACTCTATTCACCCTCCCCCCCCCCCCCCTTCTAGAGTATATTGATCATATCCTATCTCCTATTGATTCTTCAGGAAGAAAAAGAAAGGGAAGAGAAAAGAAATTGGGGCAGCGATTCTTGGCTGCTCTAATGTTAGCCCGAGTCCAAACAAAATCGATACTTGAGGTAACAATTTTGTTTTAAATAAAAATATATTATAAAACACATAGGGTCAGTCCAATTCAAACAGAACCAAAATTTTCTGTCATGGACAATTATTTACACGTAAATTTGCAAAAGCTTATTTTTGGAAATTATTTTATTATGGAGCCTATTTTTGTAAAAAAAATTTAAAAAGATTTCTGAAATTTGTCAGATTATTATTGTATGATCACTATCATCTACTTTGGAATGGTCCACATGACAAAAATTCTATTCTATTTTCCACAACGTAGCTAAATGCGATAGAACTTTGAAAGTCAATAAGAACAGCGTATCTAACCCATCATAAAACAGTAAACTGGAACTCATTATTCAGTACAAATATAGAGGAAGAGGGTCATGATTTGCTGAAGCAAGAAAGAGAGGAGGAAGCTGCATAAAGAGGATGAGTAGTGCAGTAAATGGTAATGAGAAGACGGTGTGTAACAGGCGCATCTGGTTACATTGCTTCATGGCTTGTTAAACTCTTGCTTCAGCATGGTTACACAGTTCACGCCACCGTTCGAGACCCAAGTATGCACACTTTATCACATAACTCAAACACTATCTATTTTGAGTTACAACTCGATCTGATTTTTATTTTAGTTGAAAGATTAGTCCTACTTTATGTTTTTTTATTTTTTGTGTTATTTTTTTTTATTACTAGGTCCTCATTTAACTGTTGAGAACAAAACTATACATTGTTTTATGTATTATATATATGTACATACTAAGATCACGAAATTAATTCCCGTATAATTGGCATACAAAAATTCATCATTCCTAGTGTGCTGCCTCATGTAGATGATCCTGAAAAAGTGAAGCATTTGATGGAATTAGAGGGAGCAAAGGAGAGGCTTCAACTATTTAAAGCTGAGCTATTGGTGGAAGGTTCCTTTGATTCTGCTATATCTGGATGTCATGGTGTTTTCCATACCGCCTCCCCTGTGAATTTCAATGTGAAAGATCCCCAGGTTTCATCTCTACTTCTATGTCTGAGGTTTTTCTAATTTATACATGATATAGATTATATTATGATATTGAAATTTCAAATATATGTATTATTATATCAAATATAGATACTGTTATATCAGATATAAAAATTTAAAAAATATAAAAATATAGAAAAACTCATATCATATATATACATTATGATATCAAATATATAAATTATATTACGAAAAATTCTCCTTAATATATTTATATCATATATAAATTAGGAATTTCTATAATCAGTTGATTTCACTGGTTTTTATGAAAATGAATTCATGGAAGTATACTTCCAATTCATTGAATAAGTTCAACTATGCGTAGGTTGACGTACTCGATCCAGCTGTAAAGGGAACACTTAACGTTCTTAATGCCTGTAAAAGAGCTCCTTCTGTGAAAAGAGTAATTTTCACATCTTCCATTGCAGCAGTTCTACTCACAGGTATACCTTTAGCACCGGATGTGGTGGTTGATGAAACTTGGTTTTCTAAACCCCAGTTATGCAGCCTGTACCCTGACAATGATATGGTATGTAACTATGTATCCCTCTTTATTACGTACGTAGTAGTAAAAGTTTGATCACTTAAGAGTGTGAGTGATTTATTACATAGAATCATGGCCAACTACGTATGATTAAAATGCCATATCCGACTTTGTTCAACTTAGGTGATTACATAGGTCCTAAAAAAAGATAAATGTCAAATTTATATTGTGAATAGTAAGATATTTTTTGCTAAAAACTAAAAGAAAAAAGTTTAAATTACCAAAAGTCAACTAACTAACCTCGTCAAAGATAATGAGAATTTAAACTTCTTTTTTTATAATTATAACCTGTGAGTTTTATTGATTTTCAAAAAATACAATTTTAATTCTAAATAGTATAACTTTAATTCTTAATAGTAGGTTAAAATAGCTTGGGGCGAATAATTTTAAAATTATAACTAGCAAAAGTCATAGTTGGCAACTCGGAAAGCATGGGTTTGTTGGATTGGAATTATCTGCTCCTACAAATGATCATGCTACAAGGTTGAAAAATACAATTTGATTAGAATATAGTAAAAAAAGAGTGGCATAAAGCCATATACTAACATTTATTAAGCTCTAATATGCAGACGTGGTACGTGATGTCAAAAACTTTAGCTGAAGAAGCTGCGTGGAAGTTTGCAAAAGAGCATGAACTTGACTTGGTCTCAGTGAACCCAGGGATGGTGATAGGTCCTATGTTACAGCCAAAGCTAAATGAATCCGTATCCTTCATTTTCAGCTTGATCAATGGTTTGAACAACTAACTTCGATCTGTCTTGTGATTCAATTAGCTGAATTTTTACTTGGATTAAGTCTTAAAAGATTAAAAACTAATTGCATGTTAGATAGTTGGATTTTCTAATTCATACCTAATATAAATTATACTAGGATAATGAAATATCATAAAGAGCTATTGTTATATTATATATAGTTATTATTATATCAAATATAGAAATAAAAAAGATATAAAAATACGGAAAAATTTATATCAGATAAATCTCAGATATAGAAATAAAATTACAAACATACTCCATGATATATTTAAATCCGGTATAAATTAAAAATTTCTCTATTTAGATTGTGGCTCTAACTGTGGACACTTGGAACAATGAACTGTTAGGGGCACAAACATATCCAAACGTGGCATTACCATGGGTTCACATCCACGATACCGCGGAAGCTCACATCCGTGCATTGGAGCTCCCTTCAGCAAATGGAAGGTATTGCTTAGTCGAAAGTGCGGTTCATCATTCAGAGGTTGTCAGATTGTTGCATGAGCTCTATCCTTCTCTTCAAGTTGCTGACAAGTGAGTTTCTTTACCTATTATTTGGTTGGAAATTAGATAGATGCATTCTTCTATCACATTCCATCTCATTCAACCTTTTGAAATGGGTTTAAAATAGGTGTGCAGATGATGGACCTTTGGCAAAAACATTCCAAGTTTCCAAAGATAAATCTCAAAGCCTTGGCATTCAATATATTCCACTTAAAGATAGTATCAAGGATACTGTTGAAAACCTCAGAGAGAAGGGCTTAATTACTATTCCTAGTGCTACTTAATTTGGATCTCTTACTGAGGAATGAGAGAGGAATAGAGAATAGAGAGATATTTTTTTATCCTTATTAATCTGAAGTTGGTATCAGCACCAAATATACTCTTTTTAACTTATGCACGTAGTGTTGCCTAGCGCGTGCTTACGGCTTGCTTTACATAAAAAAAATATATAGTTATGCACATAGTATGTGGAGGTTGGGCTCTACCTAAAACAGATTCTATAGTGAAAGGATTTGGCATTTTATGTATTGCTTTACAATTAAGCTTTTTAAGAGACAAGAAAGTTTGAATGAGAAGAAATTGTTTGTTCTATTGTCACAAATTTAGTAAGACAATTAATGAAGAAACTTCATGAGGAAATAATGAACGAAGTAATCTATTTGAAAAATACTTGTAAAACTTTTGATATTTTTATGTATGTCAACTCACTATTTTGATTATTAATATATTTGATTATTTAGTAACAAAGTTAAAAACAAGTTTATATTTTGAAAATATATAATGAATCTAATTCAAAATTTATTATATAATAGCAATACTCTTATATTATATATTATAAAAGATGTGATTAAAATCATTGTATATAGTGTCAAAATTAAAAATGGTGCAATTATTTTGAAACAAAGGTAGTATTATTGTTTTAGAGGGGTGGGAATGAGATCTCCTTCTCTTGTATTCCTTAACACGCAATCATGGTTAAAAAAGTAAAAGGATTGCCTCATATGGTCAAAACTTTGCAAAGAGATATGAAATATATTGTGTAAAGTGAGGAAATACAAAAAGTCATAAATGAAATCAAAATCAACTAACAAGATAACTTTGGTAAACTTGACAATAAGAAACATAAGTGAAAATTGTTTTTTAAAAAAAAAAATTCAAATTGTTTGCACTTAACAAGAAACTTTATGATGATAGGAAACTTCACAAAAACTTAGTTTATAAAACTTAAGTTAAAATCTATTGATTTAATCAATTTAGTAAGCTTGATAAAAAAAAATTTTGACTTTGAAACAATTACCTTATATACATGCCATAAAAATCATACTAATATCCTACAAAGTACTAATGTGTACAGTTTAAGAATTTCTTTCAAACTTTGGGAAAAAAAAACTTTGCATCCCTGCATCCGCCTTTTGTCAATATTGATATATTTATATTATACAGTACACAATGTAAAATAGGAAGGTAAATATTACCTACACAATAAGGAAAAAAGAATAAAGAAGATTAAGGCAATAGTATTAAATAGAGATAACAAAGCTAAAAATCAGAAATTTCTATATTTATGTTTCTATAGTTTAGGAAACTCTTGTACTATAAATTCTGATGTATTTTCTTCATTCAAGCAATATACACAACTCAATTAATAGAGCTCAAACACAATCATGGTATCGGAGCGGGAAATTAGGAAAGCCTAAAACTCAAGATCCATTAATCTCATCATTTACCATAGCTTTCCTATGAACCATGAGTTCTCCACCTAAAAATCTAGAAACAACCATCACTGTGAGTAGTATGTTGCAACTCCTACAAGAGTTAAACACCAACAAAACCACCCCATAAAATAGTAATTCCACACCATCTACAGTCAATGTATCCGAAAAATTACATAGCTAGAATTACTCGAAATGGGCACAATTGATGCAAATAGCCATCGGTGGAAGAGGTCGACTTAGGCATATCATTGTCGATCCTCTATCGCCAGATGACACATCATACAAACAATGGGCTAAACAAGATCTGCTAGTTATTTCCAGGATAATTGACAACATAGACCCGGAACTGGTAAACCAGTTCCTAGACTTTGGAACAGCTAGAGAACTATGGCAGGGCATCGAGGCATTATACAACAATGGTAGGGATGGATTGCAAGTTTATGATCTCAACGTCAAAGCAAACCGAATCAAACAAGGCCAAACAACAATTGTATCATACTATGGTAAGTTGATTTCAATATGGAAAGAAATAGATAGTAGAATGCCTAACCTGATGTCATGTGCAGAAGAAAAGACAGTATACAACCGAATAACACAGCAGCAAAGGCTATACCAATTTCTAGCTAGGCTAGATGAAAGCCTTGATAAAGATCGCAAAGATCTTATGAACTTATAACCTTTACCATCAATTGGGGTTGCTTACAACACCATAAGGCGTGAAATTGCTCGAAGAAACATCATGAATCAGGAAACCTTACCTCCGGCAAACCATCCCAAAAATTCGGGAATCGGTAGTGGTCTTGTTGCTCGAACCACAACCAATCAAGTGGATCATCATCTTGGCCCAACAAAAACCATCTCAAATGCACCCACTGTGGTAGAAATCGCCACACAAAGGATGGGTGTTTCAAGATAATCGGTTATCCCAATTGGTGGCAAGATCCGAAGAAGAAAGGGACGAAGATAGGGGGAGTTGTCTTTAAGGAGACCATGGAGTAAGGAGAAGATAGCCATGGCCATGAAGAGAAGCACAAAGAGAGGAAAAACACAAGAGCAGCAACCGCCATCGCAAGAGAGAAGCACGGGAGTAGCAGCCACATGACTCAAGGTAGGATTAGGTTTGAAAAACCTAAACCTAACTTTTGTGCTTTTGTGGCTAAGGTATCAAAGGAACAAGAGAATTTATTCCCAAATCACACGGCCCATTCCTCTCACAAAATTGATAAGGCCTAATTGCATGCTTCAATGAATGCCCGTAACTATGCTCAACCCGAGTCACAGAAAAATGGGTTATTTCCTGAAAAAAATAGTACATGGATATTTGACTGTGGTGCTACGGAAACGATGACCCATGATATTTCATATTTTATGAAAATTAAAAAGGGGACCACATCTAAGATCCAGATGGCAAATGGCGACATATCCCTAGTTAATGGAATTGGGAAAATTAATTTCTTGTCAAATAATGAACTAAATAATTGTCTCTATGTTCCTGACTTATCTCATAAACTTTTGTCTATTAGTCACTTAACAAAGGAATTTAGTTATTCAGTTACAATCTATTCTGACTTTTGTTTGGTACATGACATCAAGACTGGGAAAGTGATTGGGCATGGCACTGAACGTGGAGGATTGTACTATGTTGATGACACTACTCAACAAGGAAAATCAATGCTTGTTCACGGGACAGTTGATCAACAAGTATGGCTATGGCACCATCGTTTAGGTCATCTCTCTCCTGGGTATTTAGATCATCTATTTCTATCCCTTGTAAAATTTAATAAAGACTTTGATTGTGACACATGTATTTTGGGTAAGAGTCATAGACAGTCATATAAACCTAGTAGTTCCAAAGCTGATACTCCTTTTCAAATTATTCACTCTGATATATGGGGCCCTGCTCCACATTCTGGACAGCATGGTCTTCGCTATTTCCTCTTGTTTATTGATTACTGCACTAGAATGACTTGGGTGTATTTTTTGAAACATAAATCTGAAGTTATTGACAAATTTATGTCATTCTACACATTAGTTCAAACCCAATACCAATCTCAGATCCAAATTATTCGATCAGATAATGGAGGGGAATTTGTTAATAATTTTATGAGTCAATTTTGCACTAAAAAAGGAATAATTCACCAAACATCATATCCTTATACCCCACAACAAAATGGTGTTGCTGAAAGGAAAAATAGGACCCTCCTAAATATAGCTTGAGCTCTTCTATTTGATTCTAAGGTTCCTACAAGTTTTTAGCCTGAGGCTATTGCGACAGCAACATACCTCACTTATAGACTACCCACAAAAATTCTCAACTACAAAACACCTCTTAATCATCTTAAAACCTACGCCTTTATTCCCTCTGTTTTATCCCTACATCCTAGAGTCTTTGGGTGCATAGTCTATGTTCATATCCCTAAACAGCAAAGAAACAAATTAGACCCATGTGCTATAAAATGTGTTTTTTTGGGATACGGGATTAATCAAAAAGGATATAGGTGCTATGACTCCAAAACTAAACACGTCCATACAACCTTAGACTGTGATTTCCTTGAAACCAATTTCTTTTATAAACACCACTCTAGCTGTCAGGAGGAGACACACCAAACACATCCATACTTAGACCTATAAGTGATTCTATCTCATAAGAACAAGTAGGCGGATCCATTGAGCAGCAATCTGAAAACATAGCACAATCCAACACACTTGTGCCTTCTTTATCACTTTAAAAATCTGATGAGGCAATTGAATTTTTTTTTCCTATGACTAACCTTGAAAATACTCAAGATGACACAGAGATACCTTAAGAATAGTCTCATGAAACATATAAGCTACCTCCAAGAAGTACTAGAGGGATTCCACACAAGAGGTATGAACCTGAGTATGAGCCTCGACAGTCCAGGTATCATATGGCCAACATAATTAGTGAGTGGAAGACGTCAAGGAAGGCAAGAGCCTTTCAAACTTCCCTATAATCTGAAAAATTGCCTAGAAAAATGAAGGAAGCATTGGAGAATAAGGTATGGAGAGAAGCCATGGAAAGCAAAATTAAAGCTTTGAAGAAGAATGATGCATGGGAAAAATGTAAAGTGCCTACAGGAAAAAACCCAGTAGGATGTAAATGGGTGTTTACCATTAAATACAAAGTAGATGGATCCATATAAAGATACAAGGCAAGGTTAGTAGCAAAAGGGTATACTCAGACCTATGGTATTGATTATTCAGAGACCTTCTCTCCGGTTGCAAATATTGACACCATACGAGTAGTTTTTTCAATAGCAGCAAACAAAGACTAGCCTCTGTATCAGTTTGATGTAAAAAATGCATTTGTACATGGTGAATTTCAAGAAGAGGTATACATGGAATCTTCTCTTGGATTTACTAAAGGCATTGTAACAGGAGAAGGATGCAGACTAAAAAAGGCTTTGTATGGACTCAAGCAATCACCAAGGGCCTGGTTTAGGAGGTTCATAATGGCAATGAAAAAGTATGGGTATCACCAGAGCAACTCAGATAATACTCTATTTCTGGAAAAAAGAGAAAGTCGTGTAACATGCTTGATTATTTATGTTGATGATATGATTCTCACAGGAGACGACTATGAGGAAATCTCAAAAATTAGGAAGGAGTTATTTAAAGAGTTTGAGATGAAAGATTTGGGAATGCTCAAATACTTTCTAGGAATTGAAGTCATGAGATCAAAAAAAGGAATCTTCATATCACAAAAGAAATACATCCTAGACCTCCTTGCCGAAACAGGAATGATAGACTGTAAGCCAGCAGACACTCCCATGATAGTGAATCATGGACTTCAAGTGAATGAAGGAGTGTAACTAATTAATCAACAAAAGTACCAACGGTTAGTAGGTAAACTACTCTATCTATCACACACCAGACCTGATATAGCATATGATGTGGGAATAGTTAGTCAATTTATGCACCAACCACAAAATGAGCATATGGAAGCAGTTATGAGAATCATTAGATACCTAAAAGGAACTACGAGATAATCCTCTTTCTGAAAAATGGTCACCTATGAATGAAAGCTTACACCGATGCAGACTGGAGAGGAGATAAAGTAAGAAGAAAGTCAACTTCAGGATACTTCACACTAGTAGGAGGCAACTTGGTTACTTGGAGAAGTAAAAAATAGAAAGTAGTGGCTCTTTCAAGTGCTGAGTTAGAGTTTAGAGGTATAGCAAAAGGGATAACAAAAATCCTATGACTATAAAAACACGTAAGTGAAATTGGGTTTCCTCTAGAGAAAAGTTATGAACTTCTATGTGATAATAAAGCTGCAATTAGCATCTCAGAAAATCCAGTTCAACATGAGCGAACAAAGCACATCGAGATTGATCGACATTTCATTAAAGAGAATCTAGAAAACAAGATCATAACCATTCCATATATTCGAACAGAAGAACAATTAGCAAACATACTAACAAAAGTAGTGCCTACAAAATCCTTCTAAGAAATACTAAACTTAGGCATTGGGGATCTCAATACCTATCTTGAGGGGGAGTGTAAAATAGGAAGATAAATATTCACCTACACAATAAGGCAAAAAGAATAAAGAAGATTAAGGCAATATTATTAAATAGAGATAACAAAGCTAGAAAATCAGAAATTTCCATATTTATGTTTCTATAGTTTAGGAAACTCTTGTACTATAAATTCTGATGTATTTTCTTCATTCGAGCAATATACACAACTCAATTAATAAAGCTCAAACACAATCACACAAAGTATTGTATACACATGGGACGTCCTTAGTATAAGTGACTGGCTCAATATAACAAAAGTTATCCCTTAAAGTTGATAAAGATTAACATATGATGTATTGAGGGGTAACTTTTATTATAATAAGGAATTACTTTTAATGGGAAGACAATAACTATTATTACATCTCGTGTGTATATAATACTTTTTGTATGGAGTATTATTTAAAGTTGTGGGGAATGAGAATTATCTCCTGATCCGACTCCAAGCTCGGCTCTCTATCTCTCAAAAATAAAGCATGTATACTGATCAAAAGAATTTTAAAAAATATGGGAAATTGCCTCATACGGTCAATGACTAGCAATAAATTATATATGCATATCCAAGTTGTCCACTCTTGAAGTTCATTTGTAAAGGATTGTATATTATTTTGCAATGACTATCATGTTCAACCAATTGCACAATGAACAATATGTACCTTCTTACTAAGGAGAAATGAGACTAAATAATTAGTGGCTCCTACGCCTTGGTGTTGACGTCCTTTATCGACTACTCAAGCTCAACATCTTTAATGTTGTCCTACCCCAATCAAGTAGGTAACTGATGATTTGGTGACAATGGGAATTGTTCCTCCTTACATGGCTATCTTAGACAACTTCATTGTATTTCATCATTGCAACGATCAGATCAATGCCAACGTCCACCTTACAAGACTTTATTTTAATCTAGTCAAAGATTTCCATAACTATAATCTTTTAGAGCTTAGAACACCAACATATCAAGATCGACCCCTTATGGTTGAGTTGGCTCGTCTCTGATAACATGTATTAGAACGGATAACTTTGGTTAACCACTGAGTATGCCTAACATCGTATGTCACCCGACAAGTCTCATCTGTTGAGCCAAGATTTTTCCTCGAGTGACACTTAAGTTGTGCCTAAAAACACACACTAGTAGAGAAAGGTCTATATGTTGTGGTTTTCTAGTTTCAAATGCTGCGATTATTGAGGTGAAGCACATATAGGTGAAGCACATGGAATATTAACAAATGGTGTAGAGGCTTCATGATAGCGCTCAATTTAGTGTGTAAATTACAAGAAGGATACATAGGCTTCTCTATAGCTCTAAGGATTTCATTAAAGATATAAGGACGATCTGTGAAATGATCATGAACATCTTGCATCATCTCATCTATTCTATCCTCTTCCACTCTATCCTCACCACTACCCTTATTATATATACCTCATTAGAATTCAATCCATTTTCATTGCAAGGTGTCTTCTCCCTACTAGTGCACTTACTAGCGCTTTTCCTAAAATCTAATATTTCACCATGTCAATTCCACGTCCTATAATCTGCTCTAATACCTCAATGAATTAGATGATCTTTGATTCACTTATGTCACGATAACCCTTCGAGTTGTTATAATCACAACAAGGACACAATTTTATCTTAGAATGGTTGTCTACTTGGTGTCTAAGTGCTACTCCCGCAAACTCCTCAACCTATTGTATGTATTCCATTACCGTACATCCAATCTCGATCCATTTCGAATAAATTCTAAGAAATAAACAAAAAAACTTAAGTATGTAGTTCAAGGCAATGTAATTTATCATCAAAAATATTTTTTTATATATTAAGCAAATCATTTCAATGCGATATCTAATACTTTTCACTAAAAAAATTAAATATCATAACTAGTACATCTAATGATGACATGTACAATAAACTACACTAAAAAAATTGACAGAGTTTCCCTTATAATGAGACTACCCCCAACATGTCCTATCATTGCGTTAAACCTATTTTCACCATAATATCAACTCAAACCAATATTTCAATCATCATCCATAGTCCCACCAAAGAAAATACAGTGATTTCATAATTTGTCTAACTATAACTAGTATATTTATTTATCCTTTATATAACTTCAAGAGAATAAATATGAACATGAACAACACGTTGAATTAGAAGCCAATCCAAATTTCTTCAAGATATACTTGGGAGCATGACAAAGTAATGGTTAAATTGTCCCAAAATTGTTCTATAATTTCAAAACTAATCAGTATTAAACGAAGTGGAAAGCTAATAGGCATAAAAATTAGAAAAATGAATAACATCTAATCAAATATTTATAGGAACACTACAAATCTAAGATTTTAACAATGATATTGCAATTGGCAAATACTTTTCACATGTAAATCATTAGTAAATCGAATGACTTCATTAGATTAGAATAATTTGGTTCTCTAATTGGCGAGTGCTACGTTATAATTCAGAAGTCCCATCATAATTTTTTTTTTGTTTTTAATATATGTATTTCTTGAGGCTATAAAAGTCCAAGTACAAATTCCACTCTTGGTTGTTCTTTCGCTAATTTTTTTTTTTTGAAAAGAACCCTCTTTTCACACTTATATAACAAAGGATTACTACATAGTTAAAATACATGATCATAAAGTGCTTATATATTGTTGAGGTACCATGTGCAATGAAATAATAATCGTTTTAGGGGGCACTCCATCATCTTAATCCAATACGGAGTATGTATTAAGTAATATATTCACTAAAGTACGAAAATCCGTAAAATTATTTTTAAAAGGTTAGTGTTGGTTCTTCACAAAAGTAGATTAAAATGATGGAGAATATGTTATCTTGAGGAGCTAAAACACTTTACTTAACATCATAATGAAATGCATAAAACAAAAACACTCTCAAATTTTTGTCAAATAAAAAAAACCCAAAAAAAAGTGTATATTATAAATACATTCATCTCACATGACTAAAGTTTATGCGTCCACTGCTGCAAAAACTACAAAGGAATCTACTCATAAGTTTTCACATTTTTATCAGATAGAGAAAAACCCGAACAAGTTAAACATCTTAATCCCAAAAGGTACCAAAACCCCTACAACCTTTCTACGCACCAAAATCGAAACAAGTGAAACATCTTAATCTCAAACTACTAAAATCTATGCACCAAAACCCCTATAACATTTCTACGCAAATAAATCCTAATATAAGCTTCAAGAAAATTTACAAAAAGAATAAAAAAAAACGTGAACGAACTTTTAAATGCCAACTACTCAAATCAATTTACGAACAGAGAAAGGGCGAATGCATACAAAACCAAGCTCGACTACGCCATAGCCATATAGTCTCGTATGAGTAGGCTATAAAGTTAGGATTAAAAAGAAGTTTAGGAGTGGGTGTTGTGGTGTTATAGAGTTAAATGGGTCAAGAAGGAGGGTTAGGGTAAGAGAAGGTTTTTTTTTGTGCGCTAAATGCTAAAGGATTATTTCTTGTTGAGTTTCATATTTTAAATGGCTTGGAAGAGTGGGATGGGATGAGATATATTATGGCATAAGTGTTGCAGTTATTTAAAACACCGCAGCATTAGTACCAAGTGTTGCAGCATTTTAAATTACTGCAACACTTACAAACAACAAGTGTTGCAGTTATTGAGAACATCGCAACACTTAGTACTAATGATGCGCTGTTTTAAATAACTGTTGCACTGGTGGTTTTCAGTGCTTCATTTATTTAAAATACCAAATCACTTGGTATCAAGTTATATTCCATATATTTTAGTGCTTTGAATTTTATATAACCGCGACATTTGAGTCGAAGCAATTAAATGATTTTCTACTAGTGATACTAGACATACCCACTCATACGAGTGATACATAACTTAGCTAAGTACATCTTACTTTCTGCTGGTTTTTAAGAGATAAAAAACTATATGTGAGTTGTGATCAATTGTTTCACATTAATAAAATGAGTAAGAGTTAAATACTTTATAATGTTAAGGGGAAACTCCTCCTATTGCCATTTTGTTTAAGGATGGAACCCTCTTAAACCTTGTATGTTAACTCTATCTTGGTGATGGGTATGGCCCAAAGTTGTAATTAACATGGTATTAGAGTTAGGCTCACAGTTAGGGATTTTAATGGCTTTAATGTACACTAGGCCAAATTAAAAATGGGCTCACAAGTGAGTTAGGACCAATTATCCCACATCAATAAATGAGTAAGAGTTAAACACTTATAAGTCTAAGGGATAACTCCTCCTATTGTCATATAGTTTTATAATTGAACCCTTTTAGACCTTGTATGTTGACCCTCTCTTGGTAACGGGTGCGGCCCAAACCCGTATTTAACACTAGCACCTAAACTTATCGTCTCTCGATGATAGAACAACGTGAACTCTAGAGGATACTGTTAGCTTGATGCATCCCATGATGGAACATATCCTTGGTAACTCAGTTTTCCTTACACACGCACAAAGTATGAAAGGAAGGTTAGTAGAAAGAAAGAACATAAATCCTTTCCTAATTTAGAAAAGTAAAAAAAAAACTCAGAGAACACTTGTGTAAAACACAAAGCACAAATTTCTTAAGAAAAAATATGATTCTACAAGCTTGGATCAACCCTATGTTTATAGTATTAGGACTATAGCTTCCTAAGGATTCTACTTCTACTTAAATTCCTAAAGATAAAAGATTTCAAGATAATATAAGATAAAGATAAGTAATTCAAGTTGAGCTAGAATTCTATCTTTGAAAAAGTTGATTCCTCTTCAAATATTATTTCCTCTTCAACCATCCTCCTTATAGAGTCCTTCTATGATTCTTTTTTTAATTCATCTTCTTAGACTTTCCATAGGAAGGTCCACCTTGACCCATCTTTGACCTTGCTCCACTTTATTCCCTAAGTTAAAGTCTAAACTTAGTCTATTTAACATTTACCTTATAAATTTCTATTCTAGGCTAGCTAGGGTTTTTACAAGCTTGTTATTTTTAATATACACACAAACTTACCAAAAGTAGAAAGTTTCTTAAAATAGAAAATTATGAAAATAAACAACTTAAATAATAAATTGTATCTTTTACTCAAGGCTTCGGTCTAATGTATCAATCATACTCCCCTTCTTCGAAAAAGTTTGTCCTCAAACTTAGCACATCTTTGAAGCTTTGAAGGAAAAGGTTGATGATTTCCTTACATCAATGAAAATATCATGCCAAGCACAAAGCCATATTCTTCTAATCAATTCAGTAAGCCAACAAACTCCTATCCTCTTGTCATGATCTTTGGTCTTTGACTCCATGGAATTAGAATGATTAGGCGATCGAAACCCTACAACTATAAGAGTAAAGCAAAGTGATTGTAATAAGTCTTAGCAATGTCCTCTCCTTAAGAGATGGCACATTAAATGCATTGGGAGCATCAACATACTTCCCTTCTCTCGTGGCCTCCTCAAAACAAGCTTCATCATTTGAATCTCTAACTCCCATGAAGCCTAAAGAAATTCTAGATTCAGTCCTACCCTTTTCCTCTTTGAGTTTTTTTAATATCACAAACTCATGCATGAGAATAATAGTCCAAATACTCCCCATTTGTGCTCCTTTAAGGCCCAAACCTCCTCTTCTAGTTCTCCTATCCAATTAGCTCAATTCAAAGTTGCTTATCCCTTTAATTTTGGTTGGACTTCCTCTTCCTTCAATTCCTTCAATATCAACTACTCCTTTTTAAGTGATTCTTGTAAATCTGCCAAGCTCAAGGTATCTTTTATTTTATTAGGCTTGAAAGGGGTGAGTATAATTTTCTACTTATTGTGGGTACAAGCACATGTATTCATGTATCCATCATAAATAACTCTCCTATCATACAACTAAGGTCTACCCAATGACACAAGACATGTATCCATGGGAACTACATCACACCACATAGCATCAATATACTTTCCAATTCTAAAGTTCAAAAATACTCTTTGCGTGATATTGACTCCTTCCCCTTGATTAAACCATTGAATTACATATAGAGATGGATGAGCTTCAACGGATAATCCATGCTTATCTATGAGCACTTGTGAAGACAAATTAGCAAAACTCCCTCCATCCACATTCAAAATACATATTTTTCTTTGAATTTTTCATCTTGTGCGGAATATAGCTTCCCTTTATAATTCATCCTCATGCAAAAATTGAGCATTCAAAGTCATCTTTTCATGTACTAATTAGAAAAAGGCGTCCCGATGTCTTATTTTGGTATTATTTAAAGATCTAAATTGGATGAAATTTTATATTCAAATCCCTCTCTTTAAAAGTATTCTAACGCAAAAAAATATTTAAAAAATATTGAGTAGAATTCCGAAAAAGGAAAAAACTCACAGACTATCCAATTACTACGTGAATCGTAATACTCTTGATATTTTTTCTATACAGAGCAGGTGTCTATATGAAATTCCATGAAATTTTAGGAAAATAAACTTTGCAATAATAAGAGTCTAATGCAAAAGAATCATTTTATTTAAATAAGATACAAAAGGAGATATTACCTGGCAAAGTTACAGAAAAATTATGTTCCAATCTCACGGTTTGTACTTTAAGTTCTTTAGATCAAAGAACATGACATTATGATCCCAAAAATCTTCATACCTCTGATACCAAATGATGTAAAATCTGAGTATGAAAACCAAGATTTACATGATTTAAAGTTACACATTTTAAAGTTTCAAGTTTTAATGTAAGATCAATCACAAATCGTAAAACTAGGTGATTTACAATTTTTGTTCAATTTAGGTGAATTGTTGGGTTGTTTTGTGTGTTTGAATGATTGGTTTTAAATGGTTTTTTACTAAACCTTAATTCTCTAAGAAAAATCCATCTCTTATGTTACTAAGGCCTCCTAAGATCATCACTTGAATAGCCAAAAGTCTTCAAGATAGCAAAGGAGCAAGCTTTTCCTAGTCTCAATCCAAAAACTATTAAAAACTCAAAGAACACTTGTGTAAAACACAAAGCATGAATTTCTTAAGTAAAAATCTTATTCTACATGCTTGGATCAACCCTATATTTATAGTATTAGGACCATAGCTTCCTAAGGATTCTACTTCTACTTAAATTTCTAAAGACATAAGATTTACAAGATAAAATAATATATAGCTAAGGAATTCAAGTTGACCTAGAATTCTATCTATGAAGAAGTTGATTCCTTTAAAATACTTTTTATTCTTAAACCATCCACCTTGCAGAGTCCTCCTATGCTTCTTCTTTTAATTTATGTTCTTAGACTTGCCATAGGAACGTCCACCTTGACCCATCTTTGACCTTGCTCCACTTTGTTCCCTAGACATAAAGTTAAAGTCTTAACTTAGTCTATTTAACATTTACCATATAAAATTATATTATAGGATAAGTAGGGTTTTGGCAAGCATGCCATTTTTACTACTCACATACTTACTAAAAATAGAAAGATTATATAAATAGAAAATTACGAAAATAAACAACCTAAATAATAATAAATGGTAACTTTTCCTCAAGGCTTATGTCAAATGTATCCATCATGGATGTAAATTTAGGGATGAAATTCAAGACTTACATGCTTCAATTTTCAAACTTCAGGGCTTGGATCAATCGCAAAATGTAAAATCGAGTGATTTGCGATTATTTTTCAATGTAGATGAGTTGCTTTGTTGATTTGTGTATTTGAATGGATGGGTTTAAATGGGTTTAGCTAACCTTAATCTTCTAATAAGAATCCAACTCTTATATTACTTAGGCCTCCTAAGATCACCACTTGAATAGCCAAAGTTTTCAAGATAGCAAAGGAGCAAGTTTTCCTATCTTCAATCCAGAAAATTAAGAGAACTCAAAGATTACTTAGGTAAAACACAAAGCACAAAATTCATAAGTTAAAATCTGATTCTGCAAGCTTAGATCAACCCTTTATTTTTAGTATTAGGACCATAGCCTCCTTAGACTCCTAAAGATAAAGCTTATAAGGTAAAGATAAGATAAGAATTCTATCTTTTAAAGAAGTTAATCCTTCTACAAATCTGATTTAATTTCCTCTTTAATCTTCCTTCTTGTAGAGTCCTCCTAGGTTTCTTGATAAGATTAACCAATTTGATCATAACAAATCCACATAAGAGAGTTTCCTTATCCTCATGTAATTTGATTCCAACTTGGTCTTTAATTATTCCTCTTTGAGTCGCCTTAGAATCATCCACCTTGACCCATCTTTGACCTTTCTTCACTTTGTTCCATAGATACAAAGCTAAAGTCTTAACTTACAATATTTAAAAGTTACCTTATAATATTCTATTCTAAACTAGATAATGTTTAGGCAAGCATTCCATTTTATTACATTCACAACCTTACTATAAATGGAAAGTTTCTAAAATAGGAAAGTAAGAAAATAAAAAACATAAATAGTAAATTATATCTTTTCCTCAAGGCTTCGATCTGATATTTCCATCATCCTCCCCTACTTCAGAAAAGTTTGTCCTAAGACTTAGCAAATCTTTGAATCTTGACACTTTAAAGGAAAAGTTTGATACTTTCCTAACTTCAATGAACGAATTATACCAAGCACAAAGCCAAATCCGTCTCTTCAAAAGAGCTCACCATTGTAATCCATGCCTAGCTTCATGATATTTAAATTTCCCTTAACTTTGAGATGATGAAAACTCCATGGTTGAAAGTATTGATTGAGGCAAATTAGTTGCTTCAAATGCTAACTCCCATGAAAGGTCTCATAACCTACAATCAAAAGGGGTAGAAAAAGTTTAAAGCCTAGCTAAAGGGGAAGGATTTAGTTGTATAAGGATTCTTATAAAGACCTTACAGTGATAATGAAGAAATATACTCTCATGTGGTAAATGCAATGACCTTCAGGAATTTTATTAGTTTGGCAATAAGAGGACTTAATATACGTAATCACAACTAATTTGTATGGCCCACTTGATAATGACATCTATAAGAAATTCCCAAATGGATTTAAGCTACCTATATTAGTATATTATAGTTCTTGAGATTATTACTCTATCAAATTAAATCTATTCCTATATGAATTAGAACTATCTAGGGTGCATGTGGTATAATCCCCTTAATGAGTACTTATTGAAGGAAGACTATAAAAGTGATCCTATTGGCAAATGTATTTTTTTAAAATATATTTAGATCGGGATTTGTAATAATTGTAGTGTATGTGGATGATTTGAATATAATTGGATCCCTTGATGAAATTCTAGTGACAATGGACTAGTTGAAGAAGGATTTTAAAATGAAAAATCTTGGAAAGACAAAATTTTGGTTGGGGTGATAGATTGAGAACCTAAAAAATGGAATCCTTATGTATCAAACTATATAAACAGTAAAGGTGCAAAAAAGCTTTAGTTTTGATAAAGCACATTTATAAAGTAGACTAATGGTTGTAAGATCACTAGAAGTAAACAAGGGCCTTTTTTTATCTCACGAAAATGATGACAAGATTTTTGGTCTTGAATTTCATTAAAAATGGGATTTGATATACCTTGCTGATCATACATTACCAATCATATCATTTGCAGTAAATTTGTTACCAAGATTTAGGTTATGTCCTAGTCACTAGTAGAAAATGATCAATATGAGGCAGGGTTTTTAGTACTATATGCGGTGTCAAAAGGCTAGCAGCATTTGGAATGGCAGCAAATTAATCAAATTAATTTGCGGCGTAAAAAATACGTCACAAAAAAATAATTAAAATGCGGCGGGTTCAACAAAATACGTCGCATATTAATGATTAATATGCAGCGGTTTAAGACTAAGTGATGCCACATATTAATTATTAATGTGCGCTGGCTCTAGGCTAAGTGATGCCACATATTAATTATTAATGTGCGTCGGTTCTAGGCTAAGTGATGCCACATATTAATACTTTCCAGATTGAAAATGTTCCTAAAACAAAACGATAAGCGGCGGGTCTTAAGGACACCAGTCGCATATAGCTGGTTTTTTTTTTTTTTTTTGATACGATTTGATTTGATCCCTACTACACCCAAATTTCCAAATTCAAACCTGCTATATTACATTTGTAATGTCACCAACCAAGGTACATATATACATATGATGATCCATCTCTCATTTATTTATATACTAATAAGGTCGTAAAATCAACCATTAAGTGACATCAAAACTACGATCCAATAAATGAACTTAATGTATAAAAACTACAAAATACCCAAAAAGGTAATGTACTTAATCTAAAAAAAGTTATCTGTCTAATACTTGGCCAGTTTGTTGCGGACGACATCGATTTCTTTGGTGGAGAAGGGCTCCTCATTGAATCCTTTGCATACCTAAGATTGATTACCATATCATTAAATTTTATATAAAATGCAATACATGTGAAAAGTACAGTTCAAACATATGGTACCATTTCAAGTGTTTATGGCAAGTTCTAGCGTAAATACGTCATTTTCTACCCAAAACCGATCCCATTGACCTATATTGACTCATATCGTCGTACTCGAAGTGTTTGGGCCAATTTCTAGGGGAAATATGCCAATATCGACCTAAAATCGTTCTATTTGAGATATATTGACTCATATCGATGTATTTGAGATGTTTAGGTCATTTTATACCCAAAACCTCTCCTATTTGACCGATTTTGACTCAAATTGATGTATTTTTAGCGTTTATGACATGTTATAGGGTAAATACGTCATTCTCTACCCAAAACTGATCCCATTTAACCTACTTTGACTCATATTGTCCTATTTGAGGTGTTTGGGCCATGTTTTAGGGGAAATATGCCAATATCTACCCAAAACCACCCTATTTGACCTATATGGACTCATATCAATATATTTGAAGTGTTTAGATCATTTTCTACCCAAAATCACCCCCATTTGACCGATTTATGGTGTTATTCATAACATTTCCTATGTTTCGTTCTCCTACTCTTCTGCCTTCATCACATTCCTCGGCTTTCCTATAAAATGCTTTGTTAGGATCTATTCTTTTTCGAATTTTATGAAAAAGAAGATGGAGAATTTATCTGCTGGAAAGAGAACAAGGAGTCAAAGAGCTAAAATGGTTAAGGAATGAAACAAAAGGGCACCTCTTGTTGCTGTTAGGAAGTGACAATCAATAAAAGAGACTGATGCGAGTGGTACAAGCCGAATGGAAGATCAAAATTTGAGGGTTTTAATGGATAAAAATGAAGCTATTGTGATTGATAAAGAAGAGTTTTCAAGAGGTCTTAAATCTCATGAATCCTAAAACCCTTCTTGAAAAATCTTCTTCATCAATCACTACAGCCTCATTGTCACTCATCAAACCCTCATATTTTTACCTTTTATTCGGCTATTACCGCCCTCGTCAGTCTCTTTCATTGACTGCTACTTCCTAACAACAATAAGACGCGGCCTTTTGTTTCGTTCTATCACCATTTAAGCTCTTTGACTCCTTGTTCTCTTTTCCACAGAAAAAATCTCCATCTTTTTCTCTCAAAAGTTCTAAGAAGAATAGAGGAAACTAGATCATTTTATAGAAAAGTAGAGGACTACGATGAAGGCGGAAGGATAAGTAAAAGTAACAAAGGAAACCATTATATTCGAATTGTTTGGGGCATGTTAAAGGGAAATACGCCAATATCGACTCAACACCGGTCCTATTTGGCCTATATTGACACATAATAATGTATTTCAAGTGTGAAGGCCAATAATCTACCCAAAACCGCTCCTAATTGAATTATATTAACTCAACCAATACTGCATAAAGTGTTTGAAGCATGATTAAGAGGGAATACAATATTGAAGATACTAAAAACGATAAAATTATGGGCAAAATCTCTTACCTCCTCCATGGGCATCTCACTACTGCACCCGTTGAGGACGTCAACCATGAAATGCATCACGAAGTACCCGCACTCAGTTCCGCCACGTTGTTGAGCATGCTATGAATTACAAAATAGAAATGTTAGCCATACATATGATAGTATTATTTTACAATGTTTTAAATTAGTTAATGAACTTACCATCACTTCTATCCATGTTGATGTCTGCTTTTTGGGTTATTTTGCTTGCAATGTAAGTCTTTTTAACACACTAGAAAATGACATTGATTAGTTTAAAAGTTCAATTTCAATCAAACTTATCTTGCAATGTAAATCTATTAATAATACTTACTAATTAATAATTGCTCTCAGCTTAGTGCGCATTGACCAAGCCGAGTTGAAGAAGTATATTTTTCCACTACCACAAAAATGACTAAAAACATATAGTGTGTACTACAGTTGAAGAAGTATACTATATGAATTATCATACTCTAAATTAAATGTATAAGTAATAAGCATTACATTCACACATCAGATTCAAACTTACCGTTCAAAAAAAGGGGCAAAAATGATCTTTAACTTAGCTTGTAAGGCTTTCGTGAATGCAAAATGGACGTACATCTTTACCTACTTGATGTTGCCATCAATTATTGCATCTGAAGTGGCCTTAAGACACAACCAACCAACTAATGAAAGTAAATCGCATGACACGCAATCATCTTGGAGTGCCCTACGTAATCATAAAATGCATTATATATACAAATGGTTTAAAAATTATTAACAGTACCACATAAATTAACCTATATCCTAATTGTACATGAATCATTAAATAACATAAATGTTCAATTCAACTCCCTGTAAGAATTGGGTGATGTCAGCATATACACGGAGTGTAAAAGTCTTCATCATATGCATCATACACTGATATACCTTCATCTCACAACAACAACAAATCTTCAATAAGGGGAGCAAGATAAACATCAATGTCATTCCCAGGTTGCTTGGACCCTGATATTAGAAGCGATAATATAACATACTTATGCTTCATGCATAACCAAGGAGGCAAATTATATATCACTAATAAAACTGGCCATGTGCTATGTTGACTACTTAAGGTACCAAAAGGATTCATTCCATCTTTGTAGAGACCAAGTCTTAGGTTCTTATCTTTCCTTATAAAAGCCTTAGAAGATTCATTAATTGTTTTCCACTAAGGAGAATTAGAAGGATGTCGAATCATCTTTCTTCCTTTTCTCTACATGCTATCTCAAATTCCTTGCATTGCTCTTAACCAAAAACAAACGCTTTAACCTTGGTATTATGGAAAGGTACCACAATACCTTTACACTAGGACCTTTAATCCCCACTAAAGGCTCTATCGTGGGTGTTTGTAATGTGATTGCCCATATTTAGGACATTAAAAGAACTCTATATTCTCATTTCGATACAATATGCAATCATTTGGATAGGCATCAATCTTATTATACTATAACCCAAGGGGACACATTAATTTCTTTGCATAGTACGTGGATATAGGCAAATCATTACCCTCTCGAAACATGTCCCCTAATATTTTCAATAAGGCTGTGAAACTTGTATCAGTCCAACCATACTTCGCTTTCAAGTTAAACAACGTTGATATGGAAGACAACTTAGTGTATTTAGTACATCCAAGATACAACGGTTTTTCAGTAGCCTCCCACAAACGCTCAAAAGTACGAGATTGATTACCAAATTAATCCCCAACCCCTTCAAGCATTTCATCTGATCTATACGATCTTGATCACTGGGGTCATTATCCTCCAATTCATCCTCCCCATCATCTTCCTTCTTAGCTTCAACATCTTCACCGTCATCATATTCTAATTGGCTATGATGGTCTAGCTCAACATGAAGAATGGGAATTTTGTTAGAACACGACCCCGTGTCATTAGAAGCATGAACCTCATCATGCCATACCCATACGTGGTATTATTCCCTAAACCCACGCCGGATCACATGGTCCCTCAACACTCTTATACTACTAACTATATTCACATTATAGCAATCAACACAAGAGCAACACACCTCATCATCTCCAATGTTATTTAGGTGTTTCAACGCTAGTCTACAAAACTCCTCAACTCCATTCATGAACTCCAACTGAAGCCTCCACCTTGATTACTAATGTTTTTATGTTTAATGATGGAAGTCAAAATGCAAAGTCAAATAGAGTTGAAAACTTGATGGAAACCAAAATGCATAGAGTTGACAATGTGTTGGAAGTAATGGAAGCTATATTGCAAAGCTTTATGCATTATGTCAAAGGACGAGAATAACTCTTGAGCCACGTCTTCAAAAGCTTGAGCGACGTCTTCAAAAGCTTGAGCCACGTCTCAAAACAGTCAGCAAAGTTCAAACACTTTGTCAAAGGATAAGAATCTTCTAATTGCCTAAATCTTGTGTTTTATCCTTTCCCTATTTCACTTATTTTATGCTCTAACCTAACTTATTTATACATGATTTTACTGTCAAAGATATATCTTATTTTCAGCAAATAAGTGATGCTCATATATGTTGAAGATTGTTCAAGTTAATTTTGGTAAATACCAAAATTCAAGCATTGTGGTTATGGAAGACGAAATCTGTTTTGAAGCTTCAAAGTGCAGCAAATAAAGTGGAAATAATCTTGCTGTAATATATTCAATGATATCAATCTTCTACAGCCAAAATGAATTATTCTCTATAACCATATTGGAGGAAATATTGCTGAAAGTATTGAAGGCAAATCAGATTTTCAGCAGCCTATTTTGAGCCTCCTTTCAACGACCTGAAATCAAGTTCAGTATATATTCCAAGCTTTGAAGCTGAAGAAAGGAAGTGAGACAACGTGAGACACAACGAAACAAAAAGAAAAAAAGCAGAAGCTTTAATCGTGAATTTCAGTCACAAGCACATCAACAAAGCTTCATTATTTTCTCTCTAGTTCCATAAAATTTTCTTGTATTTAGATTGAGAGAAAATCAAAGTATAATCTCTTGAGCGTTTAAAAGAATTTTTTTTAGAGAGTGTTATACTAAGAGTATACCCATAATACTCAAACGTATAGAAAAAGAGAGAGCTTTTTATTACTAGGATCTGAGATGCTAAAGTGTAGCTGGGGGTGCTATGGAGTAGAAGATAGGGATTAAGATCTTCTAGGGTGCTTTAGGTCTCTAAAGGAAGTAATAAAAGAGTGAGTTAAATCCTAAGGGTTGGACAACCCTAGGCGGAGACGTAGGCAAATTAGTTGCCGAACTTCGTATCAAATCTCTGTGTTTTGTCTCATCTCATTTCTGCCTTCATTGCTTACGTTTTATGTTTGCTTCGCTCATCAATCAAAGCAGCGAACAGTCAAAGCCTGAGTAAAAGCCTTTGAAACCAATTTCAAGGCTTTGACATCCAGTTTCAAAGATAAGCCTTAATGCTTATATTCCGCCTTTGAAAGTCAGTTCAAGACCTTGAGATCCTGAATGCGAAAATCGGTTATACTCTATTCACCCCCCCTCTAGAGTATAATTAATCATATTCCATCTCCCTATTGATTCTTCACCAACGAAGCACGATTACCATACATCCAATGTCGATCCATATTTTTGTTATGCCCTATTTAACATGTAAGAAATTAAATACTAATCAACACTCATTTTACGCATAGTTATATATATAATTTCACCTAAAGGGTCCTCAAGTAGCTTATCGAAAATAAGGTTAAGCAAACTCCACAATGACCCACAAACACTCGATCTATAGTTTAAGTTACTAAATTCTTCTAGCGATATTATTTCTGTTCTATGGTTTGTAAATCACTACAAATTCTACAAAAAATTTGGCAGAGTTTCCTTTGTAAATCCAACATTTTCCAATTTTGAAAGTAGAATTTCAAACCTGTTAATATGAATTTATATACAACCACAACCAACACACAATGCCATTTTATATCTAGTTAGATAACCTAAGGAATTTCTAATAATAAGTTTAGTAATTTTACATTAAAGAGAGTAGAAATGCCATACCCATAACAGAGAGCTTCGCAGAACGAGAATATCACCAAAGAGAGCTTCAATAAAAGGTATACGAGCAAGAAAGAGCAAATTTAAGTGGAAACTTGTTATAGATTAATACTTTTGTGAAAACTTAATTATTAGTCTAAATTAAATTGAAGGATGCTTTAAACATATGCATATTTCCAATCTCCACTTATAGTGCATAAAAGTCATGTTCGCTAACTTATAGTTATCAATTAGCATAATATAGATATCATTAATGTTAGAAAAGCGCCTTCCAGCCCTACATTGTTAATTTCAGGAACCAATTTAACAGCAAGCTCATTCTTTAAAGCTCATTCTTTTCCAGCCCTTTCCTAAGCCATTTCAAAACACGAAAACTTTTCCCTAGACTCCCAACACTTCAGCGCACGAAAAAAAAATGCTAACTCTACCCTCTTCTTCTCTAGCCCTAACCTTCATCTTCTCTAGCACTAACCTTCATCTTCTCTAGCCCTAACCTTTGTCTTCTCTAGCCCTAACCTTCATCTTCTCTAGCCCTAACCTTCGTCGTCTCTAGCCCTAACCCCATAACTTAACATCCCCCCTTTTCGTGTTTAGCCCTAACCCATAACACCCACTACCTAACTTTCTTCCTCACGCAATTTAAAACCTACTCCTCTCTCCCACTCGTGCCTCCATAGATATGGCGTAGTGAAGCGTTTTGAAGCTTACATATCTCTCCCATTTTGAAGAAGTCTACATACTCTAAACTTCAAAATCTAAAGGTTTGTATATGCCTTGAACTCTAGTATATATATTTTTTTAACATTTTTTGTAATTTGTTAATATATCAATGAAAAGATGAAAAACTCTTATATGTTTATATCTGCATGTTATATGTTGGGTTTATGAAGGAATAACCCTTAAAAATCGAATTTCATGGATTATATGGTGTTAGAGGCATTTTTTGGAGAAAATAAGTGGACAAATCCTTTGGGGGATTTACATTCTGTAGATCTCGAAAAAATACCCAATTTAGACATATTATAAATCTCATTTGGAGTCCTGTAGCCAATTTTATGGCTTGTCAAAAAAATTTTCAATATCTCAAATAAGATGTCACCGAGGCCACTAAAGGGTAGCATAGTTGTGTAGTACCTTTAAAAATAGGGTATTTAAAAAACAAATTACGCCATTCAAACTACCTAGTTAAGAGATATGCCTCTCCAAAGTTTCTGAAACCTCAAAATAGCACCCGATATCTATGAAGAATAAATTGGTTGTTTATTTTGAGTGTAAAATATTGTATATTGTGATTTTGCGTGCAAAAACGAGTGGTTATAATTGAATTTTGGATTTATATGCTTCATAGTTGATCATTTCTTAACTTTTCTTATCTTTTATGACATATTATTTAACACATTATGCATGATATTCTTAGCTTAGATCAGATTATGTTCTTGATTAAATGTGTTGTGTTGTAATAGTATATAACAATTAGATTTGCAAATATAACAATTTTGAGAGATATTAATTATTAATAATATACTTTTATATGTAATTAACACATAAAATAACCTATTAAATTTATTTTTTTGTTCTGGAAACCATCAATTGCTACAGTTTCTAATATAACCACAAAATTTAATTTAAATGTGTTGCGGTTATATTAAAAAATCGTAACACATAAATTTCAGAATAAAAAAAATCAAAAAACCAATTAAATACTGCGGTTATTAGAAAAACCGCAACAAATATATCTATCAATTGCTGCGGTTTTCCCAAAAAATCATAGCATATAATGATAAAAAAAATCAAAAAAATTTTTATTTTTTAAAAATATATGCTGTTGTTTTTTGGTAAAACCGCAGCAATTAATAGATATATTTGTTGCGATTTTTCTAATAACCGCAGCATTTGTTGTTTTTACTGCTGCGTCTAAAAAATAGCAGCATTTGTTGTTTTTCCATGTGCTTTGCCTATATGTACTTCGTATCAATAACCACAACATTTAAAGCTAGAAAACCGCACCATATAAACATTTCTCTACTAGTGTAGAGCAGCCAAATATGCAACGGGTCTAGCCCACACCCGCCACATATTGATATAGCTTGTAAATAAAAAGCGGCGGTTTTAAAAGCAAACACCGCATATTATTACAACTTGGAATTAAAACGCGGTGGTTTTACATAAATACGCCGCATATTATTAACTTTTCTAATTAAATTGCGGCTTTATTGGTTTTACGCCGCAAATCCGTAGCCGCATTTGATAATTGTTTTACTAGTGAGTCGAGGTATTGGAATGGAATTAGACATGTAATTCGTTACCTCCAAGGTTCGAAAGATATGGGTTTTTTCTTTTTTAATGTATCCAAAAGAAGGTTTAGTTTAATTTAATTTGTATTTGCATAATTTTTATCTAATCCCCATAATCATCGATCATAAAAAAGATATGTGTATACATGTAGAGGTATTGCCATTCCTTAGCGATGTATGAAACAAACTATTAACGCTACTTCTTCTAATCATTCCGAGATTTTGGCAATTTAGAGGCTAGTCATGAATGTGCAAGATTTAGATCAATGATGCAACATAGGTTGTGGCTTAATCATCAAAAAGAAAGGTCCAACAATTTATATGAGGCTAATGCAACAATTATTATGCAACTCAAGGAAGGATACATCAATGGTAATAAGACAAAGCACATATCACCAAAAAATTTCTTCACTAATGAACTTCGAAAGAATGGTGATATAATTATTCAATAGATTTGGTTAAGTGAGAATTTAGCATAATTATTTACTAACGTGCTTCTAACCACTACATTCAAGAGTTGGTTTATGGCATTAGATTACGGTATCTCAAGGATCCTAGTGATGTAATCATCATAGGGTAAGTGCGTACTGCACTCTTTTTCCTTTACCATAGTTTTATCTCACTGAGTATTCCTGGTAAGATTTTTAATGAGGCAATTTCTATTAATGCGTAGTATAAAACGATGTATATTTTTCCTTCACTTGGTTTTTCTGCTGGGTAATCACTATAAGGATTTACTGAGACACTATTTTAGATAATGGACATATAATGAGAAGTGTTATAAAATATTATTTGGATATTATATCCCTAATATTTTTAGGAATATTTTAGGTTTAGGATTTTCCGTTCCTATGTAAACCCTTATATATATATATATATATATATATATATATATATATATATATATATATATATATATATATATATATATATATATATATATATATATATTAAAAAACTGCAGCACATATAAATTTCAGAATAAAAAAAATCAAAAAATAATTAAATGCTACAGTTATTAAAAAAATCGCAGCAAATATATCTTTTAATTGCTGCAGTTTTTCCAAAAAACAGCAGCATATAATGATAAAAAAAAATTTATTTTTAAAAAATATATGCGGTGGTTTTTTAATACCGCAGCAATTATAAGCTATATATGCTGCTGTTTTTCTAATAACCGCAACATTTATTGTTTTTATTACTACGTCTAAAAAACCGCAGCATTTGTTGTTTTTCCATGTGCTTCATAACAATAACTGCATCATTTAAAGCTAGAAAACAGCAGCAAATAGACATTTCTCTACTAGTGATATATATTGGTGTGTTTACATTATCATTCATGGTACCACTTTTTTATTAAACTAGTTATTCATATACGCTTATTATTTGAAATTGTCGTTTCTCAAGATTTCTTGAGAACAACATCTTACTCATAATGAGGTGAGCAAATTAAAAGAGATTTGGGCGGAGCATTTCATAGCTATCAAGACCGATTGCTGAGTGAGATATGTATAGGGAAAGAAACTCTTACATATGTGATTGTTATAAACATGTCACAATTTTGTTGTAGCTTAAGTAGTAATTATTCAAACGATGAAATTTGTATATATGTAAACAACCTTTTTAAATATATATATTGATGACAATTTATACTCAAGGAGCTTTATGTAGAGATAATATATTGTATTTTCTATTCCCTATACCTCTTGTGCTAACAGAATCCTGACTGCTGAGTTGGTGACTGTAAGGTACAAGTGAAGAGAAATTCCTATAATACAGGGGAAAGCACATCAGTATTCAAGATATAGCACTTGATCTAATCAAAAGCTTTCTAGCAATCTTCGTCACATTCTTTAAGGGTATCCTTTTTCAGCTTTTGGAATACTAGCTCATAGGTCATGGTTAGCATGGAAATGAAGCGACTGATATATTGTATATGGCCCAAGAAGCCTCCGATTTCCTTCTTGTTATTTAGGGGTGTCATAGAGACTGATAGCTAATCACATACCCTAATAACTTCCCTAATGTGAGCCCAAAGGCACATTTCTATGGGTTGAGCCTCATGTTGAACCGTCTAAGTCATTCAAAGAATTCTTGTAGAGATCTGTAGGGTGCCCTTAACGATCTCAATATTTTACAATCATGTCGTCGACATGTACCTCCACCTCTTTATGCATCAAATCATGGAAAAGTGTCATATCAGTTCTCTGGTATGTGATAGCTACTTTCTTTAGGCCAAACAACATAACCGCATAGCAATAGGTGCCCCATTGGGTTATAAAAGTGATTTTCTCTATATCCTCTTTTACAAATGTGTGGTAGGGGAAACCTGCCTTTTAAAGTAGCCCATTTTAGATCTTAGTTGTCCACACACATTCGAACCCTCCTGTCATTCTTTGAAATAGGAACTATATTTGTAATCCAATTGGGATAGTTCGTAAATTTAATAAACATTGCTTCCAAGTATTTCTCAACCTCTTCTTTTCTTTTTAGAATTACTTCTGGTTTCATTATCTGTAACTTATGTTTTACTGGTTTCAACCCCAAGAAGATCATAAGGGTATGGTGTGCATTATCTCTATCTATCCCTAACATATCCCTGTAGGACTAAGCAAAGTCGTCGATGAATTCTCTAAGCAACTATATCTACTCTTCCTGTTCTTCTAAGGTTATCGTTGGCCTAATTTGAACAAGCTTTGGATCTTACTCATCATCTATGTTAATATTTTATGTTTCTTTAATTATAGGTGTTTTCTTTCATGTTATTCCATTGCTTTAATAAATTCTAAGTCAGTTTCATTAGAGACAAAGAAAATAGTGGTAGGGTTTGGGCTGGAAAAGTGGAGTAAGCACAAATGGAAAGTTTTATTGAATTAATGGTAATTAAATCAGGGGAGGCATTTAATGTATCTCTAGGTGAAATAATCGACACTAGCCGAAACATCATACACTCAGACTCAAATGGACTCCAACTCAGCTTCTTGCCTCTAAGTGTTGTCATCTTCAAGGTCTTCCTCCATCCATGCACTACGTCAGGAACGAGTACAATTAGCTTAGAAGGATTAAGGACGCACTCTTGGAAAGTTATTTAGATCTCTTTTTTGGATTGTTTGAGTCCAAAGAGCAACAGGAAAGCTTTACGATCTATGCATTCAGATGGTTTTGATGAATTTCTTGCCTTGTCATGATCAAGGAAGTAATCAAGGAACGTTCTAGAGCCAGGGTAGAACCTTCATTGGTCTTGCTGCTAGTCAGAGTGTGGGGATAAGTTTTTAGTTCACACTTTGCTTGACCTTAAGCCTTGGCGAATTTGTGAGCCATTTCTTCAACAATGTAATCATGAAATTCTTGGTCGTTGCCTCAAAGTCCAAACCAAAGAGATTTGTCTTCCATTTGGGGTCTTTAAAGGGACCGACTAACTTTGGTTTTTAACCAAGAGTCAAACCAATAAAGTGGTCTTGTTTCTTCATCATTTTTGTGTATGGTGGGACGAAGAGTGAAAGGAATCACCTTAGATTCTAGTATGGTCACTTTAGTGCTAAAACCCCATACATTGTCATCATGCTCGATGTTGATGAGAAGCTTGTCAACCACTTGGACATTAAATGTTGAAGCGCCGATGGAGATAGGTGTGTCTTCGAAGGGTTGCTTCACCTGTAGGTGTAGTGAGGATGGAATGACGCAAAATTCATTGGCGCCACAATAGTAGGTTGAAGCTAGGCTTGATGTTCAAGACTTGAAAAGATGCCCTTCTCTCGATTTTCCTCGAGATTAGGGATTAGCAAATTATCTTGAGCAATTGACAGAGAGAGTTGTCATACGCTTGTACCCCTTGAGCACTTTTTTTTTAAGCCTAGTTTTTTGACGAAAGCGAGCATACATCGACACGGATCCGTTGTCAACAAGAGTCATGGAATGTTCTGGTTGTATGCCATAACGGTAATGTAGAGAGCCTTGTTGTGTTGGCTTCTTTCAAATGGAAAATCCTCATTTGAGAATGAGATTCATGTATAAGACTTTCCATTTCGAAAGTAAGGAAACTAATCAACGTGTTGGGAGACGTTCTAGATTAAAATTTTATCTTAGTTAATGCATTTAAGAGAGCATTATGATGTTCAAAAGGAGTGGTCAAGAGTTTCCAAATGTTGACCTCGGCTCGGGTCTTCCTGAGTTGTTTAATAAGGAAACTCTCCCCTTAAATAGGTTGTGTTGTTAGAGGTACCATGCTTGAGATATGATTCAAAACGAGATCGAAATCTTGTTAGGTAAGGTCATGGCATTAACATTTGAAACACCCTTCAAGTACCAATCAGGGTTTATACTTTTTGATCTAGTCACTTTTGGTCATGGCGTTAACATTTCGAACACCCTTCAAGTACCAATCTAGTGACATCCTCATGCGTCATTGATATAGTCTTATGATAATAGGATTGTCACATTTGGAAATTGGGGGCTCTCAGGTGTAACTAAAGTGGATGGGTCAAATGTAGGAATGTCCTCATACATAGACAAGACCGCTAGAGGACAGATTTGGTTACTTGGCTTAGCCCCGAGAGGAATCGGCAAGCTTTCATTGTCAACCATGTCTTGCAATATATGGTTGACATGGATGAACTCCTCAATGTTGTCACCATTTCCTTGGTGGAATTTTCAAAACTTACTTTTGTCCCACTTGGACCTTCTTGTCAGTTGGAGGATCTTTGGTAGAGCCAATAGGAGTCACATGATCATTTTGGGATATGCGGTCAAAAGCTTTAGTGTAAATCATAACTAGATCAAAGAAGACTCATTTGGAAAGGTTCTAGAAACCTCCCTTTTTGTTGTTACGTTGTTGCTTCGGAAATTGTTTTGAGGCCTAAGAGCCTTAAGAACATTAATCTCATTGAATGTTTTGGTACTTGTTTCAGGTTTCTTTCCCTTCCATCACTCATTTCCTCGAGTTGTGGGGTTTCTCAATTGATTATCCTTAATGTTCATGCCAATGTTATAGACACGCTTGAAGGATTCTAGGCCAAAATACTTCCTATAGTCCTTGTACTTATGTAGGAGGCTAGAGATGAAAGTCTTCACCCACTCCTTTCCTAGATCCCTCCAGCGGTTTAAGTAGGTCGTGAACCCCTCTCTAACTCCTTGGTGGTGGACCTCTAGCAATTCGGAGAGTAGTTTTTACAACTAAACATTCGGTTTGTATGGTTTATTAATGCATTGGTGACGTCCTCCCAAGTTTTGGTTTCCTTGTATTTAAGGGCATAGAACCACTTCTAACTAATTGGTTCTAGAGACATGAGAAAGATTACTAGGAATAACTTTAGATCTACTCCTTTGATAACCATGGTGGTCCTAAAATTCCTCCGGTGGTATCAAAGATCATCGGTTGACTTGAATTTGGGGATGTCATTTGCAAAAAATTATCAAGCAAGTTAACCTTCTCCTTTAGTTTATCGTCTAAGGCCGAATTGAAGTATTACCCACTATTGGTGGGTTGGTGGACCATACCTTGATTTTCTTTACCAAATTCGCTAAGGTATTGACATTTTCATCTTGCTCTAGACGGGAGTTCATCCATCCTAGAGACTTAGCAAGTCCATTCACCACAATCAAGATGTGGATGATTTGATCAGCGGTTTCGAATGAAGTGGATAGAAAATGAAATTTTAAAGAACACATAAAGGAAATGATAGCTTTGACACTAGTGAGATTTATGGTGGAGATGCTCTTCTCAACCTCTTACCCACTCTACAAACCCTAGTCGACGAACCCAAAATAAAAATAAAATACGTAGAACTATGCATACGGAACATTCATTTTAATTCATAAAATTATTTATTAATTATTATTGTTATTATTAGTATCTATTATAACTATGTTATTATTCTTAGTCATTTATTAGTCTCCCTTACTTAAATACTAACATTAGTCCTTTTTCTATTATTATTAATATTATGAGTAATATTATTATTACTTTTATTCTTCCTTATTTGTTAATTACTAATTCTAGAAAACAACTAACACTAATTTTAAATAAATGGAAATGAAAATAATTATTCTACATCAATTAACAACAAATGACAACAACAATTAACACTTATAAACATGCTTCACATGCTAATATAAATTTAACTAATTCGACCTAAATGACAACAATTAAACATGCTTAACATAAATATAACAAAAATTAATGCTAGTTACGATGATTACCATGAATTAATACGACAATTTACATTTATTAAACAAAGCAATTTAAAACGACCCCCTCTTGAACTGGCCGAAAAATCAAGATGACCAATCTCTTATTGGCAACTTTTTTAGACGGCCCATGCAATTTACTAGAAAATCAAAAAAAAAAAAAAAATCTGGCGTTCTCCACTAATTCAATGGAAATATGATAGTGGAATTCGGTGGTGAAAAGGCGGCGATGAATCGGGTGGTTGACTCTAGCAATGGAGAGGGAGGAGAGAGAAAAGAAAGACGAAGAGGAGTGTACGGAAGGGGAAGGGAGAAAGAAAGTTAAAGAGAGGGTAGACTCGTAATTTTATTGGGCAATTCGATAAAATACGGGGGTAAATACAATACCTATAATATCTATAAAATGAAAAATCATTATCTAAACTTTCCTACTTAGTTCTATGATCCCCAAAGTCAATTTCAGCTCAAACATCCCAACATTCAGCGTAGATTGGATTTTTGGATTTACAACCCCAGATGGAGGGATATGAAACAACCTTAATTCATGCAGCGCTTATAACTTGTATTTTCCGCTATTTTTTTTTTATAGTCGTAATAAATAACATATGGCAACTTAAGTACTTGGTCAATACTATAGAAACATGGAGAGTATTACAAGAACGTGGCAAAATGCAAAGTTGTTTGGTTGGTAATAAAACGTTACTAAACAACTTATAAGTTATAACCCTCCTGAATGGAGGAAGTTGCTTAATAAGATCAACCAAAATAAGTGAAACGTACAATGTTCTATTATAAATAGATAGAGTGATAGAGATAGAGGGTGGATGAAGGAATAAACTGAACTTGTTCGTCATTTATTACTGTAAAATATGTACAAACAGATAGCAGATGAACAGCTCATACAGACCAGAAATCGGGAAAAAGGTTAAGAAATGATTGCTATTGGTGACAACTGTGATTTGTTACAGGGGTTGAACTATTTAAATCACATAAACAAATTTTCGTGACATCTAAACCTAAGTATACAAAAAGAATGGGCATAATTTACAAGTGCTGATTTCCTGAGGCATAAATTATACAGCTGGCTTCATCCCAGCAATTAAACTATTATCATCAACTTAAGCTAGAAATGTACAGTGTCTTGTCCTCAAATAAGCATATTTAACTCAGAGAGGTCATCCATTGGTATTTCAAGACCCATGGAGTCGTGATCTTGCAAACCTTCGTCGTCAAAATTTAACCAAGTACTTAGATCTTGGTGTCCTTCGAATTCATTTGCTACACTGAGGTCTTCCATTGGATCTATTTCACTTATTGGCAAGCCACTAAGGTCCAAAGCATCTTTGCACTCCTTAGATGAATCGAGAATATTTCCAGGAGGAACTAATCCTTCGCTGGAAACACCAGGAGGTTGGACTGGATGAGTAGACAACTGTGCAGCCTTTTGCTTAGGTTTTGATTTTGTTTTACGTTCACCCTTTGAATTAGAGATCGACGGGCGGCCAGCTTTGGCACCAGAATCTCTCTCACTTCTCTTTCCCTTTGCTCCACCCAAAAGAGATGATCCAATAGTTGCGGTTGATCTTAGAGCAGCATTTCCACCAACATCATCAAGCAAAACTTCCTTCTTCTTGCCTCTGTTTAATATAGGTCCATTCTTTGCAAAAGCATGGTCAGATTGATGGGAAAAAGTTTCATATGCATCGAATGGGCTCCTATCAGATTTATCATTTTGGAGATCAGGCTGTTCAAGACCAGCAATATATGCTCCTGTATACATGAAAGAAGCAAGTGAATTACAGGGAAGACGGAAAAAAGAATGATGTTAGTGACAAGGGTTATCATCAAGCAAAACTCGTGGCCATGGAACTTTTGGATTCCTTGTGAAAGCATAGCAGAATGGTTTCCCTTACTCAATATGACTTTATCTGCAACCCCGAAATATATCTACTTCTTTTCTTAAAATCTCCATGCCATCCCCCACCCAAAAAAAGTTACAGCAAACAAGCTAAATTGTTCACATGATTAATTAAACAAATACCTGAAGCTCTGGAGTCCAGTCCGTTGTGTTCTGCTTGTACGCCACTAGCAGCTCCTGTGTTATTGTTAGGTACAGCAAACAGAACATCTCGTAGAGAAGGCTCGCTGAAACAACTTGTCCCTGCATCTTCCAATTTCCGACACCTAGCCAAGGTTCTTCTAATGAAGGCCAAGGCCACATGTCTCGAGACCTTACTGATCCCGATTCGGGCAGCACTACTTCCACGTGTTGCCTGGGGAGGAGAATGGAAGATATCATTACCTATATTATGGTTGTTCATTTCCTTTTAATTTATACTACAATCAAGTAACAAAGTTGTTACACCAATGACGCAGCCAAAATCACACAACTAGATTCAATAAAGACTGATTTGATTCGAGATCTAGGAATTGCTCATTACCACTCCCAATATTATGCCTCGACAAGGAGTTGACACCACTCTTTGGCATCAGAACTGGTAACCAATGTGTTAAAAATGAAATCTTCACTCTAACAACAAAATTCAGACAATACAATGGTAAACAAGCATCCACAGCCAGTATAGTATTACAGATGTGTACTGCAATATCCATCAATAACAAGAAAGTAATTGAAGTAGGCAACAACAGACACCTAAACATTTTCCATCTCAAAGACTATACACACTGCAAGCAGGTTAAGACTTATAAATTAGGCCAATTCTATTGTCATCTAAAAGCTCAAAAAATCTGTGGTTATCAACCAAAGTAATCTCTGTCTCTAAACTATAGAGATAGGCATCCTCTTTTTTGGGTCATTCGCTTCATTCATAATAAACATTCGAAATTTCCTATTGCTACCAAAAACTAGCATCCACAAGTTTTCAGACAATGCAGTTGAAGATTGTAGCTCACAGATATCAAAGAATATTAGTATACAAATTATACCACCAAACATGCAGGATTATTCACTAATGTTCACCGAACTCAAGCAAAAAAAAGTAAATACAAACAAAAATGGCCAGGGAAAAGTGAAATACCAGAAGCTTTCTGTAAGCCAACTCAATTAATCTGTTCATAGCAAGCCGCTCAAGGTCCCTGAATATATTTTAAAATATGGTCAATTTTTGCATATATGGAGAATATCAAATGACTCTAGGCGGTAAATAAAAGACTCAAAAGTCATACCGTCCTTCAACCTCCTTGTCTTCTACAGCTTTACGTAAGTTTTCAAAGTATGCCTTCTTTTTCCCAGCCTGTAGAACCGTAGAGAATACAGTGATTACAAATAAAGAAAATCAAATCTAACCATAGAGCACTTACATCTTACTGTATTAGATGGAAAGAGAAGCAATAAGGGGTACAGAAACTCAATGAACCTAAGCTAGCTAACGGTTATCCGGATAATTGCTACAGCAAGACTAAGCAGAATAGGAGAATGTGAAAGTTTATCATAGGACTCCAACACCCACAAAATGTTTCCAGAATCTAGGAAGAAGTAATTGTAAGATCAAACAATCAACCTGTTGGGAAATTTTCTTTTTGAGTTGCAGAATGTCTTCATTAATCAATTCATCCTCTCCCTCTGTTAGATCAGGCTGAATGAAAAAGATAAAGAGAAAAATTCAGCATACTACTCAGCATCACATAAATGGGCAAGCATACTAAATATTGAAACAAGAACATATAATTTCCTACATATAGGTCTCAGGGTAGGGGCTACACAAATAAAGAAAAATAGATAAGGCATAACTTTATACTTGTAGCAAAACAAAATACATACCACAGTATCTGGATATAAGCCAATACTTTGCAGTTCACGCAGCAGCTTCTCATCCATGCACATCTGATCATATTCGCATGCAAATGAAGAATTATCAGAAGCATTCACATGAGTAGCTAGTAATCCATTTGTGTCATTTCGGTAAGCCCCATGGCCAGCTTGACCAACTGGATGTATAAATCCATAATCGTCTTCTACGATTTCCTCATGCATAGGAGCATGGAAGTTAGATAACCTATGACTAGCATTACCATTACAAGATATTCTATCTGTCATACATGGATCATCTCCATTAGCTACAGAAGTAGTGCTGCTTAAATAATGGTTCTCTTCAAATTCTTCGAATTCATCTTCGACAATGAGAGCAGAAAGGACTCTCTGGTATAATGGAGTGAGGCTGTTAGGCCCTTTTTGAGAATCGAATCCTTTATATGAAAATTCATTCTCCTCAAAGTGATTGAGGAAATCACCAGTGTTGGCTGTCTTAATCAATCCATTGTCTACAGTGCAAATCTTGCTTTCTCCCGAAACAAAACTTTGTGTCTGAGAATGTTCAAGTTGAGAAACATATTTCTGCAAGATAAGGATGTACAGTTACTACATGTAAGGAAAAAAAAGCTCCATATTTTAGAGAAGATATTACCCAGAGCAAAAAATTTAATAAACCAGAGAACTGGAAGTTCTTAAAAGTTTCGGTAAAGGAACTCCAAAAGAACTCCCAGACAGCAAGATTAAAAATGAGATAACACTTGGTATGAAATCTATACACCCCCTCCCTGACACACATACACACACACACATGCACACCAAAATTAAAAGGAAAAAGTTATATTCAATGTCTTTCACCCAAGATTGCAATCAAAGAGACCAAGATGAAGGTCAAGTATAAAATAATGAGTTCTGACAAAAAAGGACTACGTATATGAAATTCAGTTTCACATAAAAATAGAATTCCAAAGACTTCAGTTTTAGATATGTAATAAGAATCATCACTAAAGAAATCCCTCTGAATTTGATATATGAGATAGTTTGTTTGGAAATTACCATATGGGAAATTTATTGGAATAAAACAAAAGAATGACAGTAAAAGACTTAGCACTTAATAGAACTAATCAGCTATTTCTTTCAATTTGAATCTGCTTTGGAAACTCTAAGTGTATGGGCCGGGTACAAGAAAAATGCTAGGCAACTAACAAAAAAGTTAAGATTAATCTCTACTACAAAGCACGTACCAAATGGTTGTCATCCAAGTTTGGCACCTCACATTCATTTGAATGATCCTCTACAAATTTCATCTGTTTAAGTACACCAACAACAAAAGAGAATCTCAAATTCCACACAACTGATAACACAAGAATTTTCGCTCAACACATAATTTCATATTTCTTTACTAACACACCAGGTTAGTTAACAAAAGGAGAGAGTAAGAAAAGGGAACCTAATTAAATATGTTAACATCTGATTACCAATCATCCCATATTTTCTCCTCCCTGCAAGTCTGCAATACCAAGCACCACTAGACCACCCCAACCTTCCTCCCCTCCACACACAGCAACACTTTCATGAACACCCCATTAACTTTTTTTCTTAAATGGGTCAGGCCATTACGGGTTGACTTTTAGCTGGCGAAGGGGGGCCCAAGTAGGGTCAACTATATAAAGTTTAAAACATAAACTGAAGGGTATGCCTCAAGTCCTCAACCTAACCAGTGTCACCACTCACTAATTTCTCTTCCCATCCCCTGCAAACCCATTCCCGTGATTCCCCCTCCTTTCTCACCTCCCATCCACTCTATAACTGAATTTTTCCACCATCCTCCTTGACTTACTCCCTCCCCGACAACATTTTCATCTCAAACTTGAACTACTAGAGTTACTTAGTCAAAGGTAGGTTCAAGAGAGTGAAGGAGTGTGAAGTGTGATGATTATGTCATGGAGGTGTTGTTGGGAGAGAGAGAAAGGTCATGGAGTTGATAATGTCATGTCATGTAGATCTGAGAATTTGAGATTGGAATTTTTAATTTCATTGTTATTCTTTTTTTCTTTGTTCTTGATTTGGGATAGCAGGAGGTGGGCAACACAACATCACAGAATCCTCCGTTTTAGATTAAACAATAATGTATTCAATTTAATTTAAAGATCCATCATATTATGTTTATAAATTTAGACCAGTAATAAAAACAGTGTAACTAGTGTGATCATAGTTTGTGATTTTTTTTTTGTAAAAAAATTTTGAAGAAGGCTGCAATGGGTTGGGTGAAATGGGTCTTGACCCAACCAAACTCACTGAAGCTTTCCTATAACCCACCCCAACGGCCCAACCCTAAACATCTAAGCATCAACCTCTGTCCCGGCCCCAAAGAACAGGTCAACATCCCACCCAACTCCCACCACCAACTCCAACTTCCACTGCACTCCCAAGGCCAGCTCATTTTCACCAAAGAGAAGACTAATGAGAGAGAGAAACGTTAAAGGAGATTGAGAACATGAAAGTCTTCAACTTGATCCTCTCATTCTAAATCTGATTTTCCTTTGTTTTGCATTTTTTAACAATTTAACAACTATTTAATTGTAGTTGCTAATACTGACAGAGGAGGCACTGCATGGGAATGGTTATGGTGGGTGGGGTCCGTTATGGTAGTGATGGAAAGATGGCGGGGAAGACGTTGGTTGCGAGTGGGTATGGTGGTGGTTGAGCATTCGGTATGGCTGTCCAGCGGCAGGGGAAGGTGTGTGGTTAGTTCAGAATGCAGGGAAGGGGCTTATTCCATTGATTAGGGGAGTGGTGTAACTAAGCACTTGTTAAGGGTAAAAATGTAATTGTATGTAAAAACCATCATTTTGGGTTGTGTTGTGACTATCAAGATGTTTTCATTTGAAGGAAAGTGCTGCAAGTTAATTAAAAGAGGAAGTATGACATAAATTGTAGAAAAAATAAATACCTGTTCCTCCAAAAAGGATTTATTCTCCGGTTTAAATCGAAAAAGTGGTTCCATTCTTTTCCAAAAAGATGAAGAACAACCATTATCTGCAAAACCAAACAAAATTTGTGAAACTTATTCCCATGACATTACAAATAGCACAAAATTCAGACTGAAGCATACAACTGGCATTGCAAGCAAACTGTGCTGCTGCTAAGAGTTCTTCGCGGTCATCATCAGATTCGCCTGAAATAGCACAAGAAAAAAAAACCCAAAAAATCAAAAAAGGGATAGGCACAAGCAACCTGTGCTTCCTGATCAAGGTGATGAGAGGATGTATCAAGTGCCACAGATATAGCAATTAATTGTAAGAGCAATCGTTTTCAAGATTACAGCGACAGATAAACTGAAAAACATTTCTTTCCTTGCATCATGGCCGATATATAATCTGATCTATTTGGATGAAGAACTGAAAAATAATGCAGAAATAGTTCCATCCTTTTCTTCTGGCAGTCTGGCCTTAAAGGCATTTCAGATAAGCATAAGAAATCAACAGAGGTGTAACTAGCAAAGACACCATACGTCCATACATGTGATTTGAAGTCTTCAATAAAAAAACATAATTCAACTCCCAAACAAGAACCACATAAATACATAGAACAAAATGAGCAAAAGATTAATGATAAGCCCTTTCCTTTAGCAGCATGAGAATAGAATTATTATAATATTAGCAGAAAACCACATCCATTTAGCATTAAATATAACAATAATTTCAGACTATTCTTAGGAATTCAAAGTTCACCTCATTGATTGATCTATCAGCAAGGAACTAATTCTTTCATCATTAGTTTTATGTTAAAAACTGCCCTCTCTGAGAACACCAATTTATTCACACACAACAGTTTGCCAAGGTTACTTTTTAAAAAAATGGCATAATTATGTATACATAAGATTATCATACCTGCAAAATCTGGAGAACTACTATTTGGCTGAGGTGCAAGGCGAGTAAAGCCCTTACGATCTGAATGCTTTTTAAGAGGAGGTCGGCCTGACTTACTGCAGCAGAGAGGATAAAAATAATAATAAATTAATCTATCTTAGATTTATATTCAAGCAGAAAATTCATCACTAAAACATTTTTAAATGATAAATTAATCTATCTTAGATTAATATTCAAGCAGAATACTCATCATTAAAACATTTTAAAATAATAAATTAAACAATCTTAGATCAATATTCAAGCAGAAAATTCATCACTAAAACATTTTAAAATAATTTTTAACACCTTCCATTCTTCTCGAAACCAGGTCTTGCACTCCTAACAGGTTTTCCCATAGTTGGATTCTCCAGCTTCTCCCTTATCGGAGATATACTACCTTTGGGCAACAAAGAGCCCCTCCCACTACGACCTTGTCTACGTACACTATCACCAATTTCATCCCTCCCAAGCAATTTGCTCTTCTTTGTGAACAAGCCAGATGTACTCATACGCTGATGACTGTTTGAACTTTTATCATCCAACTCAGCACCACCAAACTCCTTATCCTTATGTCTGTTATCAATAACACTGGTTTCCTCACTTTCAGATAATCTAGCAGGAGAGGGTGTATTGTCAAGTTTAGCTTTTAGCTGCTGCGAGCTACTCATTATATTTCTGACAGGATATGACCCATTCACAGTGCTGGAAATTCTGGCGCTAAAATCAGGGGGAGTGCATCCTTCAGATGAAATCTGTGCTTCATCATGATTGGAAGTAGGAGACACAATATTTGTTCTCCGATTACGAGATATTTTTTGTGGTCTCTGACCCACCCATTGAGCCATTGGAGGAGATGATGACTCAGAAGGTAGGGGTCGCTTACGATTATTCACTCCAGCCAAAGAATGGACTTTATTCACATTAAGCGGTTGCTCCCAGTCTTCTGCTGTCCCAGACATTCGTGAGAAGCTTGGAGATGAATTTCCCACAGAAGCAGGGCCATTCCGGTGAGCTCTTGAAGCTTTTCCCTTTGTAATGGAACTAGGGCTGAACATATGGGGATCTTCACGCATATTTAACCTATATTTTATGAAGATAAGACATCATCATGAATAACTAGATCAGCATGCCTCAAAGTAAAAAAATAAAATAGGATCATTAAAAGTCAATTCAGGGCAGTAGGCATGTTAAAAAAATGGAACTAATACATACTTAGAATTTCCTTTCGTTAGTAACCTTTCCTTATTGACTCCAGTAAGTTCCCTAGATAAAGAAGTCTTGTCCAATTCATTCTTGGGTGTCAAACGAGGGCCCAAGCTCACAGGTGATGAAGCTCTTTCTAACTTGTTGCTTCCAGTAGCACCATTGGAAGACCCAGATCTGCAAGATAAGAACTTTCATAAATGTAGTTATAGCTAAAGATACAGAGCTAGACAAATTTCTCAAGAAAGAAAATCTTTTCCTGGCTTCAAACTCAAGCTCCAGGACCAAACAAGTTAAACTTTTTTTAAAAACTGAGCTCTACAAGTTCTATTCTTTTGTCATTTGCATCTTATAATGATGATCTACATAGAATGTCTACTGTACAATTCAGAGGTAGACCCGTTAACATAATGAAATGGAGTTCGTCAGGAGTAAATAACTTTGATCAAGCCATCAACAGTGGATTTAAATACATGCTGTCCCAAGCAAAATAACGCATGCTCTGATTGCAATTTTCCTACCAGCATGGGGAAACACTCTATGATAATGGGTGGAGAAAGACAATAGACATGAGACAAAAATTTGGGCCCAATGACACAGTAACACTGCTGATCCCTAAAGTTCTGTAGATCCTGCCATAGATTAGTCAATACCCAGTTAAGTCAGTCTGCCAACCAGTCCGAGCATATCCTAAAGTTCTTTAAGGCGCAACTTTAATTCTTCTACAAATCCTAATAAATACTCAAACAAGCAGAAAGTGTGTGATATACAACAGTGTGGGGAAAAAGGACTGCAGTCATTTTAAGAAGTTAAACATTAGTCCAAACTTAGAGATCAAGAGATATAGAGGTACCTGAAGCCATGAGCGTCTGAAGGGTGAACTCCTGAATCATTGCCAAGCCTACCATGCATAGTCCTCTTGTGTTCTCCATCACCTTCAACCGACCTAGGGAAAACACTACTAACAGAGCGTTTTCTTTTCATTTTCTTGTCCCATCCCTCTCCGCCAGCAGGTAACCTGCGGATTTTTTCTTCACTAAGGTCTGAGCAACCCTCCTTGGTTCCATCCTTATCCTTTCCCAAAACTAAATGTTGCCTTGGGACTCCATTGCTTCGTCCCTCTACCTGAAAGGTCCAAATTAAACAAAAGTTAATGATTTTAACAAGGAAATGTCAGAAGTTCCCAAAAGATTTGTAACAGACAACATAACTCAAAGAGAAATGTAATTTTGGGAAGAAGACATGTCAGAAGTTACGGAAAATCAGAAGAACCTCAATATTCTGATAATGTTTTCACAAAAAACCTCATAAACGCATCAGATTATCACCAAATTTCTACAGAAACTAAGCAAGATCAAGGACAAAAAAAAATCTTAATGAAGACTGCATATAGCACGTTAAAGGTCATTTTAATACCAAAGGCAAGAGAGGTGTCCTTCAAATTACTAGTCATCAATATAAGAAATACTCAAAAATTTCTACTAGAATCTACAGTAATTATCCAGAACAAAGCAAATTAACTCAGTCACTAATTCTAATGGTAAAGATAAATCATACTTCATGAATCAAGAATGCGATAAAAATATTGGCAAACCAAAAGGGGCAACAAATTCCTAGGATCGTGATTTAAAGTGTTGGAAGGTATTGAGACGGTTAACAACTAGACCCATACCCTCATGTCTCCCATTGGCGTACGGGTGCGCTTATTTGGACCAATGTTCTTATTCCTGTCATCTGACTTTTGGGTCGAAACATCTGGTGAGCTTCGATGATACTGAGTTCCCATCTTCAACATGTTTGACCCAACAGATCTCTCATTAGGTATTTGCTTCTTTGAGTTCACAATTTCAAAATACTTGCTCAATTTATTTGACAACTCATCCAACCGTTTCACCCTATTCCTGTATATAGCATTACCATACCTCTCATTAGCAATAACAAAAAAGTCAACAAAGCAACGTTAACCTTTGCACTCTTAAAACACAAATAAGACACTAACACTAATAATTATATTAAAAAAAAGATAGGAGCATAGATTTCAGAGCATGAATATTCCTCCTGCGTACAATTACAGAATAACATATATATCCTCCACAGTACGATAGTGTAGCCAAAATCATCAGAATAATACGTGTCTATGAATTATATGCATATTATTATCATGGATAAGTACCTCGCTTTCAAAGATCCTTCATAAACACCTGCTCTTAAGCGTTTCAATTCATCGGTGGCCAAAGTGGGAGGAGGCTTCAAGTGACCCGCCCCAAAAGAGTTATCTTCAGAGGCATTGCTAAAGGAATAACCCAATGCCCTCTTCAACTCACCTGCCCGTATATTTTTCAGATCTCCCATTGTCATAAGCTCCAGTCCTAAACACTGGGACAACGGTGGCAAATCGGCCATGGGTGAAGCATTCATCTTTGATATGCCAGTTCCCGAACTAAAATTCCTACCATCACTTCCCTCCCGGAAACTTCCAGACCTATCCAAAATAGGTCCTGCAAAGCTACTACGCTGTCCGTTTGAATAGCTCCCTGAAAAGCCCGAGTCATCCGGACTAACAGAACTCAATTCAAACTTCGCATTTCCAGCCATTACCTCAAATCCAACTTACTAACTCATGTCCAAAACAAAAGCTCAATACTTCAACCCCTGACAACTCAACTTAGTTAAATAATCAATCCCCAACGACAAACGATTCCTCAATACAACCCCCAATCGAATAAGCCCATTAACTTACACCAGAATTTAGAAAAAAATCTGCCAAAAAACAGCATTTAATAAACCCAACAAACACATCAATCTAATTAATTAATTACTTAAAATAACACAAAAAGCAAGCTAATTACATTATGGCATACTCGAAAACATCCCGAATTACCTACTTTCCTTACTAAACATCCTTTAACAGAATGAAAATTACACTGATCCTCGAACAGTTCGGCCAAATTCAACAGAAATCAGATGAATTAATAAATTCAATAAAAGTGAATTCAATCAACACAATCAATAAAAAAAAACCCAGTTAAATTGAATTAAATTCATCAAATTAAGCAACTAATTAACACTCAAAACAAAACAAATCAAGCAAACGTACAATTACATCGTATCCCCAAAAATCAAAACCCTAGCTCAATTAAGAAAAAAAGTTAGGGTTTTCCTCAAAAACCAATTCAAATTGAGTCACGCAAAATCGCAATTGAATCGTAAATTGAGAAACGACGTCGTACCGGTATTCTTCGATCGGCGGAGGGAAGGAGCGGGAAACAGCGAGCGAGCGAACGAAGAAAAATACGAAGAGATCGTACGACCGAGGAGAGAGAAAACACCAACGAAAGTTAACCCAAAGTAAAAATGGTGGCTCTAATTTTTTTTTTTTTTTTTGGTGCTTTTTTTTTTTGTTGATTTTTTGCTGAAGCGTCGTCGTGGAGATGCCTGCAGGGAGGAGAGAGAGGGGGGAAGGGGGGAAGGATGATTGGTGGGTCCCGCTAAATTTTGGGGGTGCGTTTGTGCACTCTAAATATCAGGGGATTTTAATGCACAGCGGTGTATGTTAGGATTTGGGTTTGGGAAGGGGGGAAACGAGGAAATTTGGTGCTGCCAAACATGGAGTTATATTTGGCAATTTTGAAGGAATTTATCTTGGACTTGGTAGAAAGGATACATTTTTGTTGTTGTTAACTTGTCATGTATGGTTTAATAATAAATTATTTTTATTAAATATATTAGTTATAAGAATATTTTTATTTATAGGTGAAAATTTATAAGTTTTATAAAATTATCATAAAAACTTAATTGAAATTATAATACTTTTTATCATGTTAGATGAAAAATTATTGTAAAAAAATGTAGATATTAAACATGAAATAACAGGAAGAAATAAAAATTGTTTTATAATCACACAATTTTCTATGTATAATATTTTTTAATATAATATTAATATAAAGTAGAAAAAAAGTGTAGATGACATCATCTTTAAAAAGGACAAAAAAAAATTTCAATAATAGCGTGACACGTGTTAAAAATTGCTTAAAATTTATCAAGATGGAAGGTACTTTAATCTATAGATATATCAATGTGTATGTTGTGAATGCGTTTTGCAAGTTGTGGCTTTGCTTTTGATGTACTCCCTTCGTTTAATTTTGTTCTTTCCATTTGTTTTTGCATAAGTCCCAAAGAAAATTTAAAATTTAAATATTTTTAATTGTGTATTTGTAAAAATTATAAAAAAAGTTGATATTTGAAAAATAGACATTGAAACGAATATTTTAGAATCCGATATAATTATGTTCTTCATTATAGATTAAAATTTTTCGATGTTAATTGTACTTTTGGCATCTGTTTTACACAATTATTCAACAAAAGACATATACTATACCTTGAACTCTTTTTATTTCAAATCAAAATTTTAAGTCCGTTGATTATGTCCCTATAAAGCTGTAAAAAAATTCTTGTCTGATAGTGATGTACTTTTTTCATGTATGTTTTCATATTAAAATATTTTTATTTTCTATTAAGAGTGTTTGTTTTCATGTATGTCTTCTTTAAAATGGGATGCCATGATTTTTCCTGCATATGTGATGTCTCGTTATATTAGTCATCTTTGTCATTAAGATATGGTTCATTTTTAAAAATATCTATATAGGAGCAATTAATTTTGTCTTCCTAAGGCTAAATATTTTTCTCACATTGTGGTTTAATAAGACATTTTTGGTTCCCTAAGAGTCATTATTAACTAAATATTACTTTGGTAACCTAAAGATGAAAAATCATCAAACATGCTTCCAAAATATTTGTATATGATTAAAAATAAATCCAACATGAAATATTCAGACTTAGGATCATTTGTCATCTTTATATCCTATAGTTTCCCCTTTATTTTCCGTGCCTTTTCTACTTTTATGCGTGTTTTCATTGTCTTGGTGCAGGAATATAATTGACATGAGCAAGAGAAACGAGGAATAAAGATGTGTAGTAGAAAGGCTAAGAAAAGAAGCCAAGAGATCGCTAAAAAAAAGAGGCAAGAGGCCACTTAAAGCAAGAAGACCTAAGCGGGCGCTCAAAAGGATTCCAAGCGGTCGCTCAATTCAATGCGAATCAAGATACGAAAGAATGTGAGTGGGTGTTGAGCTGGCTTCAAGAGGGCACTCAAAAGGCTTGAGCGGGCGCTCATAAGGCGAACTGAGTGGCCGCTCAATTCACAATTTGGCTTGGAATTCCTTTATGAGTGGGCGCTCATATTTTGGCCTAAGCGCCCCCTTAGCCTTATTCTGCCCGATTGCATACATACTTCAAATTCTTTTATGGAGTCTTTTAAAGAGGGAGCAGCAGCAAGATGCACACACCTTTATTCATAGTTTTAAACCTAGTTTACAAAGTTAGGAGAGAATAGAGAGCATCATCAAAACACCAAAAAAAAACCCCTAAATCCTTGCAAAACTGAGGCTTGGAGCTCTTTTTCTCGACGCAGCGTCAAACGCCAACTCAAAGTGTCAAACACAGATGGGCATCGAACACCAAGAGAAGGCATCAAACGCCCACCCATAGGGCATCCAACGCAAACTATTTGGGCGTCTAATGCCCAGACTAGTCCTAGACTACTCCATCTTAGCTCATTTCCAGCTCATCTCCTACAAGCATCTGACACCCAACCTCCGCGTTTGACGCACAACACCTGAGTGTTAGCCAAAAGCGCTCCTGTCTTGTTTCAAGCCTCTTTTTAACCAAGCAGAAGGTTTCCTTCTTGAGCGTTTGATGCACAATGCTAGCTTCTGATGCATAGACTTCCCGTTCAACGCTCAATATACCGACTCATGTCCTATAAATACCCCTCCCCCCCCCCCCCCCCCTCATTTGATGAGTAAAGGGTTGGATTTTCTCACATTTTCAAGGGCCGTCACTGTTGAAATACACTCTCAAAGCACCCTCAAACACAATCAAAGCCTCTTAAATATCCTTCATACTTACCAAGGATCATTCAAAGCACATTTTGACACAATCAAGCAAGGAATACTTACCCCTTCATTACATACTCAAGCAACGACTCAAACAAATGGACCCTCCTCAATGGTAAACACTGAGGACCCCATTATAATTCAATTCTTTTTATTTGCTTTGTCTACTTTTACTCCATTCACTAGCTAGTCCTTAGTCTTAGGTCGTTCTACATCCACTTAAGGTCTTAGATTGGCCTATTTTTGTGATGATTGTGGGAGGTGCAAACCCCTTTCCACATGAACATCTATTTCAATCTTTATAAAACTTTGGATGAGCCTTGATAAACCAAAGATTCAGCACCCTTGATGATCTCCAGTGATCAACTCCAATAACTTTTATTTAAATGTCTCTTTTGCTTATGATGTGAAGAGTTAGGAGCAACTCCTACTTCACTAGGTTAAGTCTCAAAATCATTAATTTTAGCACCTCATTCAAGGAACCATCTCCATAGACTGTTCTCCTCTTAATCTTTCAAGCAATCCCCTATCCCTTGCATTTTACTTATTGCAATTTACTTATGCCTCTTTTATTTTTATTTTAGTCTATGATGCAAAGATATGGATATCTCCAATCTTACTAAACTTAGCTTGTCTCTTAACCCATTTTCTTGAGCAAACCCTAACTATGTATCAAACTTGAATACATATTTAGGAGTTATCCTTAAGGGTCATTTCTTGTTCAAGCATCATAAAGCATATTTTGATCTTGTTTTGGCCTCTTTATGTCAATGATGTTCTAAGACTAAAACACAAAAGTCTTCATAAACTAGACCAATTTTGTCTAAGTTGGAGTATGTCATGGAGAAAGGTCTCTTTAGGCCTAAATCTTCATTTGATTAGTAAATCTTTAACTTATCATCATCATCATCATCATCATCATCATTATCATCTATATTACTTACATTGCATTTTCACTAACTCTAACCTATTAACTCTTGACTTTAACTCTTGCCTCTTATTATTTATTTTGGTTGTTGTGATTTAATACATAATCCTTACTTTATATTATAATTGCATTACCACTTTTATATTATGCATTAATCAAGACCTATTGAAATATAGTCACGCCTAATAAGATAAACTTGGACAACCGACCATAGGGATTCTTGATCTTATGGACAATTAATTTAGACTTGTATGCATAATGCTTAACTTTCCAACTAACTAAATTAGAGTGTGCTCTTCACTTGATTTTGGATGTTTACTTAGGACTAAAACTAATTTGTTCTCATCTCAATGCCAATTGTTTGCACACATTCTTAGATTAAAATAAGTCGCTCATTCCCGAACTTTCTCATGGTTAGAAGACCATTAACATGAGTCATATTGGGATTCAAACTCAAGAGTTTTCAAACAGCCTATAAATATTTGGTGATGACTCCTTGACCCTTTCAATGTCTCTAGGTCGCATAGCGGATCCTTTATTCATGCACAATATAGCAGGGAACTAGTGGGGGAGAGTCCCTTTCTCTTTTCTTCACTGAAAAGGAACGTTTGGTTGTAAAAAAGCGGGCTCTCTAGTGGAAATTCCCTCATCAAATTGTCCATTAAAATCTATTTGGGTTCTTGACTCTTAGCATGTAAAAAGCCCCTATAAATTTGGCAACTCCACTAAGGAATTATAAGCCTAAAGCTTACTCGGCTACGCATGTGAATGAGCAACTAAAAAAATTTGGTTTGTGTGCTTGAAATTGGCTTGAGATTGTGTTAGGCATACTTGTATTCATGCATGTAACTCTTTGTGTATGGAAGTTACACCATAGGACTCCCTAATAACCGATTAAGGTTCATGACCTGACCTTTGGCTTTTTTGAAGTTTGGCGCGCACTCATGGCATTGTGTTAGGGGGGGTGTTGTCCTCTTACCTTGGCCTCTTTCAAGTAATGGCTCTTGGCAAATGGATCTTTCTCAAAGCCATGGACCCTTTGCCTCATGTTATCCAACCCTAGTTCATGCTAAAACTTAGAACCTTAGCTAGGTGGATATTTAAATATGTCACATTCATTCAATGAATTAGCATGCTATATATTGGTATATTTTTTGCACTAACGTTGGAATCTAGCTTTGAAAAATCCTAAGGGAACCTAAACCCCTAAAACATGAATTAATATACACTAAACCATCCACAACAAATCAAATTGATGTGTAAGGCCAAGTATTAACAAACACAAATTAAATAACAAACAAGTAGACTAGGGTTAATGCAAACCTTTAGATTCTTAAATTTAGAGTATGTAGACTTCTTGAAATCAAAACAGGGGAGAAAGAGGGTCAATGTAAAGACTAAAACTTCACACCACTTCAATGGAGACACGAGTGGAAGAGAGGAGTAAGACTTTGAAGTGCTTTAGAGAAAAGAAAATATTGGCACGTTAGAAAGAAGTTGGGGTTGTGGGATTACAATGTGAGGGATTGGGAGTGGGAGGAGTAAGGGTTAGGGAAGTTGAGGGTTATGGTGCACATTAAGAGAAGAAGAAGATGCTGAATTTTTTTTTCGCGTTTGACATATTGGACAATGATGGGCAGTAAGGGTAATATAAGTTACAAGTTCTGCGGTTTTTCAAAAAACTACAACATTTTATGATTAGGTACTATGCAATCCCTCAAGTGCTTTAAATTCAAGATAACCGTAATATTTGTACCAAAGCAATTGATTGAATTTTTACTAGTGCCTGTCCTTTTTTCTTTTTTTCCCAAATCATTTCTCACATTCCTCTCTCTCTTTCCCCCCTTAATTCCCTATTTCTGCCTTGAATTTTCACCCACTTAACTCCACTTTTCTTCATTTAATTATGAAGGTTCAATGGGCACTCAAGAGGGGGGGGGGGGGGGGGGTGAATTGAGTGTTAAGTAATCGTTAGCAATTTTTGCTTCTTTTCGGATTAAGTGTAAGGAACCAGTTGTGCTGGTTCCCTTATGCAGCGAAATAAAACAAAGCAATAAAGAACACCACAGATTTAACGAGGTTCAGCCAACTCTGGCCTACGTCCTCCTATCCTAAGTCCTTTATTAATCTACTCCGAAAATTAAAGACAAAGAACACTCTACTGTTTCCCTACTCCGGGAACCAGTAAACCCCACACTCTACTCCGAATGTGCTCTAAACTTACCCTCGTAAGTTCCTAGTGTGTTTGAACTCACAAATACTCACCAAGTCTTCAACCCCTCTGTCAAAGACTTAATACAAGATCAAGAACTCTCTAATGATCTAACTCTCAAAAGTCAAATAGAGAAAAACATTAAAACACTATTATGCTCTTGTGTATCACTTAATAATTGAATTAGTGCTTTTAGCTCTCAAGGATAGAACTCTATTAAAAATGCGTGAGAGTCGTCGAGATGATTATTCAGAGTAAGATGTATTTATAGGTTAGTTGGCTAAACCCTAAAATCATGCATATAAGATATATGCGATTTTATGATAAGTATTTATCCTAATTAATTTGATCACAAGATAAGATCAATTTAGGATAAGATACTTCCTAGTTTTTAGCTAACCAAAAATATCATCTTATCTTTAGCTGCTTGGATATATTTTAAATCAATATTTTTCGGAAAATATCCTTTTTGTAAAATCTTTGTAAAAACAGCAGCTTAAATAATCTGTTCAGTTAACCTGGTTCCCTGACCTGGTTCCCTGAACTGAATATGTTATGAAATTTGTTCCAAACCTTGTACCAAATTTCATAACGATATTTATTATACTAAAAGCACTTTATATACTCAATTATATAAGTTATACTATGGAGCATTTACATGAAGTTCCTAAATAACTCTTTGAGTGTAGTCTTCCTTCATGCATTCGTTAAGTCTTGAAAGCTTCCATGAATGAACTCAATTATTGACCAAAGGACCTTCCTTTAAGTTGATCGAAAATCCTTTCAAGCTTCCAATCTTAGAAATCAACTTAGATACTGCACATTTAACAAAGTTAATGTACAATACTAAATAAGTAACTGCCTTTCATAAAAGTAGTTTGAGAGAACAGTTTATACTGGTTCCCTACCAGTGCATAGCTCATTTATCATCTAACTGTTTCTTGTATAAAGATAAGTTAGTTCAACAAATATCTCATATAAGTAATAACTTATCTAGGGAAACAGTGTTCTATTTTAGCTGGTTCCCCCAACTATATTGAACACTTTCAAAGACCTGTTTCCCTTAGCTGTTTGTCATCATTCAAAACTATCAATCAAAACCTAAGGGACTCAACAAATTATTTCTTAATCTCTTCCTTAAACTCCTCTACTTATCTATACTAAGTTTGGTGGTAATTAGGTGGTGTAAATACCCTTGAGTTGGAAGACCTAAATTGTGAAGAACAAGCACCCAAAGATCACTACACTCAAGGTAGAGAAGAACCCACCTAGAAGTTGTTTTAAGTGCATGCATGTTAATTTTCTTCTTTTTTTAAAATATTTTTTAGTGATGGGTTGTTGGACCAAAATTAGGTAATTGGATGCATGTATATTTGAGTATATTTTGGAGAGTTTTGGGGTGTTTGGGTCACCAAGCTAGGTAGCTCAAAATGAGTTTTGGTTAGGCATAGCGTTTGAAGTTAATGTGGTTGTTCTTCTTGCTGTTTGGTTCTATTATGCTACTATTTGTGGTCATTTTTTTGGCTGTAGTTAGACTTATTCAAATGGGAGAGGCCTCATTAAGGGCCTTTAACTGGCTGTTTGTAAAAGGGTGTAACCAATTATGGACTTAATTGGGTCGGTCTTTTAAAGGGTGATGTTTATTGGGTCTTTAAAGGGTCAAGTCGAGTAAAAATGAGCTAATAGTTTTCTAGGCTTTTAAACACTATCAGGTCACAAATTATTTTCACTTACCAATGTTCCATTACCAAAGGTTTGAGGTGATACATGCAAACTATCACCCTTTATAGATAAAAACTATACTCTATTTAGATTGCACGGCTCAACTCAACCCATTTTATACCTTCTTTGGCCCGACCTAATCCGGCTCGTCTTGCATCTTGTTTTACCCGGCTCGGCCCAACCCATTTTACATGTGACCCATCACGGCTCTAACCTAACCCAATGCACAAGTTTAGTTATAGGGTGTTGTCGTGTTTGTACATGAGGCTTGTTTGGTTGCGTTTTTGGTATGTTTTGTGTGTCACCCAGCTACTAAGGTAGTGGTGGGCCATGCTAGGCTAGAGTGGCCTAAGATCATACATCAGTAAGCTTGTGGGAGGCAACCCATACATGAATTCGCATAGCTGTTGTGCTTACTTACCATGTTAAAAGAAAAAGACATGCTTACATGTCTTGTTTTTGTGTCGTTTAACTTGATCTTGGTATATGTATATATATATATGTGTGTGTGTGTGTGTGTGTGTGTGTGTGTGTGTGTGTATGTATAAGTATATGTGTATATGACTTGTATATATGTTAGTATAAGTATTTTATATGTACTAGTATATGTATCTATACTTATTAGTATATGTATTTTGTATGTATATCAAGAGTATGTATGCTTCAGCTTATTGTCAGCATCTCAAGTCTCTTGCTAACTTATTGTTAGCATCTTAAGTCTCTTGCTAGTTTATTGTCATCATCTCAAGCCTCTTGCAGACTAATTGAAAAATGTCAGGGCACCGGTGTATTAGGTAGTCAGCTTGTCATTCAATTAGTTTCAAGTCTCACAAGGGCATACCGAGGTGTTGGTACCTTGATCCGCCAAAGTGATCCTCGCCCGTTATTCTATCATGCTTGGTCAATGTTGATGTTGGAAGAGGCCAGCTTGGTGAAGGAGGCTGCCATAGGCTCGAAGTCTACCATGGTGGCTACCTCTTAAACGTATTATGAGAATATAGGTTCTTTTTTGAATCCAACTCCCACGAATCAGCATGTGAAGCAGGCTATCACTTGGAAAAATAATGGTCGGAGGTCAAGGTATAGTGGCACTCATGGTTCCGGAGGAGGACGTCAAGGGAATGGCCACGATGGCGGTGGCCGTGGAGGACTCCAGCAATAGCAACAACAAAGTTTTGTTATCGACAGCAATAGGGGTTACAACATCACTGGGCTCCTAATTTTCCTCGTTGGGGTTGGATGCTACAATGGGCCACTCCACCTTACCCATATGTAACCCAAGGTTGGGCCCCGTAGCGTCTAATGGGCAGTAGGGGATAACAACCTAGAGTTCTTTCCCACAACCACATCAAGCAATTGTTGGTTTTATAGTTAGGCATTCTACTCTTTATTCTCCAACCGACATTGAGTTGTCAAGCATATTATGTCTTTAAATTCACCTGACTCATCTTAGTACATGGACACTGAAGCTACTTCGTATATGACTTCCTCCAATGGTGATCTCTCATCTTATTTTAATTTGAGTAATCGTAATAATGGTATTACTGTGGGCAATGGTCATTATTCCAATTCATGGTTACGATCACACATTTCTGACTAATCATAATCATCCTTTGTCCTTAAACAATGTTCTGCATGCTCCTAAAATTATTAAAAACCTCATTTTTTTTCGTAAGTTTATGAATGATAATTTTGTAAAAGTTGAGTTAGATCCTTTTGGGTTTTCTATGAAGGATTTTCGAATGGAGAAGCCAATAATGAGAAGTGATAGTCAAGGTTATCTTTATCCTCTTACCACTTACATTACTCAAGCCCTCCATTCTAACTTTACAGCCATTCCACCAACTCTTTGGCATGATCGTTTTGGTTATCCAACTGCTTCCGTTTAATATGCTCTTAGGCAAAATAAAAGCATTGATGGTAATCATTATTTAAGTTATAGCATTTGTCAATATTATGTCCTTGGAAAACATATTCAGTTGCCATTTGTTTCTTCAAATACGAGTACTATTATGCCATTTCATATTATTCATAGTGATGTTTAAACATCTCCTATTTTGAATTCTATAGGGCATAAATATTACGTTGTTTTATTGGATGATTATTCCGATTTTCTATTGACTTTTCCAATAGATATGAAATCAGATGTGTTTGACAAACTATTAGTTTTTAAAGCTCATATTAGCACCCAATTTGAACGTAATATTAAGAATGTGCAATGTGATAATGGGAGGGAGTTTGACCATGGCCCTTTTTGGGTGTTTTGTAAAACTAATGGCATGCCATTGTGTCTGTCTTGTCCTCATGCCTCATCTCGAAATAAAGCCGAATGAAAAATTCGATCTATCAATAATATCACTCATACCCTTTTAGCTCATGCATCTCTTTCCTCTTCTTTTTGGTATCATGTCATGCATTACAAATGGCTACCTATCTTCTTAATGTTCTTCTAAAAAATATTTTGGGAAATATATCTCCACTTCAAATTCCATATCACAGTGTTCTATCTTACTCTCACATTTGGGTTTTTGGATGCTTATGTTATCCTCTTATTGCATCTACAACCATCAATAAGTTGCAACCTCGTTCAACTCCATGTATTTATTCAGGATATCCTAAAAAAAAATGGGGCTATAAGTGCTATGACTTGTGTTTTTTTTGGGGATATCCTCAAATAAGATTATAAATTTTAGGCATGTTGTGATTGATGAACATGTGTTTCCTTTTGTAAAAATGCATACTCCTTTTGCTTTTACTTATATTTTTTATATGATGATGTTTCACCATATATATTGCATCATTTTCGAAATCAGATTTTTTGTATCGGTTAGAAATGGCCCAAAGACATGACCCACCTCCACCATCTACTAATCGGTCAACTCTTGTGAGCCTAGCTGACACCAATAGCCCAGCTTCTCCTACTCCCCCACACCTTTTGCCGAAACATCAACTTCTTTGCCTATAAATCAACCCACCACGATCACACGAAGCCAAATGGGTATTTTTAAACCTAATAGAAAATATGACCACACATATGATACTACGGTTACATGATCCCCACTATTAGGAAACCTAGTAAAAGCCCTTCGTGAACCGAATTGGAAGTTGGCCATGGACGAAGAATATGATGCTCTTATTAAAAATATAAGACGTGGGAGGTGGTGCCCCATCCATCTAATGTGTGTTATTCATTGATGAAGATTTTTTCTTATAAAGAAAAAGCTAATGGTGTTTTTGAGAGGCATAAAGTCCGTCTTGTAGGTGATGGAAAAACTCAGTTGGTGGGCATTGATTGTGGCAAAACATTTAATCCGGTGGTGAAACTGGCAACGATTTGTACATAGTTCTTTCTCTTTTTCTATCAAAGGCATGGCCTATTCATCAGTTGGATGTTAAAATGCTTTTCTTCATGGTGAGCTACAAAAAACAATGTGTATGCATCAACCATTAGAGTATCACATCATAATTATGTATGCTTGTTTAATAAGTCCTTGTATGGACTCAAAGAAGCACCCCAGGCTTAGCATAAGAGATTTGTTGATTATTTCATTTCCTTTGGTTTCTCTAATAACAAGTGTGATAGTTCTTTATTTAACTATTGTAAGGATCATGATACGTATGACATATATTTTTCTTTATGTTGATGATCATATTCTCACTACATCTTCTAATGCTCTGTGATTGTCTATTATGAAGCTTCTTGTCTCAAAGTTTGGTACGACAAATCTTGGTCCATTAAATTATTTTCTTGGCAAGCCTTGGTGGTACATTCCTTTTACAATGCAACTATGCCTAGAAAATAATTAAGCGAGCCGGAATGTCTTCTTATGAGTCATTTACGACTCCTTTTGACACAAAGGAAAAGGTTAGTGTAAATTCTAGTCCTTCATACGAGGATCCAACTCTCTACAAGAGTCTTTCTAGGGATCTTCAATATCTTACAATCACCAGACTGGATATTTGTTATGTTGTTCAATAAGTGTGTTGACATATGCATGATCCGAGAGTTGACCATATGCAAGCTCTCAAGCATAGTTTGTGTGAGTTCTTTATCATGGAAATGCATTAAGGAGGTCTAGTTGGTCACTTTGGCATTGAGAAGATAAGTGCTTTAATGGGTGAGCATTTCTATTTTCTCAAGATGGTACGTGATGTTGAATCTATGGTCAAGAGGTGCCCAACTTATCAAAAGGGAAAGAGTCATTGACTGCCCTAAGGAATGCACATGCCTTTGCCCATTCCACAAGCTCCATGGGAAGATGTGAGTTTAGATTTTGTTGTGGGATTGCCAAGGAGTCAAAGAAACAAGGATTTAATCATGGTGGTGATGGACAAATTTTCCAAGATGGCTCATTTTGTTCCTTGCCACACTACTTATGATGTGGTCCAAGTTATAAATCTTTACTTTAAGGTGATAGTCAGATTGCACGGCATTCCAGGGTCCATGGTGAGTGATCAAGATTCCATGTTTTAAGTCACTTTTGGCTTACTCTTTAGATGAAAATGGGAACTAAGTTAAAGTTTAGCACATCAAGTCACCCACATTTTGATGGGCACATGGAGGTGAGAAATAAAACACTTGGTTCTTTGTTGAGAATTCTAGAGATGAAGAGTCCAAGACAATGGGAGGAGATGCTTCCATATGCTAAATTGTCATACAATAGGATGCCCCACAAAACTGCGAGTTTAATTCCTTTTGATGTGATTTATGATTTCAATCCATGCACTCCTATAGATTTAGCTCCATTTGCAACCATCACAAAATTTAGCAAAGATGCTGAGGAACGTGCTAAAGAGATCAAGAAGCTTTATGAGAAGGTGTGTGATAAAGTCAGTAAGATGAATGCTAAAGTGAAGCTTAGGGTTGATAAGAAGAAGAAAGATAAGCAATTAAAAGTAGGGGACTTAGTTTTAATTCATCTTTGAAAGGATTGTTTCCCTTCGAAGAGACGTTTTAAGTTAAGTCCACGGTGTGATGGACCATTTAAAGTCCTTAAGAAGATCAATGAGAATGCCTACAAGATAGAGATTCCTAGAGATTATGGAATTTTAGCAACCTCCAATGTTGTTGATTTGAGCTCCTTTTATGAAAGTGAAGACGATTTCCCAAATTTGAGGGAAAACTCTTTTAAAGTAGGGGAGGATGTTGGAGATAAACCAAATACATTGGTGATAAATACAGATCCATTCATCCTTAGTATGGTGGCTTCAACTCTAAATGAAGAATTGTGTGATTTTACAATTGTTTCGAACAAGGGGAAGTTTATAACAATGGTTGGTTGTATTTGGGGAGGTTTGTCTGAACTTGGGGTTGTCTAAAGCAAGTTTTGAAGTTTTCCTAAGTTGGTTTGGCTCCCTGAGCATTTTTAGGAGGGTTTAAATTTCAAATAAGCTTGAAATTCAGAATTTAGTTGCATGATAGGGGGGATAGACGAAATTCCAAGTTTAAAGTTGTTAGATTGTTTCCTTATTCTTATGGATATTAGTTATATTGTTATTTTCATTTGAATTTAAACTCTTGTTTGAATTTTCAAATTAGGAGCCAAAATTATGGTGTATTATGTCATATTTTAGACTATAAATAGCTAAAGGAAGGGAATGAAAAATCAGATTTGAAAGTTTACATTAAAACAATTTGTGAGTTCTTATACTCAGTTTCTTTTGTGCTAAAACTTTCAAGATTAGGTTTTGAATCAAAGTGCCTCCTTTGCTACTTTAATTTGGTGAATTGGAGGGTGATCTTAGGTGGGGAATTCATGAATGCTTAGTGGTGTGTCTTAGTTAAGCATTTGTCATTCTCGTAGCCAACCCTTACCCTTGTTCTTTCTTAACCAAAAACCCACGAAAACAAAAAATACCCCTGAAATTTGAACACCCCTACGTTTATTTAGATTTCTAAGTCTTAGTTTCTCATCCCAACTTATATAATTAGACTTATTTGCCCAATTATACAACACATGACAAGTATGGGACTAGTAGTCGATATCATTGGTGATCATCCTCGACCACCCTACTTTAGTGTAATTCATGAATTGCCCTACATCTAAGGCAAAGATGTCATTAGTAGATCCTATTTCAGTATTTGGTTCAACTTGGCTAAGGTGATGGACCGGGGTTGGTTGAAAAGTTTGAAGGTGATCTGATAGTCATTTTCCCCGATTTGGGTCATGTCTAAAGAAGCTATAAATTTGAAGGTGATACACTCATAGTTAAAGTTATGTATGCAAGGGAGAAAGGTCCTCTACTATACCTAGCTTCATCAATGAGTACGTTAATTTGTGCTTACGATTTTTCGGCCCTTAATCTTATTGTAATATGACTTATGGTTAGGGTTCATAAATTTTAGGGTAGGTATGATTGTTTGTGAAGATTAGGGTGCCTCTAATGATTTTGAGGTCTTAGATATTTTCCTCAAAAACATGGTTCCTTAAGTATTTGAATTTAATTCCCAACTATTAACAACAAATCACCTAAACCCAAATTACCAATACTTAAAGCCAACTATTATCAAATGAATTCACCAGTTCTATGTTCACAAAGTATAAAAATGATAAGATCACCAATTCAAAGTATGTCAACCTAATTCAACTAGGTTAAACCGAAATAATACTCGAATAGGTTCAACCCAAACCAAAATACTACTCAACTACACCAAACTCAATAATGTACATAAAATTTCCAAAATTTCAAGCAAGAAACATAAGGATTGAAACAAAATTTATAGGGAGAAGTGATGTAAGAAATACCAAAAATACCGAGCAAGTTCTCCCCCACATCATAATCTCTAATCTAAGTTTGTGAAGCTAGAAACCTTGAAATTCAATCCATATAGGTTAGGGTTTCAAATTAGGGTTTTTCCCAAATATTGGAAATTCTGAATATTTTTGGTATGAGCTTTTAATTCAAGAGATAGGGTGAAGTTTTGTGGTGTTTTGGAGTGAAAATCTTGAGGAAATGATGAGATTAAGAGTAAAAGTATAGTGGGTGCGTGGTAGGTTTTTTAGAGTGAGAAAGTAGTATGGGAGGTTAAAGATGAGAGTCGTTTAGTTCTCCTTATGAGCGCTCGCTCATAAGGCCTTGACTGCTAATTCTTGCCTTCTAAGTGGCCACTTAGTTGTCTTTATGAGCGCCTTCTCGGTATTATTTTATTTTTTTGGGGGGGGGGGGGGGGGTGCTAATTCTCTTGAGTGGGCGCTTGCTCCCCGCTTGATGCCCGCTCGCATTCTTCTGCCTAGCACCATAATTTATTCTTAGCAACCACTTAAAAGGATTTTATAAGTGTACGCTCAGTTCATTATTTGGGCTCTAAATTCCTTCCAAGTGTGCGCTTGATGTATGCTTAGTGACCACTCACATTCTTCTGCCTACTACTACAGTTTGAACTAAGTGCCCGCTCAGTTTATTTTATTCTATACTATTTCTTTTGAGCGTCCACTTGCACAATGCTCAATAAGCACTCATAAGTGACTATTTTCAAACCAATGCTTCTTTAATCACTTCAATCACTTACACTTCAACTCACCTCCTTATATGACTTTAGTTCGTCGATGTACTATGGTTAAAATACACAAATGCATTCAAATTTTAGTATCCAAGATTAAAAGATACGACTCAAAGAAATAAAATGAAGAAAAAAGTTAGAAAACTTGGGTTCCCTCCTAGAAGCGCTCTTTTATAGCCACTAGCTTGACATTTCTCAAGATTGTCACTTTGATGAGGCGGACTCAAACTCCGACACCGTTGTTGAAGAGATATTTCAAATTTTGTCTCCCTCGTAGTAAATCCTAGAGCATTCAAAGTTGACCTTAAATGCCCTTGATGATTCACTCCATACTTTAACTAAACCATAAGGAAACACCTTCGATACCTCAACGGACCGCTCCATCTCAACTTCAACTTCAACTTCCTAAGGGATCAACTTTAACCTTAAATTGTACAATAGAACTTTGTTACCCACTTGAAACTCCTTCTCAATATGCTTATCATGTCATTCCTTAGTTCAAGCCTGATTGATTCTAGCACTATCATATGAATTCATACGGTGTTTCTCTAACTCATGAGGGTCTATGAGTCTCTTCTCACCTGCACGTACTCTTAAGATCAAAGTTGATGTGCTTTATCATCCACATTATGTTATATTCCATCTCCACCGAGTGATGACAACTCCTTCCATATATAAGCTTATAAGGGGTAGTGCCTATAGACGTCTTAAAAGTCATCCTATAAGACCATAAAGCATCATTAAGCTCTAGAGATCAGTCCTTTCGATTCCTGTAAATGATCTTTTCAAGGATAATCTTGATTTCTTGGTTTAAAATATTAGCTTACCCACTAGTTTTTGGGTAGTATACCAACCCACCTTGTGGTAGACTCCATACTTCCTGAGTAGTCTTTAGGGGACATACTTGCAGAATGTGAACCATCATCCCTTATGATAGCTATAGGGACTCCAAACCTCGAGAAAATTATTTTTTTTAAAGAGCCTCATGATTACCTTATGATCATTCATGGGAGAGGTGATTGCTTCTACCCACTTGCTCACGTAGTCAACTACTACCATGATATATTTATTCCCACAAGATGATGGGAATGGCCCCATGAAGTCTATAGCCCACACATAAAAAAATCTCAAGCTTAAGGTTGGGTTTGAGGAATTCATCCCTTTTAGAGATATTTTTGGTCCTTTGATATCGATCACACTTCACATATTCCCAAGCATCTTTGAATAAAGATGGCCAATATAAATCGGATTGCGAAACCTTTGTTGTTGTCTTCCTTGCACTCATGTGCCCTCCACAAGGTGAGGAATGCCACTTAGTTAGAACACTTGGGACCTCTTCATTTGGCATACATCATTTGATAATACCATCTACACATCTTTTGAATAGATTTGGTTCATCCCAAAAGTACCTCTTAGCTTCATGCATCAACTTTCAACGTTCTTGCGTTGAAAAATAAGGTGGAACTGCGCTATAATCCAAAAAGTTCACCAAATTAGCAAACCATGGTAGGATATTAGTCTCCTCTTCATAAATTATGTCATCTCTAAGGCAATCGCAGATGGGTAAGTCTTAAAGACTATCACTTTTCTTCTCTAATTAGGACAAGCAATCTACAACTAAGTTCTCAGATCCCTTTTTGTCCTTGATCTTAATATCAAATTCCTAAAGAAGCAGTATCTATCAAATAAATTTTGGCTTGGAATCTTTCTTAGACACAAGACATTTGATTGTTGAATCATCGGTTTACACAATTTTTGTAGATCCCACTAGGTATGCATGGAACTTCTCAAAAGCATAAACCACAGCTAGGAATTCCTTCTCAGTGGTGGTGTAATTCTATTGTGCCTTATGCAATATCTTTCTTGCATAATAGATGACATGAGACTTCCTTTATTTCCTTTTCCCCCACACAGCTACCATAACTATATCACTCACATCACACATCAGCTCAAACGATAAGTTCTAATCCACTGGTTGCACTACTGAGGCTGACGTAAGTGCCTCTTTCACCTTATTAAAAGAACTCAAATAAGATTCATCAAATGTGAACTCGCTCTCCTTCTCAAGAAGTGTGGAGAGAGGCTTAACAATCATAAAAAATGATTCAATGAATCAACAATAGAAACTTGCATATCCCAAGAAAGATATCACCCTTCCTCATAGTTGGAGGGAGAAGTCCAAGGATGACTTAAACCTTGGGTGGGTCCATTTTGATGCCCTGATGCACTACCTTATGGCAAAAAATGATCCCTTCTTGTATCATAAAGTGACACTTCTCCTAGTTAAGAACCAGGTTGGCATCCCCACACTTCTTTAAACATTGAGTTAAGTTTAATAGACATTCATCAAAAGAACTACCACCAATAGAAAATTCATCCATAAAAACTTTCATCTCCTTTTCAATCATAACAGTAAATATAGACATCATACATCTTTGAAATATAGCTAGGGCATTACCTAACATAAACGTCATCCTACGATAGGCATAGGTACCATAGGGGCATGTGGATATAGTTTTTCTTGGTTCTCATGGTAGATAGGGATTTGAATGAATCTTGAGAACCCGTCAAGATAGAAAAAATACTTGTGCCTTTCTAATCTTTCCAAAATTTGATTAATAAAAGAGAGGGGGAAATGATCTGTTTTGGTGGAGATGTTTAAATTTCTATAATCTATGCATATCCTCCATCTGGTTATAGTTCTCATGGAGATCTATTCACCATTATCGTTCACCACCATAGTCATTCCACCTTTCTTAGGAACGACATGCACTGGTGCCACCCATTTACTATTTTTGGACATAGGGTAGATGACACCTATAGCGAGGAGTTTAAGAATCTCTTTTTTTACAACCTCCATCATCAAGGGATTAAGTTTTTATTGCCTCTCCAAGGAAGGCTTAGCCCCCTCCTTTAATGATATGCGGTGAGGGTTAGGCTTATTCCCTTGATATCATCAAGAGTATATCCCAATGCCTTTTTATATAATCTCAATACATCAAGTAAATTAACTTGATGTTTCCTCTTTTCCTAAGGAAGAATTGATGATAATTGGGTAAGTGGATAGAGGGACCTAGAAATTCATACATCGAGTTGGAAGGTAGAGGCTTTATCTCACTTTTGGGGGTGTTTTGGACTCTTCAAGCTCTTTCTTTACCTCATCATTTCTAATTACTAGATGTAGGTCCTCCTACAATGTAAGAGAGGGAGTAGAATCCAGATGCTCCTTTACCATTCTCATGTTTTCATCATCCTTGTAGATCCTACTTTCATTCAATAAATTAAACTCAAAGGGATCATTATTTAAATGCAAATGCTCAAGAATAGTATCAAGTATGGTATTCTCAATCAAATCAATTAGTATGTAATCATTAATATTAGATGGACATTTCATAACCTAGGCCAAGCTAAATTTAACCTTATCATTAGCAACTTTTAGAGTCAAGTTACTCTTCTTCACATCAATCACAACTTTTGCGGTTTCTAGGAAAGGTCTTCCTATAATTATAGGCACATTGGGATCTTTCTCCATATCCATAACCACAAAATCAATTAGGATATATAATTTTCCTACTTTAAGTGGGACATCTTCTACTTTCCCTAGAGGAAACTTCACCGATTAGTCTACAAACTGAAGAGAGATATTTATGGGTCTTAATGCCCCTAGGTTCAGCTTTCTACACAAGTAGTTAAACATCACACTTATGTTAGCCCCTAAATAACAAAGAGTCTTATCTATTAAAATCTCACTAATGGCACAAGGAATGGAAAAACTACAAGGATCCTTTAAATTAGTATGCAACTTATTTTGGATGGTGGCACCACTAGTTTTAGGTAAGCTAATAGTGTCCACAACATCTACCTCTTGTTTATTGCTCAATATATCCTTAAAGAACTTGGTGTAGGGAGGCATTTGTTTGATTGCATCAGTAAAAAGGATGTTGAAATAAATCTTTCTAATAACCTCTAGGAACTTTCCAAACTACTCATCTATCTTAGACCTTACAAACCTAGCTAGATAGGATAGCTTCTTAGTGTGAGAATTGGAGATACTCATTTTTCTAATCTCTTTTTTCATTTTCCTCCAACTCACTCTTAAGTTAATTATTCTCATCTCTGCTTTGGTCTTTTGTAACCTTATACTGACTTTCACTCATCTTCTTAACCACTCTCTTTGGTGCTTCACTCATAGCCTTTCCGCTCCTAGACACAATAGTGTTAGAATGCTTTGTGGGATCTATCCCTTGGCAAGGTATTGAGGGTCTAGAGCCATCTTTAAGGTCATTGGCAAGCCAGGTAATCTGATTTTCATGCATCTTATTATGAGTTTACATCTGCCTCAAGCTTTCTTCAATGTTATTGTTCTTCTTGGTTCGGGTGTAGTGGCTACAAAACTTTCCATTAAGTTCTCTAAGTTAGACTTTTGAAGAGGTCGTTAAGATGTGGAAGCATTTGGACTAAGACCTAAAGTGAAACCTAGTGGATTTTATGGGTTACGATATTAGATCTGGCCTATGTTCTGGTTTTAAAACTTATTCAAATTTTGGTTGGGCCTATAGTTCCCATGACCTTATCTGAAATTTTTATTGCCTTCGAAATTTCCCTAATTTTGGCCACTAAAATTTCCTAATCCTATGTTTTGAAAGATCCCCTAGTCTTGTCCATTGAAATTCACTTGCCCTTGGTTCTGCCCATCTTTCTAACCAAAGTTTGGGTGATCTCTCCACCCTGGGTTATATGTGTTAGAGTAGGGCTCAAATTTAGGGTTTTGGATCATATTATTCATGGCATTAATTTATTCCACACCAGAAAAGCATTCCTTAAAAAGTTTAGTAAGTGACACTACATAGGATTATGATCATATTCACCTTAACAAAACAAAACCTGTGTGGGAGCATTAAAACTAGATGCATGTGGGGATTGCATGCCATGTATTGGACTGTTTAATACAACTATTAAATTTTTTAGTGAGTGCATCAAACTTAGAAGAAAGTAAAGTAATATAATCTACCTCATACCTTCCTCTACATTTGATTTGCACCGCTCACCTTCATTCCAATCAATAAAGTTCTCAATTGCTCGCTTAATCACCTTAAATGTTTAGTTGGGCTTAGTCTCATGATAGCTCCACTAGCTCCCGCATCAAGGCTTGTCTTGTTTTGTTGAGAAAATTAATTATAAAAGATGTGTAGAAGCATCAACTTCTCTATTCCATGATGTGGGTATGCTTCTATCAACCCTTTGAACAGTTCCCATGATTCAAATAGTGTCTCATCACCCTTTTCTCATAACGTTGCGATCTTCGTTCTCATTTTGGTATTCTTTGATGGTGGGAAGAACTAATGTAAGAAAGCTCTCTGGACGTCTTCCCATGTGCTTAAGGAATTGGGCTCTATCTTCTCAAGCCACTCACTAGCTTTCACAGGAAGAGAAATGTCTAAAAATGCTGCAATTTTCTAGCTTTAAATGCTATGGTTATTGATACGAAGCACATATAGGCGAAACATATGGAAAAACAACAAATGCTGTGATTTTTTACACGCAACAATAAAAACACAAAATACTACGGTTTTTTCAAAAAACCGCAGCATTAATATTTTAAAAAATTAATTTTTTAAATTAATAAATGTTGCGGTTTTTCCAAAAATCCGCAGCATTTATTACCATAAATATTTTAAAAAATATTTTTTACCAATAAGTGTTGCGGTTATTTAATAAAACCTTTGGAAAACCACAGCATTTAAGTGACGTTTTCATTTTTAATTTTTTTTTATATTCTGGAAATTATATGTGCTATGGTTTTCTAAATATACCGCAGCACATATAAATCAAATGCTGCGGTTTTGTAAGAAAACCACATCACTTATATATCAAATGATGCGGTTTTCTTAAATAACAGCAACATTTATTCCTTTTTTTTCTTTGATTATGGTAACCTACTCCTCAACACTTTAGGGAACTAATGCCATAATGAGAAAACTGCTTCCAAACTGTGCTAATAAAATATTTATTCACATTCTCACAAAATTATTATTACAAATCTAATCTAAGCTACTTGAATTGGTCTTATAAACTAATTTACATCAATAAGAATTGGACTAACTAACCCAATGCTATAATATATATAGAAAATAATGGCCTAACCTAACCTAATGCTATATACAAATAAGAATGGCCTAACCTAATACTATATAATTAGATTTAACCCTAATATATTATAATATGTAAAAACAAATGAGAATATTGAGCTAGCTACCTAATTATACATATTGTCCAGCCCCAATGAAGTATTCTGCCTATATTTCCTTAATCTCTATCAGCTCTTCAGGTGAGGGTGAGAAAAGATAGGTTTAATATTACAATTAAAGAACATATCTACAAAACAAGAACTTTAATTCCAAGAGTAAATTTCGACAGAGTTTCCTCTATAATTAGGCCTATTTCCGTTTTTTATAAGTACCTGTTTTCGCAATCATTATAGTCCAACACAATTCACCATTCATTCACAACACAATTCACCATTCACAACATAATTAAAACTCCATCCATCTATTCACAACACAATTCACCATTCATAACTCCATCCATTTATCCATTCTTAACTCGAGATATCTATAGCTAGATATCAAAAATAAATTACGAAACAGAGAAATAATATGTATCATTGAAAGATCCTCACAAGTAGCATGGTTTTGGAGGATGTGAAATGCAAAACTCATATGAAAATAGCCACACTTTGTTCCAACTTTTTGCTGAGGACACTACATTTGTAAAGCAGATAAAATGTAAATTAAGTAGATCTAATCCAATTCTAAGGCAATAAAATAGTCATATGATTCAAAATAAGGATACTTGAGCTGGAATCCAGTTCAACTTCAGTCTTGTTCTGTGGCCGGACTGAACTTAATAGCTCTTGAAAGCACTACGTTTGAAACAAAAAATAGTAGAGTCCATAACTATACTCTAATCATAGTCTTCGACGCTAACCTTTACATGATCAAGAAGGATGTCAGAATAGTTGCCTCGAGTTAGAGTTGGGTGCACGGTTCCTAAAGCAACAACAATTGCTTCATTTCCATTCAACATGTATAATAGTTGACAAGAAACTTACCCCTACAATAACAGTGACAAAAATATCACTATCTCACACATTTGAATTCTACAAATTTCATATAAGATTAGTAGATTACAAATATGAGTAAACACACCTTCAGATCCTGGAAAGGATCTCTAACCCTCAAGACGCTGTTGGATGGGAAGAATGAAGGGTCAGGCATGATGCTACATTCGGGTTCCTATAAAGGTAGTTACGGGATATTCAACTGCGTAGCGAATAGCCTGAACTTTTCTTAGAGCATATGATCCATCTTCTCCTCCATCTCCTTCATCGTCCGAGTTTAAACTCGTTGCTCAGCCTATCTACATCATCTTAATTTGCACTTTCACGTCCTTTACCCTCTTCAACATTGATCTCCTCTTCTAAGAACCATACATAGTTTTTCGGCCTATACCGATTCCATAATGGACCACCCGACCCGGGTGGTCTTTCTTGTCGAAGGCACTAGACAAGACGTCGTCCCGTGGCTGAGAGACGAATTCTTTCGGTTTTTCTCTTCGTCTCTATTCCTATTGTGTATTTAACAAAAGAAAAGAAAAGATCAATTAGTGAATGATAAGTAAGTAATAGGACAAATATGGTAATGATAGAAATAAACATAGCTTACAATGGAGTCTCGGACAGCCGTTGTCCGCTCGTCAGGCACCAAGAGATGTCCTTTGTTGTCAGGGATGGATCTCGCAAGAAGCTAAGTCATCATCCTATCTAGCCGACTTAAAACAGCTGAAGTACAACTAGACAACGACGACGAAGCCAAAGGAATAAATCCCTTTCGCCTCTAGACTTCACTCATCTTAGCGTATGAGTGCTGAACAATATAATGAGGATACAAGTTCTTGGCCTCAATCCTCTTTGCCGTCTTGCTTCTTTGTTGTTTATAGGAAATAAGTAAATAAATATAAGAAAATATTGTTTTGTTTAGGCAATATTATATACTATCATATAACATGCTAAGAAATGCTTACCCTAAACTCCTCTGTGAAATGCTTCTTCAGGAATGAGTTCCAGTCTTCCTCGGAGATGAAGTTGTAGAGCTCCCAAGGTCACTTCCTGGTCTGGCCCTCCTTATTCCTTATACAAGAAATCCAACCACTCATGAGCTTCTCCTTGAAGTTTCTCCATTTCAGGTAGCAAGGGGTGAGACACCTGCTTCTTTTGTGGATCCTCCTCGATCTAGAATTCTTTTTGTATGATTTACAAACAAAAAATAACACAATTAGATTTCCAAAAAAGATTGAAACTTTCGGGATTAAACACAATTTAATATATTACCTTCGTGTCCTCCCAAAGCGTATCCTTCATACCTTTTGGGAAGGAGCTGTAGTCTTTTATCAAGATTGACACTTTCAAACAAATGATCTCCCCCAAACAGTTCTTATAGTCCTTATAGTATGTCCCACAGGGATGTCTAAGTGTGTCCCACTCTAATACTCTTTGGACATTGGGGATGGACTTAATCCCTTTCGAGGGACATCTCCCCACTCTATTCTTCTTTGTTTGCTAGGGATTGGCAGCAAACGATGGCTTGGGCGCTCTCTGTTCTTTCATTTCTTTGAATATGTAAATAAATAAACAAGTAAAGTTAATATGAATCACAGATAAACAAGAAGAATAAAAATAATAGAAAAGGATTTAGAAACTATATGCAATGAACTCATATATGCAAATTTGCTATTTATTAACAAGTTGTTTAGATTCTCCTAATCTATTTCTTATTAGTACTTTTTTGTTGGATTTGTAATTTTATATGATGAATCAATGTTCTTGGCAGTTCATTATTACTCGGACTCCCTAGCTACAAATAATCCTTCATCATGGTCATTGCATCTTAGAATATTGTCAACATCATCAACAACTAATTTGGGATATTCCATGTGGATGGCGGGGTTTCATCAAACTGTTCATCATATTCATCTTCATCAACAATATACCCAATTCCAAGAATATGTCTCTTCTCTGCAATAACAACCAACCAATTGCAATCGACAAGACCGACGATGTAAAAAACTTGCTTCGCCTGTGAAGCTAAAATGAATGGATTGGCACAATGTGCTAGGCGATTGGGATTCATATGGGTTAAATACCCATGTTCATCCTTCTTTACCGCACAATTATTATCAACCCAATTACAATAGAATAGAGGAATCTTGAAATTCACGTAGTCAAGCTTGTAAATATCCACAATGACTCAATAGTATAAACTCCGTTTGTCGATTGATGTTCGATCCTTTGAACTAGTAAATTCTATAGAAATGTCAATGACCATTATACCACTATTCTTCATAGTCTACTTCTTATCTTGGCGCTTTGTGTAAAAAGAATAATTGTTGATGTCTTATCCCTCAAATGAAATAACTTGAACTTTAGCACCATAAGCCAACCATCTTAATGTATCAAAAACATCGTTGGGTGTGTCAGATAATTGAGCCATGATCCTTGCTTTGAACCACTCAACAAATGTCGCATTATGCTCCTTTACCAACTGCAAATCTCCTTTAGAAGGATATTGCCTCCTCAGAGTGTTCATATATGCTCATCTAAGTACGGATGGACTTCACTCAAGTTTTTTAAAATAAACAATTCGCCTTATATTTCAAATCAAAACTAAGTGAAATAAGTTTCCGACCAATAGTTCCATGACCCTTAAGCCTCTCTGCATGTCTTGATTTTGGCACCCCAATTTCATGAGCTCGAGCAAGATACTATGCAATCCATGATGCAACTTCTTCAGCAACTGTTCTTTGTAATATACTAGCCTTGGGTTTGGCTAGATTCATGACTCTACTCTTCAAGGTACCCATCTCTCGTTCAAATGGATTCATATACCTCCCCCAAACATGCCCACATAGCTTAATCTCACAAACCAAATAAATGACCAAGTGAGGCATAATGTCAAAGAAAAAAGGTGGGAAATACATCTCAAATAGACATATGGTCTCAACCACATCAGCTTGCAAGTCATCTAACATCACTGGATTTATTACCTTGCTACAAATAGCGTTAAAGAAGATGCATAGCCTTCGAATAGTAACGAGAAGAAATTGTTGCATCAACACATGACTACCATAGTATTTCATTCCTACTAACTTTAAATCATTCATTGAAATAAGTCTTGCAAAATTTGAAAAAAACCCAGCTGGAATCTTTAGTCCATGCAAAGACCACAGAAGCTGATTTTCTCCATCCATGAAAGTGTGAACCAAGATAGAGGAAGATACTATCGTTTACCATGTTCTTGAGGAATAGTTTGCCCCATAGCAGCCATATCTCTCTTAACTTTAACCCCATCCTTAGTTTTACCAGGCATATTCAAGAGAGTCCCAACAATTGCATTACAAATGTTCTTCTCAATGTGCATGACATAAAGGCAATGTCGTACATCCAAATGGCGCCAATATGGAAGACTCTAGAACACAAATCTCTTCTTATAACCACCGGCTAATCTACTCTTAGAGCTCGTTCTAAACACGATTTCATTGCCCTTCACCGAATTATATACTTCACTCACACATAGAGGGAGACGAGCTTCTCAAAACTCTATAGAGCCATTAAAAGCTTTCCTCTTTCTTATGAAAAGATGATCTTCTAGAAGGTACTTGTGAAAACCCATGTAAACATGCTTCCCATAATTCTGTACGTGCACAACTTCTATATCTTCTTCACATACCAGGCATGTAGTCTTCTCCTTCACGTTGGGAAATCATTGATTATGTAGAAAGATCAAGGCATGAAAATTGAAATTTGATTTAGAGTAAGCATAAAAAACTTGGACACCTTCCTCCCAAACAACCTCAAGTCATCGATAAGAGGAGCAAGATACACATTTATGTCATTATTAGGTTATTTAGGTCCAGATATAAGAACCTATAACATGATGTATTTTCTCTTCATGCATAACTAAGGTGGAAAATTTTAGACAGTGAGAAGAACAGGCCAAGTGTTGTACTAGGTGCTTAAGGTCCCGAACGAATTCATTTCATTTGTGCAAAGAGCTAGCCTAAGATTCAGATCTTCCCCACCAAAATTCATGAACATCCTATCGATGTTTCTTCATTAAAGAGAATCAGCAGGATGCCTTAACAACCCATATTTCTTCCTCCCCTCAGCATACTACCACTACAAATTTGCATTACTATCATCTGAGTAAAGTTGCTTAAATCTCGGTATAATTGGAAGATACCATAGAACCTTCGTTGATATCCTCTTTTTTCTTAAATTGAGCTTATTTTTCTTCTTATTGTAATGGGGAACTCCATATATTGGGCATTCATCTAGATATACATACTCATTTCAATATAAAAGACAATTATTTCAACACGCATGGATCTTACATAATCCATTCTCAAACGACACATGAGTTTTTTGGCCTCATAGGTAGAAAGTGGCAGTTCATTGCCCTCAAGAAGTATATCCAATATAACTTCTAACAAGTGAGTGAAACACTTGTCAGTCCAATTGTGGCGTGCCTTTAAGTTGAAAAGCTTTATGATAGCACTCAATTTAGTGTGTAAAGTACAAGAAAGATACAGAGGATTCTCTACAGTGCTAAGGATTTCATCAAAGATATAAGGACGATCTGTAAAATCATCCTCAAAAGCATGCATCATCTCATCTATTGTATCCTCTTCTGCTCTATCCTCATCTCTAACCTCATCATATACCTCATTAACATTCAACCTATATTCATTTCAAGGTGTCTTATCCCTACTAGCACACTTACTAGCTCTTGAACCAAAATCTAATATTTCACCATGGCAATTCCACGTCTTATAATCTACTCTAAAACCTCGACAAATTTGATGATCTATGATTTCACAAATGTCACGATAACGCCTGGAGTTGTTACAATCACAACAAGGACACAATATTATCTTTGAATGATTGTCTACTTGGTGTCTAAGTGCAATCTTAGCAAACTCCTTAACCCCTTGTATGTATTCCATTGAGGTTCGATTACCATACATCTAATCTCGATCCATTTTGAACAACTTCTATGAAATAAACAAAAAACGGGAATTGGTAGTTCAAGGCAATGTAATCATCAAAAACCTTATATTATATTCTAAAATTATTTCAATGCTATATCTAACACTTTTTACATGGAAAATCAAATATCATAGAAACTAGTGTATAATGATTACATGTATATTAATTTTCACTAAAAAATTCGACAGAGTTTCCCCTATAATGGGACTATCCCAACATATCCTTATCATTCCATCAAACCTATTTTGACTATTTTATCAACTCAAACTAATATTCCAATCATCAACCATAGTCTCAATAAAGAAAATACAGTAATTTCATAAATTAAGATATGAACACAAAAAGCACCTTGAATTAGAAGCCGATCCAAATGTAAAATACATGCCTAATAACATTGATGTTCATAATTTGATAATACATATGAAAAGATCATTGAGCCAAAATTTATATAAATAAATGACTCACAAGTAGCGTTGATTTTCTAAACTATATAGAGCACGTTGTCCTCGTTAATTTCTCCCTTCTCTTGTGCCTCTAGGTTATGAATAGTGGCATAGGCAATGTCATTATTGCTTAGTGCTTCGTAGCTTTCCATTAGCATAGGCTTCCATTGTTTCGACTGTCCTAGCCCCCACGGGTTTCATTACTTGCTATTTTCCTACATGTATAAATAATTAACAATCAAATTTAGGTCCAATAATATATTCTTTATATCATAACTAATTAACCATCAAATTTGTTTTTGAACATAACTAATTTAGCTTTATATATGTATGTAAGGGTCATATAATACATACTTCATTCCATCATCCATGGTCTCAAATTTTAAAGTATCATGTACTACCTTCTACTATGTACTTTATCTAATTCATAAAAATTGAAATATTAATACAAAACACTCTCTAGCATGTTTTGTATGAAGGTAGGCAAGTAAATGGAATGGAAACAAAGAGATGCAAAGGTAATGTTAAATGTTATTATCATTAGTCATTTGATGTAACAAAGGAAAGGATTGTATGACTCCATCTATTATGCTATACAACAAGTAACAAAAAAGATTTGATTTCATTTCCAACCCTTAAAAACAATATACCAAGCATGCTCTAAATAATATGTGGCATATATGATGTATTAAAAGGAAATACAAATTTAGTGTTGAATTCAAGGTGGAGGCAATTTCCATATTATTCAATATAGGTTATCAATAATTGGGAAGGTGATTTGTATACAAAAGGGTTTAAGATATTTTTTCATCAATTTCTCGATCCAAATAATTAAAGTGCAAAATCAAACTGTGAAAGAATCTTCTTGGAAAGTTGTGAAGTCATTGAAATACACTACACGTTTCAAACATGAGGCGAAGTGATCACAGTTGTGCTTGAATATTCTAAATATTAATTGTTTTGATTGCAAAGTTGTGTTAACTCTAAATATAAACTTCAATTAACTGCTTTTTATTGACATATAAAAACATTTACTAAGTTTCAACTATTTGGGAGAATATAAAGTTACTTTAAACCCTGTTCTAGCTCCTTATGTTATCTTAGTAATGTTTAAGAGATATAAGTTCACATAACAAAATTTAGATAAGTTTATGACCAATAAGTGAAAAAATTCAAATAGAATTTGTTGACGAGCTAAAGGACATGTTCAATAAGAGTTACCAAGTTCAATTGATAAGTGACGACTATAAAACTAGGTTCTAATAATCACTAGTAAGCTAAATTTAAATAAATAAACATAGACGAAGCATTTGTATAAGTTAAGATTACGGAATACATATTCAAATCTTGACGCAAGACAACTAAACTGACTGTGGAATATAATCAAATAGGAGACATGTGCTAATAGGTGTGCAAATATCCAACAAGTTAAACCCTAATCGAAGCATGAAGGGAAAAGAAGGAGACGTGTAGTTCATAAGAAAATTCAACACGCATGATAAACCCTAATTGAATATCCAAAAAAATCCAAGAGAAATAAACCCTAATTGAATTATTCAAGCAAATTTTTGAAAAAAAATAGGATTACCTTCAAATGCCGAAAGCGCAAAGAAGACTTAGAAATTCACGAAGAGAGAAGGGGCCAAGCTCGATTACGCCATATATGGAGTCTCATACGAAGAGAGAGAATGTTAGGGAGTGGGATTTATGAGGTTAGGGCTAGAGAAGAAGAGGGTGGGTGTTGTGGGGTTAGGGATAGAGAATAAGAGGGTTAGGGCTAGAGAAGAAGGAGTATTCAGGGAGTTTTTTTCATGCGTTGAAGGTTTGGGGATGGGAGTTGCAGTGGAGATGTTGTAGTTAAGTCTTTTGTGTTTTGAAATGGCCAAGAAAAGGGAAGTCCAAGGAATATAATATTGAAAAAATTTTGTGGTTATTTAAAATAATGCAGCACTTATGACCATAAGTGTTGCAGTTAAATAAATACCCGCAACATTTATAATAAATGTTGCGGTTTTTTATTTAGCCGCAACACTTGTGGTTATAAGTGATGCGTTATTTTAAATAACCACAACATTTAATGTAAAGGTATGTTCTCTATATATATGAGCTTCGAAATGTATTTAACCGCAGCATCTAAGACGAAGCAATTAAAGTGTTTTCTACTAGTGTTTACCAGCAAGAGAGAACTTGAATAAACTCAGCCTAATATAGTCATAAGTCTCCCTATTTGCCTTCATGGTATCACAATTTCTTATAAACTGCTTCAAATGTGCATGTAGTGACTCATGTTTCTCTCCTCCAAAGGGATGTCTTTCAACCAATGTGATAAGTTCGGGCTTTAACTCAAAGTTGTTAGCCGCCATAGTGGGTTGCACTATACCACTTTGTACCTAATAGTCTACAAGAGCTCCATACTACCTCAACGACCTATCGTTACCTACCTTCATAGGAAAAGTGGGTTAAAGTGTGTGAAAAACAATGTTGGACTAAACACTCTCTCTATAGAAGGAGGACTAAATGGATTAGGATCGATTTCTTCTCCTTCTACCTGCAATGACCTTTCTCCTACTCTTAAACCTCTTCTAATAGCTTTAATAGTACGTTCAATCTCAAGATATAGTGGAGCAAGTGGGTATGTTCTACTGCTTCTTCTTGATGACATACAAAATCAAAGCTAAGAAGAAGATTAGTTATGATAATCACAATTAAAAACAAAAGAAAAACGAAAAGAAAGGAAATAAATAAAAATGAACTATACTTATAAGAAATGCTAAAGACTCGATACTAAATGTCCCGACAACGATGTTATTGTTAAAGGGATAAATTGGTCATTACGACAACCACTATCAGAAAACTTCAACTTCAACTATTACTAGTAATGGGCAAGTTATGGTCGTGATCCATATAGAATGGCTTCTAATGGATATCGATAATTAATAATTCAACTACAAGCTATTTTTGACTAGATTGGGTAAGATGCTAATTCTAACTTAAGTACAAATGCGAGATTCTAGGACAACTGACACAAGATGGTAAAAATACTTGGGGTTTCGGAATTCTACACCAACTCCTAACATGAATAAGCTAAAGCAGGGAATCGAACATGAAAATGGGATAGTGTAGGGTTTACAAACTAAATATTGCCTTATGAAATGAACCTAAGACATGTTGTAGGGAAGGGGTTTCCTCCAAGAACCAATCTTTAGATCATCTTCAAGTAAGTAAGCATTACAATTAAAAATTCTAGCCAAATTGTTATCTAAAGAAACCCAAGTAATACAATAGGAACGGCACAACAAACCAATAGCTAAATCTAGGAACATGAATGGGCAAAACCTATATAGCTAAATCTAGGCTCCTACCAAAACCCAACATTGAATCATCACATTATACTCGTTAAGGAACCAATTCCCAACTTTAATCAATATTCATGCTTAGGATTGGGTTTTCATTTAATCCCCTAACTAATCTAACTACTCATGATTTTTACTGACAAAAACCATATAATTAATCAAAGGAAACATTTTACTGAAATAAAAATAGAACTTGACTATTTTAAGTTTGAAACCTAAAGCAAACAAGCAAACATCAAAGCAAGAACAAAAAGCGAATAGAAAGCAATGAAACTTTGAATAAGAGAGGTTAATGAAAAACTAATTTATTAAAGGAAGTCTGATGTTTAACAAGCCCTTGATGCTAATTATAGATGATAGTAAATTCAAAAGGCAAATATGCAAACTAATTTATCAAGACAATAGGAAAACCAAATGCTCTACCCTAATGCTCTCTAGTTCTCTATTATATCTCCTAAACTAGGTTTAATATCTTTATCTTGATGAATAATATGCTTCCTTACTATTTCTCCCCTTCAACAAGTTCCACAAAAGAATTTGAAAAGAACACGTATCCGCCTTTAGTAAGCCTAAGTGGGCACTTAGGCCAAGTGCCCACTCATAGAAGAGTTACAAGCCATCCGTTGAACTTAGTGGTCCCTTAGTTCATCTTATGACTGCCCACACAAAATGCTTTTTCCCCGTTTGAGCGCCCTCTTAAAGCCCGCTCACATTCTTCTGTCTCTGATCTGTATTGAACTAAGTGGCCGCTTGAAATACTTGTGAGCACTTGCTTAGTTTTTCATGCCTTAAGAGGCCTCTTGCCTCTTGACTTGAGCGATCTCTTGACTTCTTTTCATGGCCCTTCTACTACTAAACTTTTCTTCTTATTTCTCGTGTTTGTGTCAACCATGTTCCTGCATTAAGCCAACAAAAACACGCATAAAAGTAGAAAAAGCATGGGAAATAAGGTAGAAAGACCACAAATGCTCCTAAGTTTAAATCATGCATAATGTAATGTAATATGGCAGAAAATGGAACAAACTCGAGCCAAAAGTGTACAAAAACTCTAGTAGGTAGGCACAAATAAGTGACATAAATGCCACTCATAAACTAATAACACAATGAATTCTATGAAATAGGTCAATCATCCTTGCCATATTGTGTCTAACTAAGGAAAGAAGGATATCTGGCTTGGCTGGGTATGTAGCTCACTTGCTCCAGATTTGAATGGATATGGAGGAGAATTATAGTGTGATGACTCACCCTAGGTTGATCCGAATACATACTAGGTCCTCTTAAAACTCAGTATCTTAGGGATCTCAAGTGCATGACAAGAGGAAGGCGTATATGATGTGAAATGCTCATCGCATCAATCAAGAAATGGTCATACTCGTCCTCCCTGGATAACCATCTCTAAACCTCCTACATACAATTGAGTGTGCCCGTCTGCGAGTGTCAAACTAGGAAAATTACGGTTATCATGATAATAGTCATGAATAACCAACAACTGTTGAATCTACAAATGAAAAAATAGTTAGAATAAGAAATTAAAAGTAAATAATTAAATTATAAATATTGAATTCATAAAAAACAAACGATGGCGTAAAGAGGGATTGTTGACAACTAAAAATGTGCTATGGGGGTAGGAACGACGGGCTAATGAACAAGCATCTAATGTTACGATACCATATAAGATATAGATCGTAATAGTCCATGGAGCCCTTGAAGTGATGTCCTTATATGATAGACTTATGTTGACTTTTTCCAGCTTAGATCAACTCAGCATGCAAGGTCACCCAATTTGTCATGGGCCTCCCTCGACGATCGATCTCGTGCAACCAAGGGTATGTATAAGCATGGTTGGGGATGTATTGTCATAACCCAAACTGTCCCATAACTTAGTCTAGAAAATACATCTCCATTATATGGAGGCAGATAAGTGAAGCAAAGACACGTCAATCGTCTTGGTCAATGACAAATAATTTGATTAGTAACAAATGGATAACATATAACTTAATGAAACAAATGATTATGAAAGAGTTACCTATTTATCAATCATCTTATCAAGTGTATCCCTATAAGAGTTCACTCTAGTGGCTAAATGCACTCGAGTGAATCAATGTCTAAGAAACCTCATCCCATGTGTGTGTCCTTCTATTGGTTGCAGAAGTTGGGAATAGATCTGGATATAATGTCCATCTCGATCCCGTCAATGACGACTAGGAATAGCAGGTCGAGAAAATGCCATGTGCTCCCACACACATATCTAAGTATACGTATAATGGTTAGTAAACAAAAGCCAACTAGGATGTTATAAAAAAATAAAGCGTGTCATTCAAAATCTAACCTAAAGTATCGCCAAGGGACATGGAACATCCGTAGGAACGACCTCGCCCCTAACATTCACTATGTGGCAGAAGTTCCTGTATAAACACGCCAACACTGCACAATCCTAACTATAGGAACCAATGTCACTCCAGGTATGGTCGAGAAGTGAAAAATAGATGAGGCTGACATCATTCTTGAACTTGTTAGTAAATAGAAATAGGGAGATGATTAGCAAACAATAAATACTAGCACATCTCTCGATCTCAGTGTCATCAGCATTGTCATCTGGAAGCTTTCCAAATGTGGCACGTAGCCAGCAGTAGGTGGTGTCCATCCAATGTTCACTTCATTCATAGCGTAATAATTTCAGGGTGTCTATCAAAAGTGACACATTATCTTGCTCTTTGGGTCACCCAATGTCTAATACAAGCCATAAACCAAGACTAACTATCTCCACTCTCTTCTTCAACTAGGGTGAAGGCAAGTGGAAAAATTTGGTTGTTATTATCAACAACTATCATAGTTAGAAGTTTCCCCATGTATTTCCCATAAAGGTGAGTATAATTGATGGTTCTCAATGGAAAACAATGTTTAAACCCATTAATACTTGGCTTAAAGGACTAAAATACCCTCTTGAATAGATTAATCCCACTATACTCGGCCTTGTAACACCATTCTATTCCCATCCATGGTATGCATCTCTCAGAGCTTGAATGAGCTTTAGTAGACATTCATAGGAATCTTCCCCAACTATCGTATATCTTTGAAATTGTTGATTTCTTACCATACCATGCCTTAGAGTAACTTACGGTATATTGGAACTTATCTCGTACCATCTGCAAAATTACAACAACTTTTAGTGTGGGGTCTACTTGTTGACACTCCTTGATATAATTGCCTATCAATGACTCACTTATATGTATTCCACCTCATGCATGGTTATCACTAACACAAGAATCCGTGTGAGAGGTTATAATAGTCCAACATGGGTCCACTAGGTTCTTCTGATGAACACGAAGCTTCCAACCACACTTACTCATACAATGATGGAGATGGTCGTAGAAAGGAAAAGATGATACAATCTCATTTCTATATGGAGTCACTCATACACCATTCCTTTTATCATTTTCGCATATGCTTCTTTATTATCTTCTCCTTCTCCTTTTTCCTCCTCATCTTCCCCCTTTTCTTCCTGTCCTCCTCCTCCTACACATAGTCAACATCTTCTTAATCACTCTCTTCTTCACCAGGCCACAATTGTGGAATTAAACCATGCGAAGACTCTACTATATACGAACTTTCTTCATTCAAAGAAAATTCAATAAGCACCCTCACACTATGTTTTCCACCACTAGACCTCACTTCCATACGGTCTAAGTAATCAGACACATAAGAAGAAGAGCTAGATAGTAATGGTATATTTGGCTAGTTTTGTTGCAAGGACATTTGTGAGGAAGATGGATGAATTTGTGGTATGTTTGGTTGGTTTTGTTGCAAGGGATTTGTGAGCAAGATGGATGCATTTGTGGTTGACTATGATGCATTTGTGGTTGATAAGGATGCATTTATAGTTGATAAGGAAGCATTAATGGTTGAAAATGATGCATTTATGGTTGAGATGGATACATTTGTGAAAGGAAGAGTGGATTTTGGGAATTCATTTGAAGCATTTCAGTATAGGATTGTAAAATAGGCATATATTGTTGTACATTGGGTGTGGAACACACTTCTTTAACAATTTTTTTTATTGGGAAGTTAACTTCTAATATATCCCACTTACATACTAATGAGTGTTATTTAGAATGTATCTACAATTTTTTGAGGAGGTGTTATAGCTTGACCATATCCAATTGTCTTTATATGCTAAGTCTATAACTTTATGCATCTAGTTGCTATTTAATTTGCTCATTGTTTATAGTACTCTAGAAGATTGGCGCTTACATTGTTGTTGAGATTTAATAGGTTGGTTAATTATTTGATATAAAAATGGTTAACATGTATTTGAGGTTGTGCATGGCTAGTTCAAGGATGAAACAAAAAAAAGAAGAGTCAATTTTCTTTTGTCAAGAGTTGCGCATTGCTGGGGTTTCATAGTTGTAATGACTAGATGGGATACATATTAAAGTTTAATGTAAGTCGGCTTAGCTAAAATAAATGTTATTGTTTTTGGATTGAAAACCGATTTAAATTAGATTGCCAATAACTTTTTATCTAAAAGCATGCTACTACTTAAGTCCTAAATTACATGTATAATGACAATTGAATGTTTGATAGAGGTGTTCTGTTTGTATCTTTAAAATGTCGGTGTCAAAGAGGCTTGCTAGTGTCTAAGTAGTCATGAAGATTATCTTTAAGTTATAAGTAGATTTTCATAAGTAGGGATTTATGAACTTAATTGATATAAATTTAGCAAAGTTTTGTCAACTGATTATTTGGACTATCATTGACTTATATGGTGGTGGTGTCAAATATCTTCATTTGGTTGTTGGTGTATTGAATGAGGTTGTATTATTTGGTGTAGGAGAATACTTTGTAAAAGGTGCTTGGTAGTAGAGGCATGGTTTGGTATTGTTGGTGAGTCATAACTATGATTTGTTAATGCTAATCAGGAAAGGATTATGTATGGTTGAGAAATCTTGATCATTTAAAGTGGAATTAATTTGCTAATTAATCTGTGAGGCAGTTTATTAACTCTCATTCATTACTAATAGTATGAATTGAGTAAAGGTGAATTTCAAATCTTAATAATGAGGATAATAGACTTTGTTCAACAGGTTAAAAAAATTTAAAAAGGAAGTCAAAAGATTAGAGTTACAGTATAAAAGAGGTTGATTGTGTAATTGAGATGTTTGCATGTGTGTGATGTGGTGATATTTGGAAATCGAGTGTTAAACCATAAATCACGTAAAGTGAAAGAAGAATAAGCAATAAAACTCTGAGCTGGTGCACGTCTATACTATTGACAATCAGGGGTTGGGACTTCACGAGGTATTATTTGTGGCTTTTCTTGGAGGTCGTGTGATCTACAAGTCTTTTTTTTTATAATGTTTTCAATTAAAATTGGGGTTTGTTGAGATCTTATCTTGCTATGGTGACGGAGTCGCGCTCGTCTACCATCTGGATTTATACTGTATTTTGATGCCCTCCGATGGGATTGCATGGGTTATTTATCTATTTTGATGTTCTAATCGGGACATGGGGGAGACAACCTTTTCTATTTCTTAATCAAAATAATTAAATAATTTGTCATGTTAATTGAGTAAAATGTTGTGTAATAAGTTCTTTCATACTGTACTTATTCTCTATTTAAATGCTATTTCAATTGTTATACTTTGTAACTTTGTATGTACTCCGCTTGTTGATTACGTTCTTTGTGTGTTTTTGCCCATGGCTTTTGCCTTAAATGACACAGTGATGATCCAATATTTACACTTGTATTATTGGGGAGCATAATTCTGAAATGTATCCAATCGAGCATTCATACAAAGGTGAGTTGAGTGAAGTGTTGCTTTATTTAGATTTCAAATTATTTTGTGTTTGCTATGATTGATTTTAGACTATTTGCTTTGGATTTGAGTTTAACATTATTAAGGTATTTTATTATAAGGGTCTTAACGATTCCAGTTTATAGTTTATTTAAAGTTTGTTTCGTTGACTAATTTTATTTCATTAAGTCTTTTGAGTTTCGCTGCAAAACTTTGTTTTATAGCCTTAACTTTTGAATTCCTGGCGATATCACAGTGGTAGT